>CAUYUJ010012647.1:125360-232200 GCA_963575745.1 Prorocentrum cordatum | reverse complement strand
CGCATTCGCAATGACAGTCGCAGTGGCAACAGCCTTAGGATCCAATGGAATCCTAAGGAAACCTGAGGAATCCTTAGGAATCCTGATTCCTAGGGATTCCTAGGGATTCGTAAGGATTCCTAGGGATTCCTAAGGATTCCTAGGGAATCCTAAGGATCCCTAAGAATTGCTGAGGATGCTTAACTATGCCTACGGATTCCTAAGGATGCCTACGGATTCCTAAGGATTCCTACGGATTCCTACGGATGCCTCAGCCTGCCTCAGTTTCAGCCTCAGCCTCAGCCTGCCTCGGCTTGCCTCAGCCTCAGCCTCAGCCTGCCTCGGCCTCAGCCTCAGCCTGCCTCAGCCTCAGCCTCTGCATGCCTCGGCCTCAGCCTGCGTCAGCCTCAGCCTCAGCCTGCCTCATCATCAGCCTGCCTCAGCCTCAGCCTCAGCCTCAGCCTGCCTCGGCTTGCCTCAGCCTCAGCCTCAGCCTGCCTCGGCCTCAGCCTGCCTCAGCCTCCCCTCCTCCCCCCCCCCTCCCCCTTCCCCCCCATTCAGCCTCACCTTGTCTCAGCTTCGGCCTGCCTCGGCCTCATCCTCAGCCTCAGCCTCAGTCTCAGCCTCAGCCTGTCTCGGCTGAGCCTTTCTCTGCCTTCGGGCCTCAGCCTCAGCCTGCCTCAGCGCTCAAAATGTGGCCCTCAGCCTCAGCATACCTTGGCCCTCGCATCAGCCTCAGCCTCAGCCCTCAGCCTTGCCTCGGCTTGCCTCAGCCTCAGCCTCAGCCTGCCTCGGCCTCAGCCTCAGCCTGCCTCAGCCTCAGCCTCACCCTGCCTCAGCCTCAGCCTGCACCAGCCTCAGCCTCAGCCTGCCTCAGCCGCAACTTGCCTCAGCCTCAGCCACAGCCTCAGCCTCAGCCTGCCTCAGCTTCAGCCTCAGCCTCAGCCTGCCTCGGCTTGCCTCAGCCTCAGCCTCAGCCTGCCTGCCTCAGCCTCAGCCTCAGCCTGCCTCGGCCTCAGCCTCAGCCTCAGCCTGCCTCAGCCTCAGCGTCAGCCTCTCAGCCTTTGCCTGCATCAGCCTCAGCCTCAGCCTCAGCCTCAGCCTGCCTCAGCCTCAGTCTCAGCCTGCCTCAGCCAGCCTGCCTCGGCCTCAGCCTGCGTCAGCCTCAGCCTCGGCCTCAGCCTCAGCCCGCCTCGGCCTCAGCCTCAGCCTGCCTAGGCGTGCCTCAGCCTCAGCCTCAGCCTGCCTCGGCCTCAGCCTGCCTCGCCCTCAGCCTGCCTCAGCTCGGGCAATCAAAATATGGTACAGGAATGGTGTTCTGGGAACACGAAGAACACGAAGTGGCCTACAGTTGGCTCCGGGCATTCAAAATATGGCCTGGGAATGGTGTGCTGGGAACACGAAGAACACGAAGTGGCCTACAGTTGGCTCTGGGCAGTCAAAATGTGGCCTGGGAATGGTGTTCTGGGAACACAAAGAACTCGAAGTGGCCTACAGTTGGCTCCGGGCATTCAAAATGTGGCCTGGGAATGGTGTTCTAGGGAGTCCCCGGTCCTCCCCGGCACCCGCCCAGACCCCCCTTGGGAGTCCCGGGGAGTCCCCGGATTCTCCTCAGCATCCGCCCAGACCCCCCTAGGGAGTCAAGATGCTTTCTGTTGAGCCCACTAGAAACCTATCAGTCTTCGCTGTTGGATAACAAGAATTTCAAGGATTGGGGGCTGGTCCTTTTTAAAATGTGGCTCTCGCTTTAGCGCCGCGGACATTCGTTTTATTTTTGTTGCAAGAGTTTCGCGGATTGAGGGCGGGTGGTTTCCAAAATGTGGCTCTCGCCTTAGCGCCGCGCACAGTTGTTTTCAACATTTGCAAGAGATTCGCGGATTGAGGTCGGTTCTTTTTCACAATGTGGCTCTCGCCTTAACGCCGCGCACATTCGTTGTAACAAAATTGCAAGAGCTTCACGGATTCCCGTGATCAGCGTACCCGAAATGGTGTTCTGGAAATATTTAGGATTGTGAGGGCGCCACAGTTACGTTGATTCGTGGTGCCGAAGTCCCGGGAATGGCGTTCTTGCGCGATTGAAGATCGTCAAGACGCAACAGTCAGGTTGATCCGTAGCGTTGGAGTACCGAGAACCGTGTTTGGCATCCTTCAGGTTCTTCAAACGGTTCTCTTCCGACGAGGCAGTTCCTCCAGTGGAAGTGAACCGATGTAGGGGCCCATGAAGAGGGAGCATGGAGGGAGTACATTGGTCCTCCTCCTCCTCCTTCTTCCTTCCCCCTCCCCCTGCCCCTCTTCCCCCTCCTCCCCTTCCCCCCCTCCCCCCTCCTCCTCCCCCTCCTCCTTCCTGCCCGCCGCTGCTGCACGCGCGCGCGAGCGCGCCTCCCCCCCCCCGCCCTCCTCCTCCTCCTCCTCCCTCCCTCCTCCTCCTCCTCCTCCCTCCTCCTCCTCCTCCTCCCTCCTCCTCCTCCTCCCCCCCGCCTTTGCCCACGGCAGCGGCAGGCGGCGCCCGCTGGCCCGCCACCGCCTCCCCCGGCGCGCCCGCCGCTGCCCGTGCCGGCGGCGGCCCCCGCCAGCCCCCGCGGCCGCTGTGGCCGCCCGGCACCGCCCCCGGAAGACAGGGGCGCCCTCGAGGGCGCGAAGCTACACTTACATCGGGCCTGTCCCCCTACAGGGGCATTTTTGGGGTATTTCTTATTTTTCGTCGAAAATCCCCCTGTAGGGGGACAGGCCCGGCGAGTTGTGCGTTCTTTTTCGGCCCCCGTCGGCCCCCTGGGGGCCCTTGCCAGGCCCAAGGGCCGTCAAAGGAGCGGACTTCGGGAGGAGAAGCCGGCCCCGGAGCAGAGGTCCGCGCCTCGCGAAGCTCGGCTCTGCGCTCCGCGCTGCCCAGCGTGCCGTCCCGTGAACACGGGATGCCCGCCTTCAGACAACAAGGGCAAGGATCACCTCCTGAGAGGCGCGGGCACAACCACCTCTGGCTTCGGGGAGGATGGCCTCTTGCCCTGCTTCAAAAGACGCGCCTCGTCCTCGTCCTTGTCTCCCCTGGGCGTTGGCGCGACGAGCGCGGCGTGGTCCGTGCCTCGCGCAGCGCGAAGCGCGAAGGTAGGCGCCCCGATGGAACAGGGGCAGCGGTCAGGCCGGGAACCGCAAACATCTGGTGCCAGAGGGGTTCGTCGCTTTTGGGCCTCCGTGGGCCCCCGGCGGGCCTCGAGGCCGCAAGCAGCAGGCCTTGGGGAGCGGGGCGAGGCTGCTGGCGGCAGTTGTGTCATTCCTGCTCTGCCGATCGGCGCGGGCCCTCGCGGCCGCCCTCCCGCCGCCCCCCCCCCCCCCCCGCGTCAGATCTTGGCTGTTTGGGGCGCCTGTTTCGAGCAGGTGGAGACTGTCTCCCCTCACGGTAAGCAGAGGTCCGGAGCCAGACCCCCCCCCTCCCCCCCCCCCCCTCCCCCTCCGCCCCATGTCGAAACGCCGGAGAAGAAAGCGCTCACCGGGGGGTCGACGATGTGCGAGCATCATGACGTCGGAGGTTCTGGGGATCACGAGCCACATGGGGGGAGCAGCTCAGGGAAGACGCGAGAGATCAGAAGAACAAGCACACGGACGCACATCATCGCCGATTCTCAGGGAAGTATGGGAAGATCTAGGAGGCGTGGGGGGGGGGACGAGAATCTAGAAAGTATGGAAGGTATGGGGAATCCTGGGATCTGTGTATAACCGCATGCCGATGATAATAAAGGGACCCCCCCCCTTCAGTGTTTAGAGTTGATTATCGTCGCCCTATACAAAATTCAAATTGGGCGGCGAGCGCTGAGGCCGAACTTCATTATCACCTCGAAACGCTATGTTGAGATAGCAACATCAAGCGATGTTGATATAGCAACATCAAGCGAAGCGATCACACTTTTTCAGGATGTGTCAAGCGAAACCAATAATTTTGGGAGGCAGACTCAAACGAAACGAGCAATGTTCTTATTATTATTCTACTTTCCTCTTCTTCTTTTATATTTCTATCTGTCCCACGCTCGCCTGAACTTTTTTATCCCTGGGGTTGATTATCCATGGAAATTGAGGCACATGAGCTACCCTACACGAGCACTTACAAAAAACAATTTTCATGAGAGATAAGCCATTGTTGAGGATATTTCTATGAAAACTAAACGCCAAGGATGTCTCAAAACGTGCTCGGCTTGGTCTCCTCTTGATCATCTCTTACTTCGAGATTATGCTGAGGTCTGCTGGGCTACTTTTATTATCTCTCCCTGAACCCCGAACTTTATTATCCCCTAGTGTTTATTCTCACGGGCATGAGGTTATATTCGTGTCTGGCTCCTGTCCAAGCCGTTCCTTTTCCTGTGCAAGCTCCTCAGCACCGCCTGCACCCCGCGCCCTCGGGGCCGCCTGAGGCCCCGCCCGCCTGTGCTCTGTCTCCCCAATAAGTGCTTTGCGCGGCCCGCCTGGCTCTTAACCGGAAGAGGCTCTCTCTCGACCCGCAGACCAAAAAAGTATACATTCGTGTGCCCTTGGGCCCCTCGAAGGACGGAGTCCCGAGGCCTGCTGTCTCCCGGCGGCCGCGTCGGCTCTCGGCGGCTCTGCAGCCTCGGGGGGCCTTCAGGCGGCTGCGCCTCGCCGAGAGCGCTCCGCGGGTTTTCCCCGGCGCCGATCCAAGAAATCCCTCCTCCTCCTCCTCCTCCTCCTCCTCCTCCTCCTAGCCCACGCTCCGCCTCCTCCTCCTCCTCCTCCTCCTCCTCCTCCTCCTCCTCCTCCTCCTAGCCCACGCTCCGCCTCCGCCTCCTCCTCCTCCTCCTCCTCCTCCTCCTCCTCCTCCTCCTCGTCTTCCTCTCGCCCGCAGCAGAACCGAAGAATCCCGAGGCTCGAGGGGTTCTTGTTGGACCTCTGGGGCCGTCCAGGCGGGCTCTGTAGCGCTCATCGGGGCCCACCTCCTTGAGGAACTGGCGCTTTCCCTCGAGGAAGCGGCGCGGTACCCCTCGGTGGTGACCCCGCTTCCGGCGGCGAGCGAGGGGGGGAAGCGGGAAAGAAGAGGCCGTTCCTCAGAGGGCCTCGGGACTTCTCAGAAGCGCCCTGGCCTTGTGAGGAGTGTTGTGCGTCTTCGGGGATTAAGGCTCAGAAGCCTTCTCAGAAGGCCGGGGAACCTCCGAGCCTTCCGAGACGGCCCGCCCCTTTCTCACATCCCCCCGGCGCGCCGCCCAACCTGTGCCACTGCCCCAGGCGCCGCGGCCCCGCTCTGCGCGCCGGCGCACCCGCAGATCGTGGCCCTCGACAGCCCGCGGGGGACGTCTCTGGCCGGCGACGTCGCGCCCGCGCTCCCCGGGAGGGGAAGCCCTGGCTGGGCCAGGGGCCTCCTCGACTAGACGCAAGAGTGACCTTTCGCCGGAGTGACTTTTGGTGCGGGCACAGATGGGCCCTCGGATGGCTGGAAACGAAGCGGCAGCAGCGGCCTGCGCGCCCAGGCTCGGTCTCCCCGCGGCCCCCAAAAAGCCGCGAACCAAAGGTCACTCTTACCCAGGGTCACTCTTGCGTGTAGCCGACCTTCGGCCCATCCCGCCACCGCGCCCTGGTCCGTCTTTGGGCCCCGCTGGGCCCGAAGAAGTCGTGCGGGAAGGCGCCCCGTGTGCGCCGGGAGCCCAGGGGAGCTTTGAGGAGTCGGGGTTCCCGAGTTGGGGTCCGGGCTTTGTCGAGGATCCTCAGAATTTGGGACTGAGGCTAGAAGGGACCACAGGACACTCCAACACGCGCCCCGCAGGCACGGTGCTCGATGTCTTCGCGCCGGATGTGTGTTTTCCTCCGTGGGCGGGCGCCGGGGCCTGCACAGATCGATCTGGCTGGCAGCCTGTCGCAGAAGATGGGTCCAGAGTTTGCGATGTTGCATGCGTCTCGCGACGTCGAATCTCAAGGGAACGCGGAGGTCACACAACACACAATCCCCGATCGAGCACTAAGCCCGGTCCAATACTGGACTCGGAAGGAAAAATGTTGATTAAAACCGGTCTCAAGTCGTGCATGGCCTGCCTCTGGAACGCTTCGGCCTTGCAGGCAACTTCGGATCAGCCACGTCGCCTGGGCTCCACCTGGCAACCACATGCGCGGAGGTCGCCATGAAGCAAACGGGTCGTGAGGGAAACAGGCCTTGATTCGGTAGCAAATCATGGGAGCCTGGTATACCCTCTGAATTCCGTTTTTGGCGTCGATTAGCGTCGGTTTAGCGTTTGGGAGTCGATGAGGTAGCGCCGATTTAGTGTCGGTTAGCGTCGATTCGCGTCGATTCAGCGTCGATGTAGCGTCGATTTAGCGTCGATTAGCGTCGATTTCGCGTCTGGGAGTCGATGAGGTAGCTCCGATTTAGTGTCGGTTAGCTTCGATTCGCGTCGATTCAGCGTCGATCTAGCGTCGATTGAGCGTCGATGAGCGTCGATTTAGCGTCGACTAGTGTCGACTCGCAAGAGCCGACAAGACGGTATGGGAGGCTCCCATGCGTTGCCACCGAGCCTTGAGAGGCTTCGCCGCTTTCAGCCGCCTGGGGCCCTCCACGGGCCTGGGGGTTCTCAGAAACCAGTCCTGGGGCAAGGCTCCGTGGCCCAGGACCCGTTTCCCCCAGGACTGGCCACGCGCAGAGGGGCCGAAGGCCTTCCCTTCCCGTCCGAAGGCCCTCAATTCCCGTTCGAAGACCCGCCCTTCCCCGTCCGAAGGCCCCCCCTTTGTCATCCGAAGGCCCCCCCCTTCCCGTCCACGGACCGCCCCTTCCCGTCCGAAGACCGCCCCGTCCCTTCCGAAGGACCCCCCTTCCTGTCTGAAGGGCTCCCCCCCTTCCCGTCCGGAGGCTCCCGGGGGGAATGCTCCTTAGAAAAACCCTGCTTCTTAGAAGGCGTGGGCACAGTCTACAGAGGCAAAGCCGCCGCCTTCCGAGAAGCAGCCTCCTAAGATGCCTTTTCCCCTCCCCCCCTACCCTTATGATGTTCCAACCTATTTTATAACCTTGATCACCAGGAATAATCTCGAGCACCAGAACAAACACCGAAACTCGAGGGTTTCCACGTGTCGGGCCCTGGAAGACACTCGCCCGACGCTCTTTCGACACTCCTTCGACACTCTCTCGACGCTTTTCTGGGTGCTCGAAATCATTTCCGGGATGTGGTCCTTAAGTACGATGGGAGCAACTTAACCCTACCCACCCTGTGCGTGCCGCCAATCGCTTGGCAGCAAGGGGCAGGCTTCTTAGAAGGCGTGGGCGCTGTCTATAGAGGCAAAGCCGCCGCCTTCCAAGAAGCAGCCTCCTAAGATGCCTTTCCCCCTCCCCCCTGTCCCCCCGGTGCGTGCCGTCAATCGCTTGACAGCAGAGAGCAGGCTCGCGGAGTCCGGCGTCGCCGGTGGTGGCCCCGAGACGCCCGTCTTTCCCCGGGGAGGCCCCGGCGGCCCCCACAAGAGCACCCCCATTTGCGAGGCCTTTCTTCCACAGGACACCCCAAGGCGGCAGGAGTCGGTGGCCCCTCGTGAGCCCTTTCTCCCCTCCCCCCCACGCGTTCTCGCGGGGGTGGGGGGGGGGGTCGCTTCGTTCTGGGGCTCCCGAGCGGAGTGAACCCCCGTCCCCCCCCTTGGAAATCGCGGGGGGTGGGGAGCAGGGCTCACGTGTGGCCACCAAAGAAGAAAGTTGAAGCACCTTGGGCCAAGGTCACTCGCGGCAGCCTCAGACGGAGAATGGAGGGGGCCCTTTTCTGGTGGCCCCGAGGTCCGGGGTCCGAGCGGGTCCGCTTGTCGTCGTCGTCGTCGTGGAGGGTGGGTGTTCCTTTTTGACGGCCCCAGGGTTCAGGCTGGGCCCAAGGAGGTCAAGTCTATGAAAAGCAGACGTCGTGATCGCGACAGTCGTCGTCGTCGTCGTCGTCGCCGTTGGCGGCGCCGGCGGCGTTGTCGTCGTCACCGTCGCCGTCGTCGTCATCGTCTCGTCGTCTCCGTCGCCGTCGTCGCCGTCGTCGTCGCCGTTGTCGCCGTCGTCGTCGCCGTCGTCGCGGCCGTCGTCGCTGTCGCCGTCGTCGCCGTCGTCATTCTGGTCTCGGCGGTGGTGGTGGTTATGATGGTGATGGTAGTGGTGGTGGTCATCGTCGTCGTCGTCGTCGTCGTCGTCGTCGCCAGGTTCTTGCTCAGGGCCAGCGGCTGCGGCGTTCGCTCCGCCGCAACGGGCGCCGGGCGCGTGGTCGTGCACGGGCCTCCCCGGGAGGCGGCGGCCGCGCTGAAGGCGCCTCGTCGCTGGTCGCCGCCGCCGTCGTCGTCTCGAATCGGCAGCCACATGTGGTGGCCCGTTTTCCGCCGCCACCACCATCAGTAGGAGGGGGAGGGGGTCCTCTTCTTCCTCCTCCTCCTCCTCTTCGTCCTCCTCCTCCTCCTCCTCCTCATCATCCTCCACCTCCTTCCCCCCTCCAACTTATGGTGGTGGTGGTGGTGGTGGTAGAAAACAGGCCCATCAACATGCGAACTCTCCCCCTGCAGGCCAGATTTCTGAAACGCCAGCTGGGGTGTCCAGTACCTCGCGCTGAGGGTACCCGTACGGGTGGGGTTCGCAGGTGGTCGCAGATCGAAGATGCGGAAATATTTACGCACAACACACATATTGTTGGAGGTCCGCCTCGGGCGAGGGGATTCCAGCGCCGATCCGGAAAATCCTCTCGGGCCTCTGACAGTTTGTGCCTGTGCCGTATTTTGTTCCTCCGTCGTCGTCCTCGCCCTCGTCTTCGACGGGTATTCGGAGCAAGGCCCATCTTCGTTGGTGCTCCGAGGCTGGCCGCATCGCTAGCCGCCACCCTTTCAGGCACTGAGAAAGTAACGAATCGAACACAGCTCCTAGAGTCGCGACGTGGGCGACAACAATGACGAGGGCAATGACGATGACGACGACGACAACGGGCAGACGGCGTCTCCGCCGACACGGAGGAAGGCGAGGACGACAACAACGACACGGGCGACGACGAGTGCGGCAACGACGACGATGAGGGTGACAACGGCGCCCGCGTCCCGTAACATGCAGTCGTCGTCATCGTGTCGTCGTCGTCGTCGTCGTCGTGCAGGTCCACCTCCCTCCTCCTCCCTCCCACCTCACCCTCCTCCTCGCCCTCTTCTCTATCCTCCCCCTACCCCATCCTCCCTCCTCTGTCCTCCTCTGTCCTCCTCCTCCTCCTCCTCCTCCTCCTCCTCCTCCTCCTCCTCCTACTCGTCCTCCCGGCCGCCCGTCTTCTCGCTCCAGGCCTGCCCATTCCATCGTTGCGCGCGCGCCTCCCCTCCTCCCTGAATGGGGAGGAACGGGGCGGGGTCGCAGGAAGCACATCGTCCCCCCCCCCCCCCACCACTCTTCCTGCCCAGAGCCGATGCGGACTTGCCTCGGGGTGGCCCTCATGGTGTACGGCACGTGCGCCCGCAATCACTTTGCACCAGTTTTGGCCGGCGATTGTGTTCCTGCGCGTATCAGGCGATGTGCTGTCCTCCCGCCGCCCATGTCAAACATTGAGATGCTAAGTGATCGCAGGAAGCCCCGCGGACGGTCCGCAGAGTGTATGTTACATGGCTTTTGACACAGGGATTGCGCGTGAGGGGGTCGGCGTGGCTTCGAGAAGGCAGCTGGTTGAGTTTGGGAGGGGGCGGGCACGTAGTCAGACGGGGAAGAGGGAAGCCCTTTCTGAAGGGGAAGAAGGGGGGGGTGGACGGACGAGCTTGCTAAGCCACTCACGTCCTCAAGGGCTCGTGCGATTAGGGCGTTCAAGGGCCTTACATCCTTTCCGCGCATCCTCATGATCCGATCGCACAGTATCTGGGGTGCCGTCTTCTGCCTCTGAGTCTGAGCGTGCACCCGTGGCGTGCCGTGATCATCCCCGCACAATAGGGCGTTGGGGAAAAAGCTCCGCGAGGGAGCACGAGCTCGCGCCCCGAGCGTGTTGCTCGGTCTTGGTTTCCGAACCACAGTCGAGACCGATTCTCAGGTCGACCCTGCCAACTCCAGGGCACCCTTTTTGTGTCCTGAGCCTCGCGACCCACGTCTCCTCACACTCCTGTGGCAGTGTGGCCCTCGGGAGGGCCTTTTTGTCCTCTCGCGTGTCCTCTCCAATCGCCCGCCGCTGGCGCCTTCGCCTGCGGCCGTAAAAAAAGAAGAAGTGTCCTCTCCAGTCAGTCCCGACTGTACCTTGGCCCCCGGAAGCCCCGGCCCTGTCCCGCTGGGCGTGGCTGCTCCTCCCGAGCCCGTTCTCTGACCGCCCCCGCGGCCGGGCGAGGGGCCCCCTTCCATGGGCCGATAAAAGCGGCCAATAGAGAGGCCGGCGGCCACGGCGCGAGCCCTGCCTCCGGGGCCCTCCTTCAAACGACGCGAAGATCGGGACAAAATCGGATCGGGATAACTCGAAATCTCTGAGAATCGGCGGGTTTGGAGGATGTATTGGGCGCCGCGGCCGCTCCAGAGCGTTCCGGAACGCTCTGAGAGCGCTCCGGAACGCTCTGGAGCGATTTATCCCGATCCTAGCCCTGTTTTACTCCTTCCCTGCGGGCAGGCGCTCGCACCGCCACCGTGCCCGGGCTGTATGCCGACCCTCCTCCTGCACGAGCGACCTGGGCACGAAAAGGAATGGGCACTATGCCCAACGGCGGATCTTGTGCATTCTGAACGGGACTCGCCGTCCACGCCGCCGCGGCCTGCGGCCATTCGAGGCAGAAGGCCGCCTGCCCAGCAGCGGCCGCTGTGGGTTTGGGACAGCATGCGTTGTTGGGCATTGTGCCCATTCTTTCCGTACTCCAGATTTCGTAATAAAAGGGAGGGGGTCTGGACCCTCCAAGACAAGCCATTTCAGACCTCCCCCGTGGGAGAACCCTCTAAAACATCGTCCCCAGACCCCCCAGGCCCTCCAAGATAGCCTGGAAGAGACCCCCCCCCGAAATGAGACCCCCCTCCCTTTCTTGCGAAAGCTGGAGTACCCACGTCGGGCGTCCAAACTCCTGGCCTCGGCCAGGAGGGCGCGCGCACGCCCCGCGCCGGGGCCAGGGCCCAGGCGGCGGCGCGCCCAGCGGGCGGGCCCGCCGATCTGGTTGCCTCCTGCCGCGTTGCCACCGTGGCGGGCCTCTCGGGAGGCCCTCGTCTGCAGCACTGGCTGCGCCGCGAGATGATGGCCAGAACGCCCCCAGGGAAGAGCTCGGGGAGCGGCGGTATCGGGTACCTTGAGTTTTTGATTTTGTCCGGGCCATAATGCGCGTGATGCTCCACCCCCCCCCATCCCCCCCTCGTAAACGCCACGATTCCCTCCCAGTGCGTCCCGAGCAACGCCGCACTGCGTCCGGCACCACAGTCTGTCACGGTTGGGGGCGGGGACGTTACATTATGCGCCGCGACAAAATGTACTATATATTTTGTTGTTGTTCCCAGCAGAAGGGGCGAATTTTCTCACAAGGTTGAGATGCCCCTGGCCTTCTGGGGAGCTTTCTAAACTCTGTCCCCCGACGTCCGACGTCCGACGACGGACGTCCGACGATCGACGATAGGAGTTCTTCGACCTGGCGGTTTTTCGTCGAGTTGGGCTCGGGGCTCAAGAGACGGGGGTCAATGCAACGGGGGTCAGCCCGGAGCCGGGCCGCGGGGTCACCAAAAGTGGATATGGGGCGGCGAGGACTTGGCCCAGGGAAGGGGTCGGGACCTCTGGGGCCACGCCTTGGACAAGTGATCACGTCGTCTGACGTGTGGGTCTGGGAGCTTCTCTCGAAGAAGAAGAAACAGCAGCATGGGCAGAAACTTTTGGCACCCCGCGTTGCTTACTTGGATCGGCGCATGGGCCCACACGTTGGCGCCTCTGGCGCCGCCCCTGGCGCGCTCCGCGCGCCAGGGAGGGGTGTCCAGCGCAGATGCAAGAAGTCCGCGCGGAGCGCCAAAAGTTTATGTTTATGGCGTTTTTTCTTCGTCTTCTCACATCGTCGGATGTCTGGGTCTAGAGCCACAGGGGGGCTTCTCGGAAGACCGAAGGGCTGCTGAGACGCCCCGCCTTTTCTGAGAGTGCCTGGCCCCTTTCGTTTTCCCCCCTCGCAGGCATCCGACGTCTGGAGTTCCTCAAAGGGTCCCCGGAGTCTGGACCTTTCCTCCTCGGTCGGCTCTTCAGCCAGGATCGTTTTTGTTGACGGTGGCCGTTTTTGTTGACGGTCCCAGGGCCCGGCGAGTACCCCCCGGGGCCGAGAATTGACAAACACTTCCGCGTTGGTGATCGTGTTCTTTATTCCCCAATCAGTGCTTGCACTGAAGGGGTCCTAGCGGAATTGCCGCCGATTATGGTAGCAGGCTGGGTTCCCGGTTCCGGGTTCCCAGGTTCCCCGTTGTTGTTTTTGGGCCGATTTCGGTGGGTTCTGGGTTCCCGGGTTCCTGGGTTCCCGGCCGATCTCCTCTGCGAAAGCCATCCACTGATTGGGCCTTTTCTCTGGTGTAATTCATTGTTTGAGCCCGTTCCTTCGTTGCTTCGGGCATGACGGGCGCCATGGCCCCCGCTCCCCCCCCCTATGACGTAACGCCCCCCCCCCAGTGCGCTCTGGGCGCAGCCGCCGTGCGCATTGGGATCCGCGCAGGTGTCCGCGTCGGAATCCACATACGAGTCTGGTCCGCCGTCGTCGTCGTCGTCGTCGTCGTCGTCGTCGTTGTCGTCGCTTGTGGCTTGTCGCTCGTCGCTCATAGTCGTCGTGCGCGCGGACGCGGCTGAAGCCTGTTTTGTATTCTGGGCCGACGACGGCAATCATTTAGGGGGGGGTGGAAGGGGTCGATGACGTCACGTTTCGCGCCAGCGGCGTCTGGGAATGCTTAGAAATGACGGAGGACAGGTAGCGCCAGCATGTGGGTGGTGATTTGCACCACAACGCTTGTGTACACCACAATGCCTGCGTGCACCACAGCGCCTGTGTACACGACACCGCCTATGTACACCACAGCAGCCGCGTGCAACACAGCGTCAGTTTGTGCCACCGTGCTTGCTGGCACAACAACTCTTGTGCACACCACAGCGCATGCGTACACCACATGAGCCGTGTGCAACACAGCACCAGCGTACACAATGCCTGCGTGCATTGCGCTGCCTGTGCACACCACGGCGCCTGTGTGCACCGCAGCAACCGTGTGTAACACAGCACCACTGTTGTATATAGAATGTTAGACCGAATCCTTATGACAAAATGGAACGCTTGTGGCTTCCACAGAAAACAACATAAACTAATACTTATGGACAACGCAGCGCCGCTGGAGTCCTCCCGAGTCCGCCCGCATCACCCTAACTCCTCCCGTCTGCGTCCAGGAGGCTCCGACTGAATTGGCCGTCCGAGAGCCAAGTGGACCGATTCAATCGACCATTTTGTTGTGCGCGCTGAGATGCGCACGTGCGCTGTAGCGCCAACCCGCGCGACAGAGGGTAAGGAGGAGGAGGAGGAGGTGGAGGAGGAGGGAGGATGGAAAAACGTCGCATTTGAATATCTGCACTTTCCTGGCGTGGCGTCTAGTTGTCCGCAGCAGATCCTCACGTACATGCTCCTTCTACCTGTCTTATGCACGCAGGCATTTTGGTGTACACCAACGCTGCGTTGCACGCGGATGCTGTGGTGTAGACACGCGCTGTGGCGTGCACAGGCGTTGCGGTGCACGCAAGCATTGTGGTGTACACAGGCGCTGTGTTGCGCTGCGTTGCACACGGTTGCTGCGGTGTACGCAGGCGCTGTGGTAGACACGCGCGCTGTGGTGCACGCGAGCGTTGTGATGTACACAGGCGCAGTGGGGCATATCGCCACCTACATGCTGCTAACGTAGTCGTCGTCGCCGTCGCCGTTGTTGTCGTCGTCGTCGTCGTCGTCGCTCGTCGTTCGTCGCTCGTCCCGTCGCGCGCGCGGGCGCGGCTGCGGTGCTGGAGCCAAACGGCAGGGGGGGCGTTACTTCATGCCCCCCCTCGCCCTCCTTCCCCCCATGACGCCCATCATCGCCGAACATAAAAAAACGCGTTCTTATGCCGATCGGCGCAAAGCCCTCGCCCCCCCCTCCCATCCCCCATGGAGAACATCTTGGCTGTTGTCTGGCGCCTGTTTCGAGCAGGTGGGGTCTCCCCCATATGGCGCACTGCTGCAAACAGTGGCAGTAAGCAGTGGTCCGGAGCCAGACCCCAGACCTTCCGCCCAATGTCGTTACAAACGCCGTGCGTGAAGGAGAACGTCCACTCGAGCTGCCTCCCGGAAGCTGCGAGAGGCCTCCGCGCTGAGGTTCTCGATGGCCCTGTGTAGGGCCTGGGCCGAGAACGGCCCCAGCCGGGCGCGGCGGCGCGGTGCAGACTCGGGAGCTTCGACACGAGCAGGAGGAGGAGGAGATTGAGGAGGGGGAGGGGGAGGAGGAGGAGGAGAGGAGGAGGAGGAGGAGGAGGAGGAGGAGGAGGAGCAGGAGGAGGAGGCGGAGGAGGAGGAGGAGGAAGACGAGGAGGAAGAGGAGGAGGAGGAGGAGGAGGAGGAGGAGGAAGAGGTCGGGGGTCGATGCAAACGGGGGTCAGCGCCAGAGCGCCAGATCCTGCAGGATGCTGCAGAGCCAGGGCTGCGTTGACCCGGAGGTGCAGCATCCTGCAGGATCCTACAGGATCCTGCAGGATGTTGCGGAGCCTGTTCGGGGGCTCTGGGACGGGGGTCGATGCAGCAAACGGGGGTCAGCACCAGAGCGCCAGATCCTGCAGGATGCTGCAGGGCCAGGGCTGCGTTGACCCGGATGCGCAGCATCCTGCAGGATCCGGCAGGACGCTGCAGGACGCTGCGAAGCCTGGCCGTCCGGGTTTGCACTGACCCGGGCCAGTGCGTCCGCGACAGATGCCCTCTGCGTGCCTCCCTGAGAGTGTTCTGTTGAGCCCTCTAGGCCATTACATGCGCGTTCTGCCATCTCGCGCGTTATGTCCTTTCCCCTCCCCCCCGCTCCCCCCCCCTCCTGACGTAACGCTCCCCCCCCCCTCGGTGCGTCCCTGGCACTGCCGCCGTACGTCGGGCACCACAGTCTTTGGGGGCTCCGCGCGGATCTCTTGGATCCGCGCTCGGGCCCTCCTGGCGGCCCTTCCGGCGCCGCCCCTGGCGCGCTCCGCGCGCCAGGGAGGGGGGTCTGGGCGCAGATCCAAGAAATCCGCGCGGAGCGCCAACAGTTTATGCTTATGGCGTTTGTTTTCTCCTGCTGCCATCCCCCTCCCCCCAGAACGCCCAGTATTCGCCGAGCGCGTTCCACTGCTCGCAAAGTGCCTACTCGCAAACGTCCGAAAAACCATGCGCCTGCCTTTGTGCAATGTATCGTGGATCCCCCGCGGCGGATCCATGCCCTTTGCGAGTAGTTACTCTGCGAGTAGTGGAACGCTTCGGGGGTGGACAGACCTCCTACCCTGACACGTCGATCAAGGAATTAGCCGTTTCGGTTCGCGAGAGGGCCTCGCGGCCGTCATTTTCGAGGGTCCGGGTGCGTCGGTTTCGGTCCCAGGCCGTTTTCCCTAGAGGGAGGTTTACCGAAGGGAGGTGTGTCCACCGCCGAGCGCGCTCGTCCAACTCTGGGCGCGATAAGCAACAAAATGCGCTCCCCACGGATCGTGGATCTACTAGTTTGTCCAATGTATCCTGGATCCCCCGCGGCGGATCCATGCCCTTTGCGAGTAGTTGGTCTGCGAGTGGTGCAGCGCGCTCGTCCAACTGTGGCCGCGATAAGCAAAAAACAAGGCGCTCCCCACGGATCGTGGATCTACTAGTTTGTCCAATGTATCCTGGATCCCCCGCGGCCTTATCCATGCCATTTGCGAGCAGTTCGTCTGCGAGTGGGGGAGCGCGCTCGTCCGACTGTGGCCGCGATAAGCAACAAAAAAGGCGCTCCCCACGAGGCACCGGCCAGGTCCTTCCCGGCGCTGGTGCTGGGCAGGGGCAGCGCCAGCGTGCCGCGGCCTCGGGCGCGTGCGATCGGCCGCCGCGGGGGCCCCGCTGTTGTGCCCGTCTCTCGGCGGGGGCCGTGGGCTCTCGGCGTAAAAGTCGGGCATGGCCCTCTGCGGGAGGAACAGTCAAAGACAATTGTTGAAAACATAGCCCGGGGACGATGTTTCGATGATTGCTGTAGCATGTGTTCCATATTCTTGGCTATCATTCCACCTTTCGTCCAAACGCCGCCAGCAGGGGGACACGCCCGACCTAATTCTAGGCGTCCAGGATGGCGCCGGAGTAGACTTAAGTCGGGCGTGTCCCTCTGCAGGAGGCATATACAAAAATAGTCCCCAAAAATAGTCTGGGAACAATGTTTCCATTATCTTTTGACTATGTTTGAGTACTTGTTGTGACTTTTGGGAGCTTTTCCTCCCAAATCCGCCTGTAGGATGACATGCCCGACCTGAGAGTAGACGGGGTTGGGGGATCGCGCCGCTTCGCCGATGCATCGACGATGCGGCGCGATGCATTGGTCTATGCCCGAATTGCTTCCATGCCGACGTCGCCGATGCAGTGGCGATGCGGCGCGATCCTCCGACCCCATCTACTCGGACCCACTTTAGGGACCGAGAAAGATGTGTAACCGAAAGAGGGTCCGAAATTGCCACTTGGAAGGTCATGTGACCAACATGTCTGCCGAACTTGAAGATATGCTCGGTCGCACTCGGGCGTGTTCGGAAAAAGCGGGCGCTGGTCTCGGTCACATGCGGGCAGATTTTCGGACGCAGCTTCGGCCTTACACCCTGTGATGAAGGCGAGGCCACGCGATCGGTGCGACCGTTGTGGGGGCGGGAGGGATGGGGACGAGAGCTAGCAGTCAGAGGAGGAGCACGTATTCGTTGCCGCCGCCTTTTGCATCGTTGTCGCATGTTTTTTTGCCTCATGGGAGGCCCTCGCCGCCACGACAGGGTTCGCCTCGAAGTTCTAGTCAGAACGTCTCCCTGGAGAGTCCAGGGAGTAGCGGCATCGGTACCTTCTGGTTTCCCCACCCAACGCAGGGTGTGTGTGTGTGTGTACCTCTAGGGGAACGAACAATGGCATACGCAACAACTTGAAGGCCCGCGCGGATCCGAGAAACCCGCGAAGACCTCCGAGCTTTTCTGCTGATGTCATTTGCCCTTCCCTCGGTGCACCTCTGGGCGAGTGATGTTGCTGATCGCGTGTGGGCGGATCCAGTACAGTCAAACACCCTAAGAAGGACGCGCGACTTTGCTCAGGGTACCCTTGCGTCCTTGCTCTTCCTTGCTCTTGCGGCTCGTCCTTGGCCTCTTTCGCTCGCCCGCTTACGGGGTTTTCGTCGTCCGCCGCCCCAAGAATCTCAACTTCGGCTTCAAGGGTCTTGCGTCCTTGCCGCGCGTCCTTATTAGGGTTTTTGACTGCATCTCCACGCCGCGTGATCCGGGCCGGCCGCGCGCGCCTCCTCGCCCCATCCTTCCTCTGCCGCGCCGCGCCGCGCGCGGGCGGCCGCGGCGCCGCCGAGTCTGCGCGCTCCTGGGCGCCACAGCTGCGGCTGTGGGCTCGACTCTCCCTCTCGGCAACCGCGCGCCGCCGTCGGCCCGCGAGACTCCATGCCGCGTGCTGCGCCCCCGCCTCGGCCGCGCGCCCGCGGGGCGCCCCCGCTCGGCCGCCCTCCTGCGCCCGGCGTAGCGCCCGCGGGGCCCTCTGCCCGCTGAGGCGGCCCGCCGCTCCCCCCCCCCGCCGCCCCGCCGCCGCCCGCCCCCCGCTCCCCGCCGCCTCCCGCGGCCCGCCGCCCCCCCCGCCGCTGCCCCGGGAAGGCCCAGCGCTTTTCCCCGCTCTATGCAGTGCCGTTCATAATACATGTTCCGCGTGCGGATCATGGCTTAAAAACGCAGGGGATTAGTATTGAAAACCACGATGAGCTCGTGCAGAAAATTATTCATATATATATATATATAGAATCATGTCTTAAAAGTCCTACATTGATTTTAAATCCTATGTATCAGCAACTGCCCTGTACTCACCAGAGACTACCCAGTGCCGCTGCCACCAGCCTGGGCGGGGTGCCTGTCCCACCCTCCCGAGCGGATGGCACCTCGTTCCGGGCCTGCCTCCAGCGAGAGTGCCCTCGGGAGGAGGCGTGCCGGCCCGAGGGGAGGGAGCGCGGCCGCCCCCGGCGGAGGAGGAGGAGGAGGAGGAGGAGGAGGAGGAGGAGGAGGAGGAGGAGGAGGAGGAGGAGGAGGAGGAGTAGGAGTAAGAAGAGGAGGAGGAGGAGGAGGAGGAGGAGGAGGAGGGAGGAGGAGGAGGAGGAGGAGGAGGAGGAGGAGTAGTAAGAGGCGGAGGGGAGGGAGGCGAGCCGGCGGCAGTGGTGCTTATCTGTCTCTCCTGAGCTATGCGCACCCCCTGGCCTGCAGGGCGTCTTCGGGTGCCTCACCCCGCCCGGGCGGCACTTCGCTTCGCCGGGCGCGGTCTTTTTCCGAGCGTGCGAGCGGCGCTCTTCCGCCCCCGCCCCGCGCGCGCCCCGGAAGTGTCGCAGAGCCCTACACGGCGAGTCGCCGCCGCCTCCTGCCTTCTTCGCGGAAGCGCCCATGTGGCCGAAAGTCGGGCTAGAGCTCGGCCGAGCCATCGGACCAGGTGGTCCCCCAGCCGTCGTTGCAACCCTTCGGGGAGCACGTGAGGAAAAGAATGAGGAGAAGGAGGACCGTCTCGGGGTCCTCTTGGGGCGCTTCAGGGGTATCTTGGAGGCCATCTTGGGCGTCACGAGAGGCCCTCTTGGGCCGTCTCGGGCTGGCCGTCTTGGGGGCCTCGTCTTGGGCCATCCTGGTGCCATGTTGGAGTGCCCTTTGACGCTCTGGGGGCGATCTTGGAGGCCTCTTGGGCCGTCATAGGCCTTCGGAAGGCCGAAAAGAAGCGACTGCCAACATCAATCAAAAACCAATGCTGAATCAATGATTTGGGCTTCTTCGCCTTTCCTGAAGAGCCTCTTGGAGGCCTCGTGGGCCGTTTGGGGCCATTTGGGAGCCCGTTTGAGCTGTCTTGGTGGCTTCTTGGGCGGACTTGGAAGCACCTTGGACCTTCGCAGCCCGCCTTGGAGACCAGCTCGGACCATCTTTGGTGACCGTGGAGGCTTTCTTAGGCCATCTTAGCAGTCTTAGAGGCCCTCTGGGGTCCAAGTTGCACGGGAAGACCAACGGGCGATGCAATTTCTGGATGGCCGGGGCGTTGTGCCGAAGCCCCAGGGGGAGGTCTAAAAGAACAAACAACACCTGAACCTCAGAACGCCAGGCACCCCTGTGGCAAAACCGCAGGGTGCGGCGGATCTGGTGGCCTTGGGCCCATCCCGCCACCGTGCTTGGGTTGTAGGTCCGAGGCCTGGACTTTAGTAGAGCCGTTCTGATTGGCTTCAGGAGGGAGCCGATGGTACAAAATGGTCCGATGGGTGCCAGGAGGTGGGCTTGGGTCCCTTCAGTGCCAGGGGAACAGGCGGATCTTCCTATATCTGCAACGGGGCAGCAGTGACATGCACGGCATCATACGCTTGCCTGGGAGGGGGGGCTCAGCCTCACAAGGAGAAGTGCGTGGGCTGAACGACAACGCGGCCAGTGCACGCTTGCCGCTGCGAACGCAGTGGCGGACGGACACGCCATGACATCCAGCCTCATGACCGAGGCCCTGCCAGAGTTGTGCCCTAGGTGAGCTCGATCGGCCGAGACGCACCATTTGTGTGAATCGAGGGAAGAAGCAAGATGACCATGACCAAGAAGACGCGGGATCGTGCCGACGCCGATCTTGGTCATGGTCCATGGCGGCCGTCGCCGATTCGCGAGGGTGATCCCCATTGGACGATGACCAAAGCTCGACACCGACGCTTCCGAGTTCAGTTGTTGCCATGGTCCTGGTCCCTAGTCCCTCCAGGGAAAGCGCTACGAAATCCAGCCACATGGCCGAGGCCCTGCCAGAGTTGTGCCCCGCATGAACCCCTGGTCGGACGAGCGACGCCGCCCGTGGGAGGGGCAGCACAGGTTCTGGCAGAGATTGCTGGTGGACACCACCTTCGCGGCGCTGTCAAGGGAGCACATGGTGATCGAGGCGCGCCTCTTGTCGGTCAGCCACGCGCAGGGGTGGTATGGGGGAGGGGGGAAGGCTTCTCAGAAGCACACCCCTGCTTCTTTGAAGGCGCTGGCCTCATCTATAGAGATGTGAGGCTGGCGCCTTTGAGGCAGCAGCCTCCTAAGAAGCCTTACCCCCCTCCCGCTAATCCCTCGTGTGCGCCGCCAACTCCTGTCGGGCCGGCGCGGCATCCGTCCCGGCAGCAGGCCATCGACTGGGTAGTCGAAGGCCAGACTGTCAGATTGGATGGGGCCCCAAGGGCCAATCTGGCCCGGCCAAACTGGGTGATTTGGGTTGTTCGCCAGACTGGATTCGCGTTGGCTCCCTCGCCAGATTGCCCCCGTTTGCCAGATTGGGCCTGCCAGATTGGCGCCAGATTGGCTTCGACTACCCAGATCGAGGGGAAGTCAGAACCCATCGGCGAGCGCCCTCCTCCGAGCCCGCTGCCAACACAGGGCCGCAGAGAGAGCGCCGTGTCTGCCTCGTACCGGGATCCCCGCCGTGCTTTCCAGCCCGCACTTGTGTTTCGGTTCGGGCCTCCAGGGCCCGTAGTTGGCCCAGGGACCACCCAAATTGAACCAACCCCAGGGAAGGGTTCGGGACCTCTTGGGCCGCGCATTGAAACAATCACCATCGTCGGATGTCCGGGCATGTCGAGCGGGCGGTGGTTCTTTCAGCATCCGCGGTTCCCCCCCTCTGAGCCCTGCCGCTTCCTCCACATCAGCTTCCTCCTCCTCCTCGCGTATTGATGTCGGCAGGCCGTCTCTGCCCCATGCCAGCCTTTCGATGCACTTGCGGCCCACGCCCAGTCCAACTACTGTTCCGCAGTGAGGCCTTGCCGACAGGCTTCTCGTCGCGAGGACCTCACGGCCCGTGCGCCGACCTTGAACTGGGACAGCGATGAGGACGACGGCGGCGACGACGACGCTCGCGAGCGAGCCCCCGCGGGGGCCCTGTGGGTCCTGTTTGCCTCGGGACGCCCCCCCCACCCCGGGACCTCCTTCAGGGACCGTCCCCAGCGATCTCCCCCAGGCTTCCATTCAACTCGATTGGTGTTCCCCCTTTGCGCTTCTGGGGGGCTCTACGACGTGGTTCGACTCCCGGTTGGCTAGATCGCCTGAGGACGAGGGCCCAAGGAAAGGGGGAGAGTGGCGACGGCGACGACGACGACGACTCAAACGGAAAAGGGTAGCGGCGATGGCGATCGCCTCACACACGCCGATAGGGTCGGCGGATCTTTGTTGAAGAGCCCGTGGGTACGAGTCTGCGCCGACTGGCCCACCCTGGGTTCCTTTGATTTAGTTTCTTGGTTTCTTGGTCTTGGTTCCTTGGTTTTGGCTATTTTATTCCTTTGTCCTGGTTCCTTGGTCCTGGGTCATGAGTGATTGTTTCCTTGGTCTTGGTTCTGTGGTTCCTTGGTCTTGACCCTTTACTGCCTCGCCACGCAATGCCAAGAAACGCGAAGCAATGCAACGTAATGCCACGAAATGCCAAGCAATGCCACGAAATGCCGAGCAATGCCACGCAATGCCGAGCAATGCCACGCAATGCCACACTGAGACAATGCCAAGCAACGTCAAGCAATATGCCAAGCAATGCCACGCAACGCGCCCATGCAGTATGAAGCTTTCTCCTAATCGGGGTCGCGCCGGGCTTATTTCGATTGCATACTCGTTAGTGGTTGGTATGCGACACGCGCGTTTTATTTCGTGTTTCCACCACAAACCAGGTGGTCGCGGAGGTGTCGGTCAGAGAAGACTGAGAGCAGAACGCTGGCAGTCTGGACTCGTGCCTCGAGACCTGGCTGGAGGGCACACCGACTCCGGGTGGTTCATGCCGCCCGATGATCTGCTGTTCCAGCTGACCAAGTTTCGCCTGCGCCAGCGTCTACGCCTGCGCTCATGCCAGCGCGATCGCCTTCTCCTGCGCCTGCGCCAACGCCACCAAATGGCTCCTCAGGCCCCTTGGCTACACCAGCGCCAACTGAAGGCATGGCTCCGCAGACCTGCCAGAGATCCCAACGTCGGCCAGTGTCCAGTCGGTCGGAAACGGTGGCTCCGTCGGACACATGCGTCGTTGCCGCCACTGCGGACAACCTCGCAGAAGCGCCTGCCGTTCACGTCGTCGTGCTGGACACTCGTCGTGGCAGGGGCGACGTCAGTGGACATTCTGCCAGGCACCCTGGCGGACAGCTCGGCGGGCCACCGCCTTCTGCCCGGTGGTGGTGACAGACGCCAACGAATGGCGGGCTGGGAGGAGGAGGAGGCGGCGGCGGAGGAGGAGCAGGGGGCGGAGGAGGAGGAGGAGGAGGAGGCGAAGGAGGAGGAGGAGGAGGAGGAGGCGAAGGAGGAGGAGCCACGAGGGAGGCAGGAGGAGAGGCAATCCAGAGGCGTTGTTGGTCGCCCTGCAGGCTCTGGGACGGTCCTCTGGTCTGGCTGCGGGACGGCCCTGCCTCCGCCGGCGCGGACGCGAGGGGCATGCGGCCGAGATCGGAGGGAGGGCCGGTGGAGGCAGCGGCGGCTCTCCCACCCGGCCCCCTGTGCGTGCCCCGGAGCCTCCCGGTTGCACGAGGCGGGCCCATGGGCGTGGCGAGAGGTCTCCGAGAGGCGCACGGAGGAGGAAGAGCGCGAGGCAGGGCCGGACCTGAACGGTGTTTTATAAAGATCTGTCGTGGGCCGTTTCCGCTCCGGCTCCGTTTTGCCGTCGAGGCGGACTGAAGATACGACGAGGGAAATTGAGAATAACACGAAAACGCAAAACATCGTTGAGGTTCAGCCCTGGCGCGAGAGAGGGCTGCCGTTGTCTGGACTGGCCCTCGCCCGACAGAAGGCAGCGACGACGGTGGGTCCAGCAGCACGCTGGGCCGGGTTGCGACGGCGGGCCCGGCAGCGACGTCGACGGTATTGACAGCAACGACGATAGCAAGGCGTGAGTCGCGCGAGCGTGAAAGACGACCCGCACGTGCTGACCTTGAGAGGCGAATGCTCGGACACTGGGGTGCCCTCCGACTGCGGCCTCCTCTGATCACTCTTCAGCGACCAGGACCCTGCAGCTCGAAGTTCCAGAGACAGCATAAGCATGCCCTTCCGGAGCCCTGGGAGAATTTCTTGGATCGGCGCTGTCCTCCCCCTGGCGCGCTCCGCGCGACAGCGAGGGGGGTCCAGCGCAGCTCCAAGAAATCCGCGCGGGCGTCCAAAAGGTTATGTCTATGCCATTATGCTGTTGTGCCAGACAAGGGCCCTGCAGCGACAAAAATGGTATGGCCCCAGGTTGGCGCCGGGAGGCCCACCCAGTAAGATATCCTGCTCGCTGCGCGCACGAAGGTCGTATCAACACCGCCTGGAGCAATAAGCGTTGGGAGTGATGTGTTGCCTTGTGTGAGCCCTGGGCTGTTCGCCGTTTTTGGTCTGTCTTCCACTGTCTCTCGCTTGTGCAGCACCCGCTCTCGCGACTTCTCCCCGGCGTCCCCTCGCTGCGCAGGCCTGCAGCCCCAGCCGCGCCGGGGAGCTCGCCGGCGTGTGCGTGAAGAACCTGAGCGCCACGCACCCGATCCGTGTGAGCAAGAGCGCCGAGGTGGTCGGGAGTAAGAGTTGAGTCGGAGGGCTCGAGGTTGACACCAACACCAATAGCGGTGGTGTGCCTCCACCGAGGGAAGAAAACCCCGATCTCGGTGATGGTGGTAATTTTCGGTCTCGTATAGGTGGCCGAAAGACTACCACCAACACCGAGTTCCACGATCATCGTCCCCCAGTTGAGGCCTGCCCGTGTGTCGGTGTTGGTGCCCATTTCCAGGCCTCCAAAGTCGGAGGGACGGAACAGGGTGAGGGGGAAGATTATCAGCGGAGTGCCAGTTGGAGACAGCGGCTGTGACGGCCTTCGGGGGGTCACCTCGTCGCCGCGGCAGGGCGCATGCTCTGCAAAAACTCGGGCGCCCGGACCCCGGGAGGGGTCCGGGGTCCGGCTTTTTGAGCGGCCGTGGTCCAGGCTCGCCCCGCTCCGAGCGGCGGAACGGGGGTGGCGACCCTGACTTTCCAGGAGGGCTCAAAAAAATAGCACCAGGACGTCGACGTCCTAATTCCTGTCGAGGTTTGAGGCAGTCCAGATAGATCTATAGGTCCGGAGTGCTGTTTTTTAGCACTCTGGAAGGTCAGGAGAGAAGGGGTGGAGCAGGAGGGAACGACAGGGATGGGATGAGGGATGGGGCAGAGGAGACAGCCGACCTGGCCGACGCGGCATCGGGAAGCGGGCGGGCACCAGGAGGAGGTGGATAGACGCAGGACCGGGAGCCTCGAGACGGGGGTCAGTGCAAACGGGGGTCAGCCAGGGCACCGGATCCTACAGGATCCTGCGAAGACCCCCTCTGGCTGACCCAGGTTAGCGAGCCGCTCGTGGCCGCGAGGCGGCCGCGCATAATATTGGCTGACCCCGGGTTTGCGAAGACCTGCGTTGCAGTTTTTGTTTTCCTGCATTGCAGTTTTTTGGTTTCCTGCTGACCCGGGTCTGGATTGACCCGGGTCAGAAGACACCCGACAGGAGGGATGGGAGGGAAAGACCCTGACCTTCCAGGAGTGCAAAAAAATAGCACCAGGACGTCGACGTCCTAATTCCTGTCGAGGTTTGAGGCAGTCCAGATAGATCTATAGGTCTGGAGTGCTGTTTTTTAGCGCTCTTGAAGGTCAGGGGAGGCGGGGTAGAAGGGAGGGGGGAAGGGAGGGCACGGGCAGGAGGAGTTCCCGGGACGTCTTGGGCTCTCATCCTCTTCCTCCCTCTTTGAGGGGGGCAGGAGGAGGAGGAGGAGGAGGAGGAGGAGGAGGAGGAGGAGGAGGAGGAGGAGGATGGAGGTGGTGGAGTCCGGCAGCGGCATGAGAAGGTCGACGGTGGGGGTGGCCATGGGAGAGCAAGGGAGAGGCGGGGTGAGAAGGAGAGCGGAGGGAGTCTGACGAGGAAGAGGTCATGATGTATGGTATCGATACCGTCTAAGGTCTCCAGGTCGTCCTAATTCACAGCTCGGGGTCCAGTGGCGAGGGCCGCCAGAATCTCTTGGAGCTCCCTGAACGTATCCCAATCCAATCACATCATGACATCATGATCGTCCTCGGGAAGTGGGGGAGGAGCCGGAATTTACAGCGGCCTGCGAAAAGCAATGGTTTGTCCGCGCCGTCGTCTATCGAGGATCTAGAATTTCAGTTGTCTTTTTGATAGTTCGCGGGCACTACAGTCAACACGCACATTAAGCATGAGCAATTTTCCATCCTTGCATCCTTCCCCTTCTGCCCATCCTAATTATCCTTGGCCGTTTTCCCTGGCCACGCCCCGCTCGCAAAGTGTCGACATGGCCTTCCAGAACGCTTGCATACTTATCATGATTCCTCATTCTACGGGTTGACTGTAGTGGGCCCGAGATGCCTTGCATTGCGTCCTTGCGAGGGTAGATCGCCCGAAGGGGCGCGGAAGGGGCTGCAGACCTGTCCTTCTTCAGGCAGGCCGCACGAGAGCGCGAAGATAACCGCGCCTCGCGTGGCGCCGATGGCAAAGTTGGGCCACCCGGGTAAGGAGGATATGATGCGCGCAGAGGGGAGGGGTGGGGAAGGCAGCAGGGCTTCTTGGACTCCCTCCAGGCTTCCAAGACGCCTTTTGTAAGTCCCGGAACGGTGCGGTGATCACACCGTCTGGTGAGTCGGTGGGGATTCGGCGTGACCGCGCGCACGGTTTCGGGACTCGGGTCGTTCTCCAGGGACGTCTCGGGCGGCCGGGGCCGCCAGGTACAGGGCTGAAAACTACAGCACCATCTCCCTCACCCCCTCCCACTCCCAGGAATGAGGAGAGGAAGAGGAGGGTGGATTACGTTGCATCTTCGGGGGGCGTCGCCTGTCCCCCAGATTGGTGTCTTCTCTTGTGCCCGACGCGGGCTCGACGCGGACTCGACGCAGATTTGGTGTGGATTCGACGCGGGCTCGACAGGGATTCGACACGGATCCGACGAGGCCGACATGGATTTGACGCGGATGGTGCCGCGACGGGACAGACAAGGTCCCCCGAGGATGCAACAGAAGGTAGAGGAGGGAGAGGGAATGGAGGTGGTGGTGGTGGTGGTGGTGCATATCCTTGGGGCGGTGGTGTATATCCTTCTTGGGGCCCGCAGCCGCACCAGGGTCCCAAAGCCGTTCGGTGGCGGGTTCTGCGCTGTCGTTTCTGTTGGGGGACTTCGAGGTCACCGCACGGGCTGCCACCGCACCTGCCTGTGGGGGACCGCCCCGGCACCTCCCCCTCTGGCGCCGCCCGGGGGGGCGGAGAGGGGGGAGGGGCGGAGCCTCGGGAGCCTCGAGGCGGGGGTCAATGCAAACGGGTGTCAGCCAGATGGCGTTGCAGCTTCGGGGGTCCTCGCCCGTCCCCCAAACATTGGTGTCTCTTCTTGTGCCCGACGAGGGCTCGATGCGGGCGCGGCGCTGATTTGGCGTGGACTCGACAAGGATTCGACACGGACCCGACGAGGCCGAATTCGACATGGATTCGATGCGGATAGGGCCGCGACGGGACAGGCAAGGCCCCCTGAGGATGCAACAGAAAGCTCGAGGCAGAGTTGCCGGCGGACAAAACTCACATCGCCGGAGCCCTGGGAGAGTCCAAAGCTCGGAAGCCTCGAGACGGGGGTCAAGGCAGACAGGGGTCAGGGGGGTCAGTCAGAGCGCCGGATCTTGCAGGATCCTGCAGAGCCAGTGGTGCATTGACCCAGGCCTGCGTGCAGGATGCTGCAGGACCCTGCATAATGCTGCAGGATCCTGCAAGGCCCGACAGACCCAGGCGTGGACTGACCCGGGTCAGCGGAGCAGGAGGAGGAGGAGGCGGAGGAGGAGGAGGCGGAGGAGGAGGAGGAGGAGGAGGAGGAGGAGGAGGAGGCGGACGCGGAGGAGGAGGAGGAGGAGGAGGAGGAGTCCGCAGATCCCCGACAAACATAACGCCCTCATCCCGGAGGCCTCCACGCCCCCGCGGCCCCCCAGGGCGCGGCGCTGGACGCCGCGGAGCCGCTCGGGGTGGACGAGCGGCGGCGGCTCAGGCGCCGCCGCCGGGCGCCAGCGCGTCGCGCCCGCGCGCGCGCCCGGGGGCTGCCCGCCCTCTCTTCAAGGAAAGAAAAACCGCCCGGACCCGACAATTGGCGTTTACACATCGGGGGTGGACAGACCTCCTACCCTGACACGTCGATTAGTGAATTGTCCGTTTTCGGTTCTCGAGAGGGCGCCGCGGCCGTTATTTTCCAGGCTTGCGCCCGCCAGGTTTGGGCCCGAGGTCGTTTTCACTAAACCCTAAAGGGAGGTCTGTCCATCCCCGAACTCAACGGCCCTGGGCGTTTACTAATAAACAGCCCTACCCTGTTCGATTCCTTGTCTGGGTGCGTTTGCTGAACGGCTTCGCTTGTCGGGGTGATGATCATGGGGGTCGATTGTTTGCCCTTTCTCTCGGGTCTGGGGTTTCCGAGGTTCGAGGAGCGGGACTCGCTGGCGGGAGGTTTTGGGAAGTCCTGGGGCGCTCCCGTGGCCACGGCTGGATCTGCCTCGACATGCTGGGCAGAGCGCACCACAGGAGGGATCCAGGGATCGATTTCTGGTCCGACGGAGATTACCCGTCGTTCGGAAGAAGTGGGTAGAAGCATGCATTAGGAAGGCGTTGGAAGTAGATTGGGTTCCCGCTTGCCTCCTGAAGAGGAGCGAAGAAGGAAGTCATTACATCCTTGAAGCAGGAAGGCGCCTAAAGTAGATCGTGATCTGGGAATCCAGAAATGAATACCTACTTTCAACGACCGAGGTGGGTTTTCGGATGCTTTCGTCGGTTCTCCCAGCTTCGGGACGCTGCCCAGAGGCTGCGCCTCGGCGAGCATGTTCCAGACGTGTGCGCGGATCGTCTCGAACGGCCGCCCGAGGTCCGAGTGGTCGCCCGAAAGCTATCAGCAGACAACCGCATGTTGTTGATAAGCAAGCATTCCTCCTTGAGACCTGAGTGTTGGCTATCTCTGGCCAGTGCAGTTTTGGTCGGCGGTGGGGAGCGGCGGGACCGAACTTCATCGTCACTGGGAAAACTACGAATCGTAGATTGAAACTTCTTACCGCGTAGCATCATCATCAGCAGCAGCATCATTACCATCACCATTAGCATCAAATACTGCGACTACTACGACTTCGAGTGCGACTAGTACTACTACATCATCATTATTCTCGTTACCATCAACGGCTACGACTACATCTACTACCTTCCCTCCCCCCCCGGGCGAGCTTTTTCCCCCAAAGTGCATGCAGCATTCGGGGTTCTTACTTCGGTTAATCATCTCGGGACCCTCGCCGCAAAGTCGCCGCAGTGCCGCCCGTCGCCGCCATGCCCGCCCGTCGCCACCCGTGCCGCCCGTCGCCGCCCGTCCCGCCTGTCGCCGTCGCCGCCCGTTGCCGCCATCCCCAGCCGTCGCCGCCCGTGCCGCCCGTCGCCGCCCGTCGCCGTCGCCGCATCGCATACACTGCACCGCATGGACTGCATTACATAGGTTGCACCGCAGACACTGCACCACATACTCTTAGACTGCATTGCATAGGTTGCATCGCATACATTGCAACACATATATTGCACCGCATAGACTGCATTACATAGATTGAATTGCATACACTGCGCCACATCGATTGCACCGTTTAGACAGCACTTCATCGGCTGCACCGCATACATTGCACCACATAGATTGCGCCGCGTATACTGCGTTCCATAGGCTGCATAGCATATAAGTCCCCACGTAGATTGCACCGCATAGGTTGCATTACATAGATTGCATCGCATTCAGTGCACAACACATATTGCACCGCGTAGATTGGAAGAACCAACTAGTCAGGTCCCATGCTGGCTAACATACTATCTCCAGGGCTTCCTATCGCCGTAAAATGCCCGAGATGAACTCCCCACACAGGAGGATTTCAAACCCTTTTTTAATTGATAGGTTTTGTCAAAAGGACTTTGATTGGTTTGCAACCTTGTTTTTTTCGAAACGCCTCCCCCCAAGTCCTCCCTCTCTCCTCCCTCCTTCCTTCCTCCCCTACAACACCAACAGCAACTACTACTAGGACGACGACGACGGCGACTACAACTACGACTACCACTACGACTACCACTACTACTACTACTACTACTACTACTACTACTACTAGTAGTAGTACTACTACAACTACCACGACCAATACTACTACTACTACTACTACTACTACGACCACTACTACTACTTCGACCACTACTACTACCACTACTACTACCACTACTACTACTACTACTACTACTACTGCTACTACTACTACTACGAGTACTACTAGTACTACTACTAGTACTAGTACGAGTACTCGTACGAGTACGAGTACGAGTACGAGTACTAGTACTAGTACTATACTACTACTACTACTACTACTACTACTACTACTACTACTACTACTACTAACTACTACTACTACTACTACTACTACTACTACTACTACTACGACTACTACTACTACTACTACTACTACTACTACTACTACGACTACTACTACTACTACCACTACTACGACCACTACTACTACTACGACTACTACTACTACTACTACTACTACTACTACTACTACTACTAACACTCTCTCACTATTACTACTACTACACCTACTACTACTACACCTACTACTACTACTACTACTACTACTACTACTACTACTACACCTACTACTACTACTACTACTCCTTCTACTACTACTATTGCTACTGCTGCTGCTACTACTACTACTACCACTGCTACTGCTACTGCTACTGCTACTACTTCTACGGCGACTGCTACGACTATGTGCTGCTCCCACCACCATCCACCATCATCATCATCAGCATCATCATCATCAACATCATAATCTTCAACACCATCATCTACACCAACATCAGCATCAACAACAACAACAACAATAACAACAACATCAGCATTATCAACATCCTCCTCAGCGTCTTTTATGCTGCGACCTGCCGGGAAAACCTTTAGTATCCTCCCTGGACGCCGAACTTTCTTATTCCCACCCCTTGAACCTCAGGGGCATGGGGTTAGGCCCGGGGGGCAGCGCATCGACCCCCCCCCAATCGCCCGCTGATCGCTGACAGGGGCACCATAGCCCTCCCCGCCCAGGCACGTGCGGTGCCGACATCGAGGGCCGACCGCCGATGCATCGGTGATGCATCGCCGACTCCAGCTGGGTGCTTCCTCCCCTGGAGCCCGTCTCCCGCTGACGTTCCCTCGCGACGGCCCGTCTCCCGTCGTTCGCGGCCCAGAGCCGGAGGGCGACGAGGAGGACGAGGAGCAGGAGGAAGAGGGCGAGGAGAAGAGGGGGGGTGGGGGAGGGGGAGGTGGGGGAGGGGGGGGAGGAGGAGGAGGAGGAAAAAGGAAGAACAAGGAGGGAAGAGCAGGAAGAGGAGGAGGAGGAGGAGGAGGAGTAGGAGGAGGGTCTTGTCGGGTGTTGGGCTGGCCCAGGCAGTGGCACTGTAAGGCAAGGGCTGCCCGTCTGGTTTCTGTCGCTGGCCGGCGGCGCGCCCTGACGGCGCCGCCGCGTTGCGGAGTTGTCAGCGGGCTCCGAATCTCCCGGCGCGTCGCGATCGTCGCGCTCGCGTCTTGGGGCCTTGCAGAGTGTCGTCCCCCGCTGTCCCGTGGGCGGGAGCCACATCCACACCTCGGGGTAGGAGGCGATGCACCGATACCGCTACCGCAGCTACCCTTACCTCGTCGTCAGGGCTGTATTCGCATCGAATTCGCATACGCACCCCTGGAGAGGTCTGGGGAGCACAGTCGAATCGCATAGTAACGACGATCAACTTTCCAATGTTACCCTTGCGTATCCGTGCGACCGCGTATCCACGGGGTCGAGCTCAGGAATCCAGACCGCGAGGGAGTGGACATGGATACGTTTCTTTCGCTCGTCGCCTCCCTCCGAGACGCATCGGCCCCCGATTGCCCACTCGTCGCCGATAGGACCTGGGCCCCCCTCCCGGCAACGTGCGGATTCACTATCGCCGATCTATCGGCGATGTATCGCCGATTCCAGGTCGATGTGCCCCCCCCGTATGCCAGCCCCCCCCGATCGTTGCCACTCACATTCGTAGGCCAAGTCGCAGCAGTCCTGGCTCATGTGGGGAGCCTCCAGGCCTGGCGGGCCGCCCTGGGGCTTCGCTTTGTAATTCACTCCGCCTGATCCTCTTCCGAAGCCCAGCGTCCGAAGGGAGTTCTTTGTGTCTGGGCGCGCCGCCGTTTCGGCAACGCACCCCTGGCATCCCTCGGCCCCCGTCGCGGAGATGGACGACGCTGCGCCCTCGAGCCCGCGGTGCTTTGCACCAGAGCGCCTCCCCCTCCGCGCACGTGCCTTCGCCGTGCGCCTCTCCGGGCGCGTACACCGCACGGGGCAGGACGCGCCGAAGGAAGGGGCCACCGAGCGCTCAGGGGGGGGGGGGGGGGGGGGGCTCCGGTGGTCGGGCCGCTCCTCGGGTCCAGGTCGGGGCTGGCACCCGTGCGTGGCCGAGGCTGGCCGTGGCCGGAGATGGGCGGCCTTTCCAAGGAGCGCCAGAGCAGGAGCGAAGGGGGCCTTTGATTTGGTGGCCAGGCCCTGGCCAGAAGTAGGTGGCCGTGGCCAGAAATATAGGTGGCCGTGGCCAGAAGCAGGTGGCCAGGGATCAAGAGTTGGCCGTGGCCAGAAAGAGGTGGCCGTGGTCAGGAATAGGCGCCAGATCAGGAAGCGAAGGGGCCCTGCAGAGGCCCCTTCGTTCCTGATCCAGCGTTCCTTCTGCTAGCACGGTGGCCGCAGGTCGGCGGCCAGCGAGGGGGGAGGTGACCCGGAGGAGGCCTCCTCAGAGGGTGGCCTCAGCCTCTCACGAGCCCTCGGGCCTTCTGCGAGGCTTCCTGCGTCTTCCGAAGGCGCAGGGGACATTCGAGCCTTCTGAGCAGGCCTGCCCCTCCTCACGTACGGTGCCGTTTCTTTATACATGCTCCGCGTGCGGATCATGCATAACAAATGCAGAGATTTAGTATTGGAAACAACGATGAGTTCATGCATCAATTCATTAATACATTAATCATGTATGAAACATCTTATATTTAATACAAATCCTATGTATTAAAAGCTGCCCTGTACCCCCGGGCTCGCCGCCCAGCAGTTCTCCTGGGCAGAAGGTGGGCCCCGCGCGTGGGTGCGAAGGTCATGGTGCCGCGGTGTCGCGGCCTTGGGCTAGAGTTAAGTCGGGCCTGTCCCCCTACAGGAGGATTTCCGACGAAAACAGAAAATACCCCGAAAATAGTCAAAACATAATCCAAGAATGGTCTGGGGATTGTGTTTTGAGCATTTGTTTACCCTTCTGGGGTATTTTGAGGGTATTTCCTATTTTTCGTCGAAGATCCCCCCTGTAGGGGGGACAGGCCCGACATAAGGCTAGAGAACAGCGGCACGAGGGCACGGCGGCGATGGCGCCCTCGCGCGGCATGAGGGGCCCAGAGCTCCGACGCGTTCTTCTTGCCCATGCGGGGTACGGTCGGAGCGAGGTGTAAGATCGAGGTCGGTGCAGGGAGGGTGCCCTCATAGTATTCTTGCTCGCTGGCTGTTCCTGTGCAGCCTGGGAGAGGGTGCCCTCGAATGCTCGAGGAGGAGGAGGAGGAGGAGGAGGAGGGTGAGGAGCTGGAGCGGATCGCGTGGGGGGGGGCGGGGGCGCGACTCCGGTGGGCCGTCTCTGACTCGACCCTGAGCGTCACGCCGTGGGGGTGCAGCGAGGGCTGCCGCAAAGGAGCCCTACGGGCCCCGTCGGGTCCGGACGGGGGCCTCTTAGGGTCCAGAAGGTGCACCTTTCTGCCCTCCCAGGTATCGCATCCCCACTAATCTGGACGCCCGAAATGGGCACGGAGAGAATGGGTAGAATGCCCAACAGCAGTTCTTGTTCATTTTGAACAGGACTCGCTGTCCACGCCGCCGCGGCCTGTATCAATTCGAGACAGAAGGCCGCCTGCCCAACAGCGGCCGCTGTTGGTCTGCGACAACATTTGCTGTCGGGCATTGTACCCATTTTTTCCGTACCCATTTCGGGCGTCCAAAACTAAACCTAGGCCTCGTAGATGGAGTCGGAGTGGAAGGGGTCGGAGGATCGCGCCGCAGCGCCGATGCATCGGCGTTGCGGCTCGGTGCGGAGCCCGTGTTTCCCCACGCCGACGTCGCCGATGCGTCGCCAACGTCGGCCATGCATCGGCGGCGCGATCCTTCGACCCCATCTGCTCGGACCCCATCTCGGAGGCATCTAATTCAGCAACGCCCAACAGCCTCGACCAGGCGAGGCCCATGCGAGGGGCGCAGGGCAACGGGGTCGTCTGCGCCGACACTGGCGCGCAGGCTGCCCGCGAAAAGGTGGCGCGTGTCGCGCCAGCGGCCCGCGTGAGCCACGGCGCCAACTCGCTTGGTCATCTCGCGCAGGACCCGATTCTGATCCTCGCGCATGCGAAGGCAGTCTTCATCGCCGTTTTGGCGCTGCACGTCGACCTGGAGCCTTCCCTGGTCTTCCACGCTTTCTGAGCCGCAGCGTAGTTCGCTCCTGTGCGCTTAGTGCGTAATTTAGGCCGTTGCATTGTTGCTTCGCTCTCGCGCGGCTGTACCGCTTGCGCTCGCGACCAAAAAAGTAAAGGAAGTCTTAATGCGGTCGTTGCGCATGTTTGCCAAGTGCGCTCCATTGGTGGAGTCAGGTATTGCTCACCTTCGGCGCGAGACTTATTTGCTCACGCCGTGGGGTGTCGAATGTGAACCCAACGAACGCGCAATAACCCAGTCTCACACGTGGGTAGTGCGGATGTCAGCTGTGGACAGAGTCTGTGCGCACCCCACGACTGTGGATGCGGTCCCGGGGGGGCGATCATGCTTCGAAGAGGCACAACTGCACATCAAGACTCTTCGGAACTCCGCGCGGATTTTTCGGATCTGCGCTGGGACCCCCCCCGCGGCGCTTCGGGCGCCGCCGCCGCCGCGCCCCGCGCGCGCCAGGGGAAGGTGGCCCAGTACCGATCCGAGGAAGTCGAACGGCGTCTCGAAATTCTGAATTCGTGCAGTCTTCTCTTCTTATAATGTTCCAAGCCACGCCAGAGAATTTGTACACCGTCCGAAGAGACAACGACATCCATCGTCCACAGGAAGGTCTCGTCGCGAATTCGCACCGAGCGCCGCGGCGCTACAGTCAGCCCGAATAGTGAGGATGGGCACATTTCCCAAGATACCCTTGCATCTTTGCCCCTTCGGCACATCCTTAGCGACTTTCACGTTCCACCACATTCGGAAAACGTCAACTTGCCCTCCAAAGCCCTTGCATCCGTACCGCACATTTCCATGATACGGGTTGACTGTGCACGCCCACCCCTGCAGTTGGGACATCCCTTCGCTGTAGTGGCGTTCGCTCGTTCGTCCTACTCCGAGTTTCTCAAGAAGCGTCGGGGGGTTGTCACCCCCGCCGACAGCCCCACATCGACCCCCGTCGCGGGCAGCCACCGCGCGCCGAAGACGCTCCGACCCCCGTCGCGGCGCGATGAAGAGGCGAGGTTGACCCCCGTCGGGGGGAGATACCCCCACGCTTAGTCAGAAACTCGGAGAAGCTTGTGGCTCTGGCCGCAGGCACGGGGACTTCCTCCTGATCGTGGAGTGCAAGGGCACCGGCAGGAGCTGGCGCGGGCGTGCCCGCCCCCGACCCCCCCCCACGCCACGCCACGCCACGCCGCGCCGCGCCCGTGGGGCCAGCGTGAGGGGCCGGGGCACAAGCCGCGTGGGCGAGGCGGCATTGCGGTGTCTCTCCTCGAACGTCCGATGGGCACTCGCAGGGTTTGCACTTTATTTTCCTGGGGGAACGGCCAATGACATAAACATGAAAGCTCGGAGGTCCGCGCGGATTTCTCGGTCCGCGCTGGCGCCCACCGGCGGCGCCTTCGGCGCCGCCCCTAGCGCGCTCCGCGCGCAGGGGAGGGGGGTCCACCGCGGATCCGAGAAATCCGCGCGGACCTCCGAGTTCTTATGTTTATGTAATTTTTCGTTCCCCTAACTTTATGTTCCATCGTCATCAGGGGTGACCCCGTTCGAGTCATTCGCGAAAGACGCGGCGGCGAACCGACCCACTTCCCGGCGCCGCCGGGAAGTGGCCGACTTTGCGGTGAGTGGCCCAGTCCACCGGGAGGTGACTTAGAAGCGGGGACTGCGGGGGGCCTGCGTGGAAGGGCCGCGGAATTCTGTGGTCCTGTCGTTGCAATTCTTCCACGGCGGGCAGTTTTGCCCAGACTCGGGCCCGAGAACCCTCACGGATGGATCTGGCCAGAAAATCTGCGCATCATGACGAGGTATAGGGCTCCAGACCTGATTTTTCGCGATGTTGTCATTTTTCCTGCTGTCGGATCTCAGGACATCTGCACCCGTCGTCAACATGGTCCAACCGATCCCCACCCCCATCGTTCGGTAGCAGATCATGGGAGCGTACAGTATCCTCTCAATTCCGTCTTTAGCGTCGGTTAGCGTCGATTGGCGTCGATTAGCGTTTGGGAGCCGATGACATAGCGCCGATTTAGCGTCGGCTGGCGTCGATTAGCGTCGATTCAGCGTCGATTAGCGTCGATTCGCTAGAGCCGACAAGGTGGTGAGTATGGGAGGCCCCCATGAGCTGCCACCGAACCATCGGGCCATGCTTTCTCCGCCCCACCGCAGCCCGTCGACGTCTGAGCGCACCTCCGAAACTGTGCCGCTGTTCTTGCTGTTCCGGCGATCGGGCGGCGTCGCCCAGACATGCTTCTACGATGTGCGCGTCGGCCGCCCAGGTTGAAGTCGGGCGTCTCCCTCTACAGAAGGGAGATTCAAATGTAGGTAAACAATATAGTCTGGGGACGGTTTTGCCCGGTATTGTTCGACTATGGTTGAGTATGTCTTGACTATCGTCATTTTCCCTTCAAAACAGTCCGCCTGTAGGAGGACGCGCCCGACCGAAGCCCAGGGGCGACGCGCACGCGCAGAAACCTTTCTCTGGATTCCAGCAGATGCTCGTCGGCGGGCGCTTTCTGGCCATTCCGCCCGGGTCGCGATATACCGTACGGTCGGACCGAGGTATGAGATCGAGGTCGGTTCGGGGAGGGTACCCTGCTGTTCTTCGTGTTTTTTGGATGTTCGTGTGCACCCTGGGGGAGGGCATCCTCGAGCGATCTCATGGCTTAGGGGTGTTTGAGCAGGCGGAGGGTCTCATGTTCTCGAAGGATGTTCTTCTGTCCTAGGTCCGACCGTAACATGCGTGTCCAGTTCGGACGTGCGCGCCCGAGGGGGGTGCCTCGTAGTCTTCTCAGCAGATATAAGAGAATCTGGATTCTGGGACAGACTGATGAGACGTTCTTGGACTTCAAGTCTCGTCTTACCACCTAGGGCAGACTTAGACCACTGATCAAGCAAGCGAGACATACAGAGTTTGCTTTCTTAGGCGGACATTGTCTTGATCATAAGTTTCGATGTGCAGTCAACCCGCATAGTAAGGATGGGCAATTTTCCCATGGGTACCCTTGCATCCTTGCCTCCTCGGCCCATCCTTGGCGACTCTCGCTGGCCAGCCTCGTTCGAACAACGTCAACATCGCCCTCCAAGGCCCTTGCATCCTTATCGTGCGTCCTGGTTGTACTGGTTGACTCTACGGTAGGTACTGGTTGACTCTACATGCATGCATGCATGCATGTATGTGTGTGTCTGTATGTATGTATGCATACATGCATGCATGTATGTGTGTATGTCTGTCTGTCTGTCTGTCTGTCTGTCTGTCTGTCTCTGTCTGTCTCTGTCTGTCTGTCTGTCTGTCTGTCTGTCTGTCTGTCTGTATGTATGTGAGAAATGCATGCATGCATGTATGTATGTATGTATATGTGTGTATGTATGTATGTATGTATGTATGTATGTATATGTGCGTCTGTATGTATGTATGTATGTGTGTATGCGTGTATGTATGTATGCATGTGTGTATGTATGTATGTATGTATATGTATATATGTGTATGTATGTATATGTATGTATATGTATGTGTGTATGTGTGTGTATGTGTGTATGTTTGTATGTATGTATGCATGCATGCATGCATGCATGTATGTATGTATGTATGTATGTGTGCATGTATGTGCGCATGCATGTATGTAGGTGTGTATGTATGTATGCATGTATGTATGCATGTATGGATGTATGTTTGTGTGTACGTATGTGTGCCTGTATGTATGTATGTATGTGTGTATGCGTGTATGTATGTATGTGTGTATGTATGCATGTGTGTATGTGTGTTTGTATGAATGTATGCAGGTATGTAGGTATGTAGGTCGGGAGGCACGTATGCGTGTATGTATGTATGCATGCATGCATGCATGCATGTATGTATCTATGTATGCATGTATGTATGTATGCATGCATGCATGTATGTATGGATGGATGGATGGATGGATGTATGCATGTATGTATGTATGGATGTATGGATGTATGTATGTATGTATGTATGTATGTATGTATGTACATGTGTGTAAATGTGTGTGTGTGTGTGTCTGTGTTTGTGTTTGTGATTGTGTGTTCGTGTGTTTGTGTGTATGTGTGTCTGTGGGTGGGGGGCCTCCTCGGGGCGGGGGGGCCCTTCGGAGCCCTCCTGGGTGCCATAGATGCAGTGGGAGCCCATCCCAAGAAACACCTCCGCTTGCCTCCCGGGTGCCCTCCCGGGTGCCCTGGGCATCTTGGGCTTCGATGGTTTTGCTATGGAGCGCGCGGCGCTCCCGCGCCAAAAAAGCAATGGACGTCCTGGGGTATTCAGGGTTGGGTTCCTTGCGGAAGGATCCTCGTGATCGAGCTCCTGCTGCACCACAACTGGGGGTCCCCGATGAGGGCCCCCGGCTCGGAGCCAGATCCTGGGCCTCTCTGGGACCTCGTGGGACGCGCTTGGGGCCGTCGGGGGGCCGTCGGGGCTGTCTCGGAGCCGTCCTGGGCTTCCCTCGAGGCTCCCTCTCTTGGAGACGTCTTGCGGCAGCAGACGTCCAGCGGAAGCGGAGAGGCGAGCCAGCGAGGGCCATGGGACATTTTGTACCCTTCTCAAGGAGTTTGTGGGCCTCTCGAGGGCATCCATGCTGGAGGCGCCGAGGAGCGGATCTGGAGGCTCAGAGGGTCCGGAGATGCGCCGAAAATTTGTCGACGCCCCCCCTCTGGCGGACTCCTGCAAATTGGGGGGGGGCCGCGGTGTGTGTGTGTGTGAGAGAGAGTTCGATCGGTTTTTGCACCGCCGCCCAAAACAGATGCCCCCCCTGCCGCCGGCAGCTCCCGATAGTCGCCGATCTAAGTGAGGCATGCGGGGGGCATCCGTTGGCGGCAGTGCGGTGCACCAGCGGATCGAGCTCATGCCCCCTCTCAGGGTCACCCCCTTTTTTGGTGGATCCCGACTCTGACCGGATTTCTGACCCGCGAGAGGGGAAAGGGGACAGTCAGTCACCTCGCACGCCTTCTCGAATTTTGGCACGCGGGGGTCGGCGGATTCCCGACGACCCCCCGACTCCTGCCTCCCAGCCGTGCCCTCGGCTACGCACCTGGCAGGAAGATGCTCATCCTTCAGTTCGAGGACCTGAGGTCGGCTGGGCCCACCAAGGAGCGCCGCGCGGTGGGTTTGCGCGTCGCACGCCCAGCTCGAGCAGCATGAGTGCGCAGTGTTGTTTTGGTTTTGCACGCAGTGCTTCGATGTTGCTCGGACCTATCTCGGAACGTTGATTGCCCTAATTGTGTTCATGCTATGTCTCTCGCTTGACCAGCATTTCTCGTATCCCGCAGTGTGCCATTTTTTCAGGACGCTCGCTATCGTTGAGCCCGCGGAGCGGGAGGCACTGCGGGCCCTGGGAGCTCGCACGCAGATTTTGTTATCAGTCGATTCTCGAGGGAATGGCTTTGACGAGCTTAGGCGTCAATCGCTGCAACTCTTGACGCTTCGCTTATCCCCACCAGTCCATCCAGAAAGGACGCCCAGAAGAGCTGCATGGAGGAGGGACGTAGGTATGCGTGTAGTGAAGCGCGCTCTTCCGTTTTAGGCTCGCAGAGCGGGAGAAATGACGGGTCCTTAGTATGGAGTCCTGGATAAGGTACCTTGTGTAAGGAATCCTCCGTGGCGGTCTGTAGTAAGGAAGCGGTGTAAGGAATCCATAGTTTGGGGACCCTTGGTAAGGAATACCGAGGAGGGAGTCCTCAATAAGGACATCTTAATCAGGAGTCCTTGATGGGGAGGCTTTCGTAAGGAATCCTTCGTAAGGGGTTTCCAGCAGGGAATCACAAGTCAGCAGTTTCTCCAAGACGATATCAATCGTAATACATCTTTACCAGTGACTTTGAAACACGGGATCCGTATGATGGAAGCATTAGTAAGGAGTCCTAAATAAGGAGTCCGTACTAAGGACTCCCTAGTATTAAGAATAAGTTGTTCGAGGGAGTCTTCAGTAAGGGTTTCATAACGAAGAATGTTGAAACGAAAGGCCTTCGCAAGAAATCCATCATACGGGAATTTGGTGAGGGATCCCCAGTAAGGAGTCCTTAGTAAGGAGCCCTTCGTAGAGAACCCTGGATTTCATTGTAAGGAACCCCTGTAGGGAATCCTTAGTCGGGAATTCTTGGCGATAAACCCTTAGCACGGGATTCTCAACAAGGAATCCTTAGTCTAGAGTCCTTAGCAGGGAATCATTACGCAGGAATCCGCGGTATGGAATCCTTTATCAAGGGTTCTTTACGAAGGAATCAGTCGTGAGGATTCCTTAGTAAGTAAAGAGTCCCAAGTTAAGTGTGGAATCCGAAGTAACGAGTCCTTAGTAAGGAACGTTCTGCTAGGGATCATTCGCAAGGAATGGTTTGTATGGAATCCTTCGTAGGGATGGAGGGGAAGGAGAATTGGGAGGATGAGGAAGAGGAGGACACGAAGGAGGATGAGGAGGAGGAGGTGTTGCGTACGCAGCTTGGCTTGCCGCCCATACACATGCTGGCTGCCAACGTTCCCTGGCGCTGACTCCTCGCTTAGGGGGGTAGGCCCTGGGAGAAGGATCCAGGGTGAAAAAAACAGCCCCTCTGGATCCACTGGTCCCCTTTCTTCTCGGCCCGAAAACAAAGGGACCAGTGGATCCAAATCATTTGTTTTCCCTGGAGCATGTCCCTCAGGGCCAGACTCCAACTCAAACATGTACCTCTCCACAAGAAAATCGACGCAGGGCCCCCACACACAAAGGGACTTTGTAGGTAACCCCCCACAAAGGGAATCGATTTAACCGCCTCCCCCCCGCAAAGAGAAGGAAAGCAATCCGAGCGTCACCCAGAGAGACAAAGAAACAGAGTATGACAGAGAGTGAGCGACAGAGTGAGGGAGAGAGTGAGAGTGAGTGAGAGAGAGAGAGTGTGTATGAAAATGATGCAAGCTTGGCAAACGCAGAACTCCGAGGACCTGAACCCCACCAGGCCCCCTTTGCGCCTGGAGCCGCCCAAGCGGCCGCAGGCACACGCGCTTCGCCGCACGAGCATGCACCAGCTCCTGTCTCGCTCCCCTCCTCCCATCCTCCTCTTCCTCTACCTCCTCCTCTTCCTCCCTCCTCCTCGTCCTCCTCCTCCTCCTCCTCCCTCCTCCTCCTCCTCCTCCTCCTCCTCCTTCTCTTTCTCCCTCCTCCTCCTCTTTCTCCCTCCTCCTCCTGCTCCTCCTCCTCCTCCTCCTCCTCCCCTCTCCTCCTCCTCTCCTCTCCTCCTCCTCCTCCTCCTCCTCCTCTTCCTCCTCCTCCTCCTCCTCCTCCTCCTCCTCCTCCTCCTCGTCCTCCTCTCCTCCTCCTCCTCCTCCTCGCCGCGCTGGACCGGCGCGCGCCGCGCGGCCAGCAGGAGTGCGTCCGCGCCTCTGCTCGGGCGGGGGGCGCGTGAGCAGTGGGCGCCAGCGCGCGCGCGCGCGGCGGTACCGCGCCCGTGCCGCGCCGCGTAGTTTGAGGCTTGTTTCCGCGCCGCACGCGGCTGGCCCGAGGAGGAGGAGGAGGAGGAGGAGGAGAAGGAGTGGAGAGGGAATAGTGGTAGGAGGAAGGAGGACGAGGAGGACGAGGAGCACGAGGAAGGGGACGCGGAGGAGGACGAGGACGAGGAGGAGGAGGGGGAGCAGGATGAGGAGGGGGATGGGGAAGGGGGAGGGGGAGGGGGGACAGGGGGGAGTTGGAAGATGATGGGCAGTTGGAGGAGGAAGAGGAGGAGGGAAGAGGATGAGGAGGGGTGATAATGAGGAGGGGCAGACGGAGGCGGATGAGTTGATCGTTTTCCTCATCTTCGCTTCCCCCTTCGCTTCCCCCCTCCCTCTCCCTCAGCGTCCGCTGTTTGCGGGCGCTGGCGCAGTCGGGGCCAGGTGCTGCGTCAGAGCCGCCGCCAGCGTGGGACGAGGGCGAGGACGAGGACCAGGCAAGAGGAGGGAACGGAGCGAGGTGCTGGCGGCTGTGCGCCCGAGGACCCGTCAGGGCCGCCCACGATCCGATTCGATTCGTTGGCTTGGGCCGCGATTCCAATTCCATGCTGTCTGGCTCTATTCACCGGCATCTGCCAGGGCCAGCCAGAAGCGGGGCGCTGCGATTCGATCCCGATCCCATGCGCTGGCGATTCGCTGGCGACTCGATCCGCTCTCGATCCGACCCAACCACCCGATCCGATCCCGCGCAGACATGCCCGTGGCGGGGACGCGGCCGCCCCATTACGGGGCCAACTGCGAACCCCTACCCCTACCCCCCACGATTTCTGGGGGGGAGGGTGGGGTTCACTTCGTTCGGGAGCTCCCGAGCGAAGTGAATCCCACCCTCCCCCTCAGAAATCGTGGGGGGTAGGGGTAGGGTTCGCAGGTGGTCCCCTACCCATCCTCCCCTCACGGCCGCACCCGGCGCCCCCGTCTCGTCGCCGCCGGCCTGTCTTCTGGAATCGCCGGGCGCGCCCCGGCCTCGGACACCCCCCGCGCGCGGCGGGCGCGGAAGGGCGCCCTGCCGCGCCGCAGCCAGAAAAAGCGGGCGCCGCCGTCGTCCTGCCCGCGCGGCGAAGGGGGCGTCAGTAGACGGGCCGGTAGCTGAGGGTGCGCTTTCAATTGTGTGTTTCAAAGATGACTTGTTGCGCACAAGTCAGGAGCGAAAGAATGACGTACGCGTACATGAATCCACGCTGGTTTCGAGAGTACGCATTGCGCAAATGTTCGTATAATGCGGCCGGTCTCGCGGATCGAGGGGCCGTGTTCATGTACACAGTTGGGCGCGTACGTCCTTTGTGGGCTCCCTAACAAGTGTGAGGTACCCCCCCCCGCCAAGAGTTATGATGATGTATCGACGCTTGTGTCGCCCCGATGAATCCCCTTCTAGTGTGAGGTAGATGCCCTGTCACCCCGTGCTCGCTTGAAGAGGCCCCTCAGCTACCGCCCCGTTTACCAACGCCCTGTTTGCAAGGGTTGGGGGTCCCGAGCTCATCCTCCCGCCTTCTCGTCCTTCCTTGTGGAAAGACACGGGGCGTCTCTGTTTCCGGTTTCTAGTTTGGGATCTTGGTTGGCTGAAGACGCCACGTTGTTGTAGCCTTGTTGTTGCTAGTGCTTTGGCCTTGTCGGGCCCGTCGCTGTCGAATCTCGCTCGTGTTACGCTTGCTTGCTGGCGTCTAGGTCTGCCCCTTGTCCTCCCTGCCGTCTTCGCTCCCCCTCCTTCTGGTCTCGTCGCAACATCCGTAGATCAGGGGTGGACAGACCTCCTAACAGTGACACGTCGATTAGTGAATTGTCCGTTTTCGGTTCTCGAGAGGGCGCCGCGGCCGTTATTTTCCAGGCTTGCGCCCGCCAGGTTTGGGCCCGAGGTCGTTTTCACTAAACCACGTTTTACTAAAGGGAGGTCTGTCCATCCCCGAGTAGAGTGGGCGGGGGCTGCAGGTGGCCCCCGTGCGCAGAGCTGCAGACGGTAAGCAAAAGCGCTCTGACGCGTGTCGGACACCCGAGCGAACCGGGCAGGGGAGCCCCCTCGGCCCGTCCGCGGCGGGCTCTCCGACGATGGAAGACGACAAGACCCGCAAACGCCCAAGGACCTGTTCGAGCAGCGTTTTCAGATGAATTTCGGCGACCGTGGTCTGCGATCGGCACCGTTGGGGCCTAGGGGGCACGACAGTGTCCTCGTCGGGCCTCCTCGGGGCGCGGGAGAGCTCTATCCAGGTCCCCGCTTGCCCCCCAAGGTGCCCCCCCAGGATGTTCCCCAGGGTGCCGGTCGCAAACCACACCTTTTGCAAACCACACCCTTTGGAGTCGCCGAGACTTGTTGTGACTGAAAACCCAACCAAAAACAAGCTCCAACACGCCAAGTTGAACACCGAAAAAACATCTGGGGCAGATTCGAGAGGGACGAAGTCGCCCTCATCCCTCGCCTCCTTCTCCCTCCTCCTTCACCCCCTTGCCTTGCCTCCTTCCCTCACCCCCCGCCCCTCCATCCTTCGGTCACTTGGTCGTCCTCCATTGTCATCCTTCCTTCTCCTCCTGCTCTATTCTCCCTCTGCAACTACACGACATGAATACGTCTCTCCTCTCCCCCCCAAGCTGATGAAAAAGTAGCGCGCCTCCCTCCGCGCATTCTGTCCGATGTGTCTTTCCAATCCGATGCTTTTGGGCTTCTCCACGTGCGTTTTTTACACGATGTGCACTAGCTGTGTTTAGTTACGAGTTGTCCAATCCGGATGCTGTCGGTCCTTCCAGAACGGCGATCTTGTTTCATCGTTAGTTTCGTTTCCGCACTTTGGTCTCTTCCGAAATGGCGTTCCCGTCTCATCGTTGGCTCCATGTCCGCGTCCTCGGCCAATTCCAATGTTCTCGGCCCTTCTCACTGGTGCTACCAATGTAGCGTTAACATCACTCCGCGTTTTCCTTCTTCAAACTGGTGCTCCCGCTGCAACGCTGGCTCCGTTTCCACGTTCTCGGTCCATTGCATCGTTCTCGATCCACAGGTCTTCCCGCTGTAGCGCTGGCCTCGGTCCGCGCTGTTGGGCTGAGTGTTCTAGTTGCCGTGGAGCCCCAGCCTTCCGCCTTCCCCTGATCCTCGTTTTCCTCCCGATCCTTCCGCTTTCATGATTGCTGATGTTGTTCGTCCTCATCCTTTTTTCCTCCCGCTCATGCTCCTGCTCATCCGCCAGCTCCTCCCCCTCATGTGCTCGCAACGCAGCTCCCTTTTCTTTCCGATTGCGCATGGCACGAAGTTGTCTTTCGCCATGCGAAGGGATGGGAGTGATGGATAGGATGGCAGATGAGGCGCGATCACACCTAGCTTGCCTCCTCCCCCTCTTCCCCCTCGTTCCCCTCCTCCCCCTTCTCCTCCCCGTCCAATATACTCCTATCTCTTGCTCTTGCTACCCTGTAATTAACTACCAACCCCTCCCCAAGCATTTCACAGTCCCCAAGTGACGACTGATCGATGGGCTCAGCCATTCTTCCGCATGAGTCCAGTATGGCCCAGTTGGATGGGGTCAGGAGTCACGCGCATTTACTCGGTGCACCCATGGAACATCATACACCCATAGCTCTTCTACACGCGTGGCTTCTACAATGTTGCCCCCTCAGGAGGGGGGACACCTTCTCATTATTATTTTCCTCGGTCCCGGCCGCGTGGCCGATAAGATCGACAGTTTATGCTTGCATATCGTTTGTTCGGAAACTCTTCGTTGCGCATCAGACTTGAACTTCCCTATGGATTGCCCCACAAAGAGCGCCGCTCTCATAAATCAGCACTGCCCCACACCGTTTCCGTGACGTTTGGAAGGTGCTTCTGGGCATCCCCACGACTAGCATTGGAATCGCATCTGTGCACCACCTCTGCGCACTTGCGTGTAGAATGGGGATGCCGCCACACAACTCCCCACGATATCGTGAAACTTATCGCGGCGACTCTTGCACTTCCGACGCACGCCTTCACAAGCCCCCAGAGGGTAAGGAGCTGCGGCGACACCAGCAATCAGGGGTGGACCTGAACAGTGTTTTGCCGGTTTCGTGGGCCGTTTTCGTTTCGATGTCGTTTTGCAGCGGAGGCGGATTTGAGGCAAAGCGAGGGAGCACGAAAACAACACGAGAACGAAGAACACTGTTTAGGTCGAGCCCTGCCGGCAATCCTTCCTCGTCCTACCGCCCCATCTTTCTTGGCCCCCCTTGCTGCTCCGGCGCCCCTGCGCTCCTCCGCGCTCTCCGCCAATTCCCCGGCACCGAATTCCGCCCCACCCTCCATCTTGCTTGGAGTCGAGCGTGTCCCCCCACAGGAGGAAGACTTAAAGATGGTAGTGAAAATAGTTTGGGGACGATTCTTCTGTTATTGTGTGACTGCTTTTCAGCATGTGTGGTATATGTTTTGGTTTTCGTCCAAAATCCGCCTGTAGGTGGGACAGGCCCACCCTAAATCTTGCCCCATCTCGCTTGCGCCGCCGCTAACTGCATCTTGTCTTCCTTGGCCGGTTTTCTTGTTGTCCTCTCTCTCTCTCTCTTCTCTTCCTCTCGTGTCCTCCATTATTCCATCCATTTTCTGCTTCCCTGCTCTTCCCCCGACTCTCTTCAATGCCCCTTCCCCCCATGCCGGTTGCCTACATCGCCCGTTGTTGCTGCTCGTGCCCCTTCCTCTCTCGGTACCCAGGTGCCCGCCTCTCTCTCATTGTCTTTCTCTCTCTCTCTCTCTCACTCTCCTGCACCCCTGGGGTGGGGTTCCCGTTGATTCAGGTGGCTTCCGGTGGAAACCCATGCCACGAAACACCCTGCTTGCCTCCAGGGTACCCTGGGCTTCTCGGGCTTCGACGGTTTTGCCTTGGAGTGCGTGACGTCCCCATGCCAAGCATCGATGTACATCCTGGGGTTCCAGGGTTTGGGAGGGTTGGGAATGGGCACCCACCAACACCAGCACAGGGGGTTTGCCTCCACAGGGGGAATCTGATCCTCGATTTCGGTGTTGCTGGTAATCTTTCGGCCACCTAGGAAGCCCACATATTACAACCATCACCGAGATCGGGATCATCTTCCCTCGGTGGAGGCACGCCGCCGATATCGGTGTTGGCGTCAACCTCTAGGCCTCCGAGGGTTTGGTCTCTTGTGGAAGGCTTCTTGCGGTACAGGCGGGGCCCTGAAGAAGGAACCCTTTTCGTTCGGGAGGGGCTCGGTGTTCTCTGAATGTTTCAAAGTTTGCCTCGGGCTTTCCTGAGGTGTTCCACGGGAAATCGAGGTTGAACTCATGGGAAAAAAGGGCCTCGCTCCTTATTTGGGGTTCCTGAGGTCAGCGCCCCGATTGTAGAGCTCCTGCGGGCACGCCACTCCGCCGACCCCAAGAGGAGCAGCGAGGTCCACGGGCGAAGCCTGCTGCCCCTCGGGGACCGTCTGGGGGGCCCCCTGGGGTGAAGTCGGGCACGTCCCTCTACCGGGGGATATGCAAACATAATCCAACAATCTATGGGGAGGATGTTTCGAGCATGTTTTTTTATGTTGTTTGGGATAGTTTTTTTTTTGCCTATGTTTAGTGTTTCGTCCCAGATCCGCCTGTACGGAGACATGCCCGACCTAACACTGGGGCATCTGTTGGACCCTCCTGGGGGCCTGTGGAGCATCCTGGGGGTCTGTTGAGCGGCTGCTGGCGGTCTCGGGAGTTCTACTGGGGCAGAGGGCTCGAAATGTCTGGGAGTGGGTTCATGTGGATTCTCCTGTAGACACAACTACTCTACACTTGCTTGGGCATGCCCGAGACGACCATACCCCAGACGACCTTTCTAAAGTCGTACAGGCATGCTCTAAACTCCCTTGGATTCTCTGGTAGACGCAACTACTCTTAAGTCGGGCACGTCCCTCTACAGGAGGAATATTCACACAATAGTCAAACATAGTCTGGGAACGATTTTTTTATTATATATATGATGTTTGATCTTTGTATTGGTATGTTGTTAATCGTTTTTTTATGTGTCGCCCTGAATCCGCCTGTAGGGGGGCATGCCCAACCGAAAACTATTCTAAACTCGCTTAGGCATGCCCGAGACGACCATACCCCAAACGACCACTCTAAAGTCGTATAGGCATGCTCAAAAGCAGTAGCATATAGGATGCCAGCGTGCACTTCTGACCGCTCCCAATGATCCCACATGCCCGTCTTGCGCACACAGGCCTAATTTGGCCATCCAAGTGTTAAAACAATCAAAGGGAACCCAACTCTGGGGCCTGCGATGGCACTCCAGGCCGTTCAGTGCCTTTTTCATTGAAGACAACTTCCCTGCCATCATCGACCCCCCCCTGTTCTCGAGCGCCCGCCGGCATGAGCTTTCAGTGCACGGCCGCAGAGGACTCGCCCCCTCCCCGAGGCAGGCGCAGGCTTGCCTCCCGCACCCGTCTTTGAACACCTCCTCGGAGGCTTGGGCCTCTTGCTCCCCGGCTGCTGGGCGCCCAGCTGCCGCACCCGAAGTCCCGACGACGTAGATTGGCGGCGCGCAGAGGGGGGTAGGGGGAGGGGGGAAGGCTTCTTAGAAGGAGGCTGCTTCTTACAAGGCGCCGGCCTGACATCTGTAGACGACAAGGCCCGCGCCTCCTAAGAAGCAGGGGTGCTTCTAAGAAGCCTCCCCCCCTCCCCCTACCCCCCCTTAGCACGCCGCCAAGTAGAGCCCGACGGGCCTCGCGCGCGCGCGCCCGAGGCGCAGGTCGTGGCGCTGCGGGAGGCGGTGAGCCGGCACCAGCCCCGGCGCCCCTCCCGCGGCTTCGAGGCCCGCCCGGCGGGGGCCGGCGGCGGCGGCGCCGGCCACCGAGCGGGAGCCTCGAGGCGGGGGTCAGTGCCAACGGGGGTCAGCCAGGGCGCCCGACCTTGCAGGATCCTGCGGCGGGGCCAGGGTCGCATTGGCCCGGGCTTGGGTGCAGGAGATCCTGCAGGATCCTGCAGGATCCCTCGCATGGACCCGGGTTTGGGTGCAGGATCTTGCAGGATCCTGCAAGTCCTGACTGACCCGGGTCTGGATTGACCCGGGTCAGAAGATCCCCGACACGACGGCCCGTGTCGGAAAAGCTCTTACAGTCGAGGCTGATTAGGAGGTCGACCCTGCCAAATCAGGGGTGCCCTTGTGTCCTGTGCCTCGCGACCCATGCTTCCACATTCATTTGGCAATGTGGCCCTCGGAAGAGTCTTGTGTCCTGTCGCGTGTCCTCGTCAATCCACCCCGACTGTATCGTCTGGATGTGTGGCTTGTTCGAAGAAGAAAAAACGCCACAAACAAACTGATGGCGCTCCGCGCGGATTTTTTGGCTTCGCGCTGGCTCCCCCCGACGGCGCCTCCGGCGCCGCCCCTGGCGCGCTCCGCGCGCCAAGGAGGGGGATCCAGCGCAGATCCAAGAAATCCGGCGGAGCGCCAAAATTGTATGTTTATGCAGTTTTTCCTCTGCTAATCATGTGCGTGTGTGTGTGTGTGTGTGTTAAAGTACGTTCTTCATTTTGCTCTGCTGGTGTCGTAGGAGTGCTTTTTGTCATGTGAGGGTTTCGGGACGCCTGCGTTTTGGGCGGGACCACCCACGGTTGCTCCAGTTGGTCGACACAAATGGGGGTCCAGCTAATTAGTTACGAAAGGGGGTGGTGTACTGGATCTGGTGCAAGAGGTGCAATCGATTCAGAGCGTGCAATGCACTCTGAGGCGCACATGTGTTGCCAGTGTTTTGCGGGCAGTACATTCGTTGCAATACAATGCAAGGCACACTTCTGATGCAAGACACCTGCAATACAGTTGCCCGACGTCTACGCTAGAGCCCCTTGTGCGTCCACCAGAAGCGGGCAGAGTCCACCTCGGACTCCTGCCCGGGTTTTTTCCGAGCCGCTCGGTGCGGTTCGACTTCGATCTGGTCGGCCCGATCCGATCCGATCCCGACGTCCCGCCGATCCGGTGCGGCGCGACGCCTGCGCGGCGCTGCTGTGCAGCCTGACGCGGCCGAGCCGATTCGATCTCGGCTCCGTGCCGACGCAGGCGGATCCGACGCGCGTCTCGTTTCGGTGCGACTTCCCGAGTCGATGCTGGCGGATCTTGCTGGTCTTAGCACGATCCGTATCAGTCGCCGGTTCTCAGGGGTGAAAAAAACACAGACACAGCGAAACGTCGCTTCCCAGGACATGTTGAAGATATTGGAAGTTGAGGGGAAGACGAACATCCTGATAATATTGAACAGATGGGGAATCCTGGGATGAGTGTCTACTTAGTGGTGTATCCCTGGGCCCTTCAGATTCGACTTATCGATTCGATTCTGGGTGACATCAGCAGGAGGCAAAACACACAGACGCAAATAAACGTCGATACCCAGGAAACTATGAGGCACTACGGGGAGCGGAGGGGAAGACGAACGTCCAGAAAATACTGCAACAGTATGGGGAACTCTAGAATGGTGATTTGTTTTTATTCATTATTTTGCCGATCGGCGCGGGCCCTCGCACCACCCCCCTCCAGCCCCGTGGAGTAGGTCTTGGCTGTTTTGGACGCCTGACTCGAGCAGGTGGAGCCTCCCGCCAATGGACGCACTGTCGCAGACAGTAGCATTAAGCAGAGGTCTGGATCTAGACCCTCCCCCTCCCCCCCCCCTCCGCCCAACGTCGAAACGGCGAATAAAAAAACGCTCACTATCTATTTCTGTTGTGTGTCCCTGGGCCCCTCCAGATTCCACTGATCGACTCGGTCCTGGGCCCTCCCGGCAGGAGAGCAGGACGGGCCCCTGGGCGCCGGCCGGGGGCCTGTGTGGAGCGGCCCTGCGCCCAGGGGCGGGGCCAGGAGCTGCGTGAGAGCACTCCTCCGCCTCTCAGGAGGGGAAACAAAGACACACAGACGCAGTGTGCCGTCGATCCCGTGGAAGATCTGGGAAAAGATCAGAAGTGGGGGGACGACGAAAATCAATGACACATGGGAAAATCTTGGGAATCTTGGGATATGTGTGTATTTATTTGTGTCCCTGGGCCACTTCAGCCTCTCCCTCCTCTCCTCCGTAGTCGTTTCGGTGGGGTTCGCTCTGCGGCGCACCCGGAATCTCGCACGGCCCTCCGCAGAAGAGCGCAGGTTGCAGCGTGGCCCAGTGGCGACGTCGTTCCGTGTACGTCGTGTCTCAGCGTGCAGTCAACCCGCATAGTGAGGATGGGCAGCCTTCCCAAGGGTGCCCCTGCATCCTTGGCCTCCTCGATCCAGGCTTGGCCACTTTCTTTGGCCGCGCCCCGCTCGAAAAGCTTGTTGTAATGGGCGTCCAAGGCCATTGCATCCATATCGGGCCGACTGTAGGACCTCCTGCGCGTTGTGAAAAATCTTCATGTCTCTAGGGGGGGGCTTTTCTTTCACAGTCACGTCGCGAGCCCCGCGGCCCAGGAGGGGGGTGGCGGCCCGCTCCCCCTACGCACCTGTGGGGGACACAACTCCCCCAGAATGTGCTGCTCGACCGGGGTTGTGAAGGGGTGGGGGGGCGGGGCTCCTCCCTCTCCGCCTCTCCCTCCCCGCCTGTGTGGGCCCCCCTCCTCGAAAGCGGGGAGGGGGCGTGCTGCCCAGGCTTCGAGCAGGCCTTCTTCTCCTCAAACTTGGGCACCGGCTTGCCTGACCTGGGCTGATTGTGCTGTGTAACAGGTTGCCTAGCTGCAGTGCTCCGCACGGATACGTACATTTACACACATATATATATATATATACATATATACATATATACACAAGATTGCAGTGGCGCTTCGCGCCATGCACCTTGGTCCTTGAAGTTTGGTATGCAGGCGGAATGGCAGGAAGGTCAAGCCGACAATTTAGCGATAACTCCTGGTTGCCTTTTTCCGGCATCGCCGCTATAATGATGTTATTCGTTATCCTTCCTCCATGGTTATTGTTCCTTATTTTCGCCATACCCTGCGCATTCTCCCCATCCTCCTCAGCTCTTTTTTGCGGAGGCTCCTCCTTGGAGAGCCTCTAGGGGCCTCACAAAAGTTGTTTCGGGCTTTCTTAAGGCCTTCTGGAGGCCTCCTGGGCGTATTCTGGGGGCCTCCGGGGGCTTCCTCGGGCCACCCTGCCTCCAACCGCCGTCTCCCTGAACGACCGAATCACGATTTGGAATTCTTCGGAGGGTGTCTTTGGGCCATCTTGGGCCGCCATGGGGCTCTCTGAGGGCCATCTTGGACCCGTGTTGTGCCGTTTTGGGGCTTTCTTGGACTGCCTGGAAGATTTTTCGGATGGTTGTGGGGCGATTTGGGAACCTCCCAAGCGGCTTCGGACGCCCAGAAGACCGCCGTCTTAACTCCTGGTTGCCTTTTTCCGGCATCGCCGCTATAATGATGATATTCGTTATCTTTCCTCCATGGTTATTGTTCCTTATTTTCGCCATACCCTGCGCATTCTCCCCATCCTCCTCAGCTCTTTGTTGCGGAGGCTCCTCCTTGGAGAGCCTCTAGGGGCCTCACAAAAGTTGTTTCGGGCTTTCTTAAGGCCTTCTGGAGGCCTCCTGGGCGTATTCTGGGGGCCTCCCGGGGTTTCCTCGGGCCACCCTGCCTCCAACCGCCGTCTCCCTGAACGACCGAATCACGATTTGGAATTCTTCGGAGGGTGTCTTTGGGCCATCTTGGGCCGCCATGGGGCTCTCTGAGGGCCATCTTGGACCCGTGCTGTGCCGTTTTGGGGCTTTCTTGGACTGCCTGGAAGATTTTTCGGATGGTTGTGGGGCGATTTGGGAACCTCCCAAGCGGCTTCGGACGCCCAAAAGACCGCCGTCTTGGAGCGTCGGGAAGCCGAAAAGAGGAGAACCCCATAATTCACCGAACACCCACAGAAAATCAATGATTTTTGCCTCGGGGGGCCTTCTTGGGAGTGCTCTTGGAGGCCTCTTTGGGGCCGTCCTGGAGGCCTCTTGGGCCATCTTGAGGTCACGTCGGTCACTCTTGGAGCGCTCTTGTGCTGTCTTGGGGGTCTCTGGGACGTCTCCGATGACCCCCCTGATCGCCCTAAATGTGCTGGGAAGGCTTGGCAAAACGCCTTGCGAGGCCCGGTGGCCGCTTCAAAGCCCGTCCAGAGGGCCCCAAAGCCCCAGGTCCCGGGAGTCCGGTTTTGGGGGGGGGGTGACGGGTTTTCCCCCCGCCCGGGCTTATAAAAATATAGGAAGAGGAATATACAAGACTGCATTGGCGATGCGCGCCATGCACCTTGGTCCTTTGAGTTCTGCACGCAAGCGGGATGCGTGCGTGCGTACATGCGCGCATGCATGTATACACGCGCACGTGCATGCACGTTCCGTATATCTGTTTAAGTGTATACAATTTACTGACATTGTTGCATGTGTGTAAACAGCGTAACATGTACACATAAATTTATGTGTGTAAGGGTATGAACATGCATATGCGACTCGTACGGGGCATCCTCGGGCATCTTCGCTGCATGCCACGAGACCCTCAACGACTGGGTCACAATGTGAAATGTCATGGGAGCAAAATCAATGAATGTTGGCATTCGGAAACATCGTGGGGGTGTTTTCGGGGCCCTCGTGGGCCGCTTTGGCGCCTTCATGGGCCGTCCTGGGGCCTTCTTGGGCCGTCTTGGGGAGCTTGGGCCCGCTGGAGCCCCCTTTGGACCCATCTTAGGCACTTCCGGGGACCTCCCATGGCCCTTTTGGGTCTGTGCTGGGAGCCCTTGGGGGGCCTCTTGGGCCCATTATGGGCTGTCTTGGGGCTCTCGTGGGCGATTTCTTAAGGCCTTCTGGAGGCCTCCTGGGCGTATTCTGGGGGCCTCCCGGGGTTTCCTCGGGCCACCTTGCCTCCAACCGCCGTCTCCCTGAACGACCGAATCACGATTTGGAATTCTTCGGAGGGTGTCTTTGGGCCATCTTGGGCCGCCATGGGGCTCTCTGAGGGCCATCTTGGACCCGTGTTGTGCCGTTTTGGGGCTTTCTTGGACTGCCTGGAAGATTTTTCGGATGGTTGTGGGGCGATTTGGGAACCTCCCAAGCGGCTTCGGACGCCCAGAAGGCCGCCGTCTTGGAGCGTCGGGAAGCCGAAAAGAGGAGAACCCCATAATTCACCGAAAACCCACAGAAAATCAATGATTTTTGCCTCGGGGGGCCTTCTTGGGAGTGCTCTTGGAGGCCTCTTTGGGGCCGTCCTGGAGGCCTCTTGGGCCATCTTGAGGTCACGTCGGTCACTCTTGGAGCGCTCTTGTGCTGTCTTGGGGGTCTCTGGGACGTCTCCGATGACCCCCCTGATCGCCCTAAGTGTGCTGGGAAGGCTTGGCAAAACGCCTTGCGAGGCCCGGTGGCCGCTTCAAAGCCCGTCCAGAGGGCCCCAAAGCCCCAGGTCCCGGGAGTCCGGTTTTGGGGGGGGGGGTGACGGGTTTTCCCCCCGCCCGGGCTTATAAAAATATAGGAAGAGGAATATACAAGACTGCATTGGCGATGCGCGCCATGCACCTTGGTCCTTTGAGTTCTGCACGCAAGCGGGATGCGTGCGTGCGTACATGCGCGCATGCATGTATACACGCGCACGTGCATGCACGTTCCGTATATCTGTTTAAGTGTATACAATTTACTGACATTGTTGCATGTGTGTAAACAGCGTAATATGTACACATAAATTTATGTGTGTAAGGGTATGAACATGCATATGCGACTCGTACGGGGCATCCTCGGGCATCTTCGCTGCATGCCACGAGACCCTCAACGACTGGGTCACAATGTGAAATGTCATGGGAGCAAAATCAATGAATGTTGGCATTCGGAAACATCGTGGGGGGGTTTTCGGGGCCCTCATGGGCCGCTTTGGCGCCTTCATGGGCCGTCCTGGGGCCTTCTTGGGCCGTCTTGGGGAGCTTGGGCCCGCTGGAGCCCCCTTTGGACCCATCTTAGGCACTTCCGGGGACCTCCCATGGCTCTTTTGGGTCTGTGCTGGGAGCCCTTGGGGGGCCTCTTGGGCCCATTATGGGCTGTCTTGGGGCTCTCGTGGGCGATCGTGGGGCCCAGCTCGGCCGTCTTGGAGCTTTCTACGGGGCCTTTTGGAGCGTCTTGAGGCGATCTCGGGAGCTTTGAAGCCGTCTTGAAAGCTGATGAAATCCGAAAGGCGAATATGTTAAAACTGTAAGCTTTACGACAGGAATGAGCCGATTTTTGTGGTTTGAAGGCCCCTTGGAAAGCTTTTTGGGGTGCCTTGGGGGTCTTTCTGTGGGCATTCGGAAACATCGAGGGGGTGTTTTCGGGGCCCTCATGGGCCGTTTTGGCGCCTTCATGGGCCGTCCTGGGGCCTTCTTGGGCCGTCTTGGGGAGCTTGGGCCCGCTGGAGGCCCCTTTGGACCCATCTTGGGCACTTCCGGGGACCTCCCATGGCCCTTTTGGGTCTGTGCTGGGAGCCCTTGGGTGGCCTCTTGGTTCCATTATGGGCTGTCTTGGGGCTCTCGTGGGCGACCGTGGGGCCTGGCTCGGCCGTCTTGAAGCTTTCTTGGGGGCCTTTTGGGGCGTCTTGAGGCGATCTCGGGGGCTTTGAAACCGTCTTGAAAGCTGCTGAAATCCGAAAGGCGAATATGCTAAAATTGTAAGTTTTACGACAGGGGTGAGCCGATTTTTGTGGTTTGAAGCCCCTTGGAAAGCTTTTTGGGGTGCCTTGGGGGTCTTTATGTTGGCATTCGGAAACATCGTGGGGGTGTTTTCGGGGCCCTCATGGGCCGTTTTGGCGCCTTCATGGGCCGTCCTGGGGCCTTCTTGGGCCGTCTTGGGGAGCTTGGGCCCGCTGGAGGCCCCTTTGGACCCATCTTGGGCACTTCCGGGGACCTCCCATGGCCCTTTTGGGTCTGTGCTGGGAGCCCTTGGGTGGCCTCTTGGGCCCATTATGGGCTGTCTTGGGGCTCTCGTGGGCGATCGTGGGGCCCGGCTCGGCCGTCTTGAAGCTTTCTTGGGGGCCTTTTGGGGCGTCTTGAGGCGATCTCGGGGGCTTTGAAGCCGTCTTGGAAGCTGATGAAAACCGAAAGGCGAATATGCTATAATTGTACGTTTTACGAAGGGAATGGGACGGTTTTTGCGTTTTGAAAGCCTCTTGGGAAGCTTTTTGAGGTGCCTTGGGGGTCTTTTGGGCCGTCCTGAAGCAATTGGAGTCCCTCTTGGAGCGCTCTTGTGCTGTCTGGGGCCTCCCTTGAGCATCTCAGATGACCCCTCTGATCGCTCTGGGTATGCTGGCAAGGCGTTTGAGGAGGCCCGGAAAGCCGGGTGACTTTTTCCAAGGACGTCCCAAGGAGCCCGAAGACCCCAGATCCCGGGGATCCAGTTTTTTTTGGGGGGGGTGATGGTTTCCCCCCCCCCCCCCCCCCGGGCTTGTAAAAATATAGGAAGAGGAATATTATATATATATATATATATATATATATAATATACATATACATACATACATATACATACATACATACAGATAGATAGATAGATAGATAGATGGATATGGTCCAGGGCTTGGGACCCCCCCCCAATGCTGATGCCATTGGGCCCCCCCCCCCGCGCGATGGTCCCCCCCGCCCCCCCCTGTGGGCGTGGCGTGGTGCTGCGCTGCGGTGCCCCCCTCCCCGCCCTGTGGATGTGGTGTGGTGCTGTGGTGGTTCAGAGGTGGGCGTGGCGTGGTGCTGCGCTGCGGTGCCCCCCTCCCCCCCCCTGTGGATGTGGTGTGGTGCTGTGGTGGTTCAGAGGTCGTCGTCGTCGCCATCGTCGTCGTCGTCCTCGTCGTCCTCGTCTTCCTCGTCGTCTTCGTCATCGTCGTCATCGTCGTCGTCGCCGTCGTCATCGTCGTCATCGTCGTCGTCGCCGCCGCCGCCGCCGGCGTCGTCGCCGCCGCAGCCGTCGTCGTCGTCGTCGTCGTGGTCGTCGTCGTCGTCGCCGTCGTCGTAGTCGTCGCCGTCGTCGTCGTCGTCGTCGTCGTCATCGTCTCTGGGACCATACCATCTGGGGGGAGGGGGGGGGTCCGAGAAATCCTGGGACCATACCATCTGGGGGGGGGCCCGTGGGCCCAGAGCCCGGGATCATATATAGCTCAGTCGGTATATTTGAGCAGGCGGAAGGATGTTCCTCTTGAGGCCCGCATGACAAACACGAAGTGTCGTTGACTTTAGCGGACGCGGACGCTGCGATCATATCGCGCTCGCGTCTTGGAGGGGTGCGGCATATGTTATGGTTGGCTGCGGGAGTTGGCCAGGCCCGCTGTGGCGCTCGAGCACCCACATGTTATGGAGGCTGCGTGAGTTGGCCGGGGCAGCTGTGGCGCTCGAGCACCGACATGTTATGGGAGGGGTTCGGAGAGGTGGCCAGGCCCGCTGTGGCGCTCGAGCTCCCGACTTGGGCACCGCGGTCGTTTTCCCTCCTCCTCCCTCCTCCCTCATCCGCCTCTTCCGTCCTCCCTCCTCGTCCGCCTCCTTCCTCGGTAGGGAAACCCCTCCCCCGTAGAATCATAGCTTTGGCTGCAGGTCCAAGTCTCTTTGGGTCCCTTGTATTAGTTAGTATTATAAATTCATTCCAGGAAAAGAATTGGATCCACAAAGCTTCCACGCCAAACAATTGGATCCAGAAGGCACGGACATTGGATTCACGTGACTCTCGCACACACGTAATTGGATCTAAATGGATCCGTGCGTCCCCATGGAAGAGGACAACACTTTCGAATTGGGGATGCATGTGTATATGTGCATCGATACATATATATAGATGTGTACAGTTCGACACCTATACATATATACACATATAGCGATATGTGTGCATGTATGTACAATTTCATGTATGTATGTGCATACATAGATCGATTCATATATATGTATGTACACTTATATGTTTGCACACAGAGATGTGTGCAAACAAGTATGCAGTTGTATACATTGTTATATATCTATATGGAAATACACATGGGTGTGTATATATAGGCAGGCAGATAGTCAGACATATACATAGATTGATCTTTCTGTTCTCCTCCGTAGTCGTATTGGCTCGAGCGCATTTCGGTCCAGTTCTTTCCTTCGCGACGCACTGACCAGAGAACCATGGGAGGCTCCCAGTCGAAGGGCTCCGCGGCGCCAGGTGGCGACCCTACGACCATCATGTACACGTACACGGACGAGGCCCCGATGCTCGCCACGCACGCTTTCTTTCCAATCGTGAAGGCATTCTGCGGACACGCGGGCGTCGCCTTGGAGCTGAAGGACATCTCGGTCGCAGGCCGCGTGCTTGCGCAGTTCCCTGACTGCCTCAAGGAGGACCAGAAGACGGCCGACACCCTGACCGAGCTCGGCCTCATGGCCCAGAGTGGGAAGGCGAACATCATCAAGCTCCCGAACATCAGCGCCTCCGTGCCGCAGCTGAAGGAGTGCATCAAGGAGCTGCAGGACAAGGGGTTCGCCGTGCCCGACTACCCTGAAGAGCCCAAGGACGACCGCGAGAAGAGCATCAAGGCCTCCTACGGCAAGGTCCTCGGGAGCGCGGTCAACCCGGTGCTGAGGGAGGGCAACTCCGACCGGCGTGCGGCGGTGCCGGTGAAGGAGTACGCGTTCCGATACCCGCACTCCATGGGCAAGTGGGATGCAAGCTCGAAGACGGTCGTGCGGAGCATGAAGGACGGCGACTTCTACTCGCACGAGCGCTCCGTCACCGTGGAGGCGCCCTGCACCGCGCGGATCGAGCTGCGTGCCGACGATGGCACGACCACCGTGTTGAAGGAGGAGCTGCCGCTCAAGGCCGGAGATGTGGTAGACGGCACCTTCATGGACTGCGAGGCGCTGTGCGCCTTCTACGAGCAGGCCATCCAGGAGGCTCAGGCGTCCGGGGTGCTCTTCTCGCTGCACCTCAAGGCCACCATGATGAAGGTGTCCGACCCGATCATGTTTGGGCACTGCGTGAAGGTCTACTTCAAGGACGTGTTTGCGAAGCACAGCGGGACGTTCGCCAAGCTCGGCGTTGACGCCAACAACGGCCTGGGTGACGTGTACAAGAAAATCGCGTCGTTGCCAGAGCCCGAACGCAAGGCCATCGAGAACGACATCATGGCGACGTATGCCAAGCGCGGGGACATGGCCATGGTGGACTCCCACAAGGGTATCACGAACCTGCATGTGCCCAGCGACGTCATTATTGACAATTCTATGCCGACGGCAATCCGTGGCGGCGGGAAGATGTGGAACAAGGACGACAAGGAACAGGACTTTGTGGCCGCTATTCCCGATCGAGGGTATGCTGTGGTATTCCACGAAGTGGTCGAATTCTGCAAGAAGCACGGTGCTTTCGACCCCAAGACCATGGGCGCCTGCCCCAATGTGGGCCTCATGGCACAGAAGGCAGAGGAATACGGCTCGCACCCGTGCACCTTCGAGATCAAGAAGCCAGGAACTGTCTGCATCGTCGTCAACGGGGCCGAGCAGGTCCTGATGGGACACAAAGTGGCCGCTGGCGATATTTACCGCTCATGCCAGACGAAGGATGCTCCCATCAAGGATTGGGTTAAGCTGGCGGTGAACCGGTGCCGCGCCAACAACTTCCCGAACAATGACAAGCCGTGCAAGGCGATCTTCTGGCTCGACCCGGCTCGCGCGCACGACGTGATTTTGATGGAGAAGGTCAAGAAGTATTTGCCAGAGTTCAGTCCTGAGGGTTTGGACATCGAGGTCATGTCGCCGATGCAGGCCACGCGCGTAACCTGCGAGCGCGCCAGGGACGGCCTGAACACCATCACGGTGACTGGCAATGTCCTCCGGGACTATTTGACCGACCTCTTCCCCATCCTGGAGCTCGGCACGTCCGCGAAGATGCTCTCCATTGTGCCCATGCTCGCTGGCGGTGCCATGTACGAGACCGGCGCTGGTGGTTCTGCGCCCAAGCACGTGCAGCAGTTTGTCAAGGAAGGCCACCTCCGCTGGGACTCCTTGGGCGAGTACCTGGCACTTTCGTGCGCGTTCACGGACCTCGGGGTCAACAATCCCAAGGCCAAGGCCTTGGCCGACGCCCTCGACAAGGCCGTTGGCACCTTCCTGGTCGCGAACAAGAACCCCTCGCGGAAGGTGAAGGAGATCGACAACCGCGGCAGCCACTATTGGGTGGCGCGATACTGGGCCGAGGAGCTGGCGAAGCAGACCGCGGACGCCGGTCTGGCGGAAACATTCGCGAGTTTTGCTTCTGACCTGGCCAGCAGCGAGGAGAAGGTCCTCCAGGAGCTCATCGACTGTCAGGGCAAGCCGATGGACATCGGCGGCTACTACAAGCTCGACAAGGCCAAGGCCGACGCGGCAATGAATCCCAGCACGACGCTCAACTCGATCGTCGTCCGCATGTCCCAGGGTCTCGACGCCAGGGTCTGAGCGGACTGCTGGGACGCTGAGGTATCGTGCTGCGGGAAAGCACAGCTTCAAGCATCGGGCTCAGTCTGCTGGCGATGTCACCACGACGCGGGCGGGCTCTAATGTAGCTGGCCCTGCCAGAGGCCTCGAAGGCTAATTTTTGACCGCGGTGCCTGCAATCATTTTCCAAGATCCGCGACCGTGGAACGACATCTGAGCAGCTTCTCCGAGTTTTGGGTGGGCTCCTGTGAGGGGCCAGGTGCTGCTAGATCTGCTGGATGCCGCGTGGCTCGTGCGCCTCGGGCGTTCTTTCAAAATCGGTCGAGGGGCCGAACTGTTTAGATGATATCGGCTTGGTGCATTTAGCTCCACCGACCTTCCAGCTCTGCCCCGCCGAGTTCGGCAGGACCAGTGGAGGGTGCGCGCGCGAACGTCCCTCCTCCTCGTCCTCCTCCTCCTCCTCGTCCTCCTCCTCCTCCTCCTCCTCCTCATCCTTCTCCTCCTCCCCTTCCCTGTGCGCGCCGCAGGGGGATTCAGGGTCGGGCTCTGGCCCTGGAGGGCTACGGTGGAGACCATGCCAAGCGACACCCTGCTTGCCTCCAGGGTGCCCTGGGTTCCCTGGGTTTCAATGACTTTGCTGCGGGAGGCGATGTCCCCACTCCACAGCTCTACGGACGTCCTGGCTCTCAGGGCTGGGTTTCCTGTGGAGGGTTTCTTGTGGTCGGGCCCCTCCTTCACCACCCACCAAACCACCCCAACCCAACCCGAAGGTTCAGATTTACCCTCGATTTCTAGTTGGGGGGGTCGGGAAACCTCGAAAAAACACGCGTGGAACCCTTACCCCCCCCCAACCCGAAAATCGGGTCTTCGGGTTGGGTTGGGGTGGTTTGGTAGGTAGTCACTCCTGTACGGAAGAAAAGTGGCACGATGCTCCACGACAATGGTTGTCCGACTCCAGCAGCGGCCTTTGTTGGGCAGGCGGCCTGCTGTCTCAAGTGGACATGGCCCGCGGCGGCACCGACAGCGAATCCTGCTCAAAATGAGCAGAGGATGCCGTCGGTCGTTGTGCCCACTCTCTCCGGACCTATCTCGATCCTCCCGACTGGAGGGCCCAGCAGTGGGCCAGGGTTCAGCGAGCGAAGAACGGTATAACATTTTTTTTGTTCGCTGTCGGGGACACCTGCCCCTGGGCGGCTGGAAAGTTTAGACCCCTACAGTGCCACCGTAAGGGTTTTAACTTTCCAGCCGCCCAGGGGCAGGTGTCCCCGACAGCGAAAAAGTCTATTTGATACCGTTCTTCGCCCGTTAAAGGGTGGGTCTCGGGAGCCCCAGCACCGTGTGGTGACGGACTGGGCGGTGACCTCGCAATCCCGAGAGGCCTCACTGCGCAGCCCGCCACCGCCACCGCACGGTCCTGGGGCCCGGGAGGCCCCGGTCACCCGAGGTGTCCCCGGAGCACGGCCCAAGTCCCCGAACCAAGCGGTGACTTCGAGCCCCCACTGACTCACCGCGCGGTGTGTTCACCACCCCGTGTGGGAGCCCCCGAGGGTCTGTAAAACGACGCGAAGATCGGGGCAAAATCGGATCGGGATAACTCGAAATCTCTGAGAATCGGCGGGTTTGGAGGATGTATTGGGCGCCGCGGCCGCTCCAGAGCGTTCCGGAACGCTCTGAGAGCGCTCCGGAACGCTCTGGAGCGATTTATCCCGATCTTAGCCCTGTTTTAGTCTGGGGCACGGGGTCGGGCCTGGCAGGATCTGGCGTCGGGCGGGGGGTGTGCGCCGGCAGGTTCGCCGCGGTGTGGTGCCGACGGCTCGGCAGACGCGCTGGCCAGCGTTGGTGCCGACAGGCGCGGCTGTGGCTGCATCTCTAGAGCCCCACAGGGGGTCCGAGCAGATGGGGTCGGAGAACTGTGCGCCGCATCGCGAAGGCATCGCCGATGTGGCTCGACGTGGAGCCCGATTTCCTCCACGCCGACGGCGCGCATCGCCGACGTCGCCGACGCATCGCCGACGTCGCCGAGGGTGCATCGGCGATGCGGCGCGATCCTCCGAGTCCATCTGCTCGGACCCCAGCTTGGGAGGCCCCTAGCATTAGCACTGGCGCTGACACGAGCACCGACCGACCACAGGGTCGGATCGGGCAGGATCTCACGAGCGGCGAACGTGTCCATCGGCCGTTGAAAGTAGGTATTTTTTGGATTCCCAGATTCCAATCGACTTCGAGCGCCTTTCCATTTCAATGATCGAGTGGCCTCGCCCTTCCCGTCCTCCTTCGGGGGCGGACGGAACCCAATCTTTTTCCGACGCCGTCCTGCTTCGTGCTTCCGTGTGCCTCTTTCTTGCGGCCGACGGCATCCGTGCCCACGCGGCCTGGATGCCGGGAGCGCGATCTCGTGGGGTGCGCGGTCGCACGCACGCGCTCCGCGCAGGGAGCCCGCGAGGAGGGCGCCCCCTGCGGCCCACGGGGTCGCGGTCCGGGGGCCCCGGGTCCTCCCAGACGGCGCGGGCGCGAAATCTAGGGGCGACGAAAAAAGGGAAGGGGGAGAGGGACGAGGAGGAAAGGAAAGAGGGAGAAGAGGAGGGGGAGGAGGATAGGGAGGGGGAGGAGGTTGAGGAGGGCGAGGGGGCCCGGTCTCGTGAAGATTCGCGCCCGCGCCGTCTGGGAATGCTGGTGCGGATGTGCGTTCAGCCCGCCAGGGGCAAGTCGGGCAAGTCCCTCTCTCAAGCAGTGGCGAAGCGTCCCAGCTCGCCTATAGCCCCAATGTTCTAAGAACTCTTTGTGGTTTCCACGAAATGTTCTTAGAACATTTCTGGCTGGGACGGTGTTGTTTCAACACATCGGGCTTATGTTATAAGAACACTGTGTTTGTTCTTGGAACATCTTCGGGTTCTAAGAACATGTCGTGGTATGACTAGGAATGCCGGGACGGTCGGTCCCTCCTCAAGTCTCACCTCCACCAATTGGACTCCAGAATGCACCAGACGTCCAAAAATTTCTTACGTCTCACACCACTTTCATCCAGATCGACCGCCAGTCCCAGTGCGACCACTGAGGGCTCCGGCCCCCCCGCGCCGCCCTCCTATGGCCGGTCCCGCTGGACCGTCATCGCGCGCTCGTCCGCTCGTTCGCTCGCTCTACAGGGGGAATATCCAAAGATGGTTAACAAAACGGTCATGGGACGATGGCTCTACCTTTTTGTTTGACTCGTTTCGAACAGTTCTTGCCACGTGTTCCTTAGATTGTCCTCTCCTGGGGACCAGAATTCAGAGGATCTCTCAAGTGAAATGCTTGTTTTCACGTGCCCAGGTCTTGAGGATGTCTCGAGCAAGACGCTTGGTTTCACGCGTCCAGGTTGCCCAGGCAGATGTTTAGCATGAGGATGTGTTGAGGATGGCACGTCCCGTGGCACGTCCATTGACACGTTCCGTAGCGCGTCCCCTTGGCACGTCGGGCGGTGCATCCCCATGGCACGTCCCTTGGCATGTCGCCTGGCGCGTCCCTCGGGACGTTCCGCGGCGCGTTCTCCTGGCATATCCCCCTGTCAATTAGCTCTGGGGCAGCTACTATGTGCTCAGGCAGCTCGAACTTAAGAATTAACTTAAGATCCAGATCAGTTCGGTCAGGACTCGGAAGCAAAGGAGGACTCGGTCCACAACGCTATAGATCACAATCGCAGTATGGCACATCGTAATTCAGCACGGCGCAGCACAGCACAGCCCTCGGCAAGGTACATCAAGATCGATACACTCAGCATTGCAGCTTGGCACGTTCCGTGGCGCGTCCCGTGGCGAGTCCCCCTGGCACGTCGCGCGGCGTGTCCCCTGGCACGTCCCGTGGCACGTCCAGTGGCACCTTCCGTAGCGCGTCCCCTCGGCACGTCCCGCGGCGCGTCCCCATGGCACGTCCCCTGGCACGTGGCCAGGCCTGTCCCTTGGGACGTTCCGCGGCGCGTCCCCCTGGCATGTCCCCCTGTCAATGAGGTCTGGGGCAGCTACTATGTGCGCAGCTCGAGCTTAAGATCCAGATCAGTTCGGTCAGCACTCGGATGCAAAGGAGGACTCGGTCCACAACGCTATATAGAGCACAATGGCGGCATGGCACATCGTAATTCAGCACGGCGCAGCACAGCACAGCCCTCGGCACGGTACATCAATATCGATACCTTCATCATTGCAGTTGCCCGTCGCCCAATCAGGTGTCTTTGAATCGTTGCCATGTCTTACATTTCTATATTCCTTTCCGGGTTCGTGGGTCGATCATTTTCATTTTTTCCCGGAGAGGGCGGGGGCCCAGGGTTCTCTTTTAGTAGGTTTACCCCCGGATCTGACGGGAAGAGGGCCGGCGAAATTATTCTGCGTAAATACCGAAGTAAAGTGCTGATTTTCAGTCGAAAAAGTGCGTTTCGTGCGTGCCCGCTCGAGGAAACTGCCCCCCCCATCTCGGATCCTTAATAAGAAACGGGGTCCGCAGACCTTCGTTTTTATTCGTAAAAAAGAGGGTGCAGAGCGTTTTTCGCAGAATCCTCGACAAAGAACGGGGTCTGGAGCCCCGACCGCGACGCGGAAAAGCGCCCCGCGCGCAGGAATTCCGAGGATGTCTCGCGCGTGCCGCGTCCCGCGCGCAGGAATTTTGAGGATGTCTCGACTAATTCGTTTGTTTTGTCAGGATGTCTTAGAATTTTGGCAGGATGTCTCGAGCGAAACGCTTTTGTTACATAGTTTGTTGAGGATGTCTCGAGCGAAGCGCTGGTTTTGCAAAATTGGAGGATGTCTCGAGCGGAGGCTTCGTGGGGGGCCAGAATTCAGAGGATGTCTCAGGCGAAATGCTTGTTTTCACGTCCCGCTCGTAGGAATTCGAGGATGTCTCGCGCGTGCCGCGTCCCGCGCGCAGGAATTCTGAGGGTTTTGACCGGATGTCTCGAGCGAAACGCTTGTCCCCAGCACTCCCCTGGTGCGCCCCCGACACGTGGCGTGGCGCGTCCATGCGCCGTGCGCCCCGTATCGTCTTCGCCCCGCTTCGGAACCGAGTCGGATCTTGAGCTCGAGTTGGTTGTCTCGTGTGCGACCTTCGTAGGGGGGCCACAGGCGAACCCTACCCCTGCCCCCCACGATTTCTGAGGGGGAGGGAGGGGTTCACCTCGACCGGGAGCTCCCGAGCGAAGTGAACCCCGCCCTCCCCCTCAGAAATCGTGGGGGGTATGGGGTAGGGTTCGCCTGCGGCCCCCCTACGTCGACTTGATCTTAGCTCGGGGCGAGTTGTGCCGTCGGGCAGCTCGAGCCTAAGACCTAAATCAGCTAGGGAGGAGGAGGAGGAGGAGGAGGAGGAGGAGGAGGAGGAGGAGGACGAGGAGGAGGAGAAGGAGGAGGAGGAGGAGGAGGAGGACGAGGACAGGTCAGGGCAGGTCCCGCGGCGCGCCCCCCTGGCACAGCGCGCAGCGCGCTGGCACGTCGACCGGCACGCACGGTGGCGCGTCCCCGGGCAACCCCCGCGGTGCGGCGCGGCACACCGCCGAGCAGCACAACACCTCGGGAGACTCTTCGGATTTGGTGCCCTTGGCAGCTTCGAGCATCGGATTTGGTGCCCTTGGCAGCTCGCGACCACCTCAAGACAGGATGCAATACAGTCAACGCGCATAGTAAGGACAAACGACGTTTTCGAGCTGCCGAGGATGCACCACACTCGGGGGGGATCCCATGGGGGGATAGGATCCCAGGGGAGGGATCCCATGGGATCCCCCCCCCCTGGAGAGTCTCCCGAAAAACACAGCCCCTGGCACAGTGTCATCACCGGTGGTGCAGCGGGGGCCCGTGCTAAGAGACACCCTGCTTGCCTCCAGGGTGCCCTGGATTTCTTGGGTTGCGCTGGCTTTGCTGTTGAAAGCGTGGCGTTCTCGCACTGAACATCCTCTGGCATTCCACGGTCTGGACTGTTTGAAAGCGACCGTGGAAGAAAAGCTTACAGTGGGGGGCCATGCCAAGAAACACCTTGATTGCCTCCAGGGCACCCTCGGTTTCTTGGGTTTCGATGGTTTTGCTGTGGAAGGCGCGACGTTCCCACACCACATATCCGTGGACGTCCTGTGGTCTCAGGGTTGGGTTTCTTGTGGAGGGTCTCTTGTGGATTGGCCTCCATTGTATGCCGGGGAATATTCCAGGGTCCAGGGCCCGTTTCCCTCAGGACCCGCTGGATCCGTGAACGCGGGCCAGACTTCTACATCACATCCTCTGCGTCTCGGAGTTTCGCGCTTCCTTGCCCAGAAGCCCAAGGCGCAGAGCACTTGGACAATAGTCTGGCTCTTGAAGAGGCCACACTCCTGGAAAGGGCGTCGGCCCAGGGTTCTCTCTTAGTTGTGTGTCCAGTGCCCCCGGTGCCATGGTCGAAGAAGGCCATCGAATCTCCGCTCGATGTTTGAAAACGCAATATAAAGTCCCAAGTCCACTTGAAAAAGTGCGTTGCGTTCATGTCCGCTCGAAGACAGCACACACCCAATGTCGGAGCCTCGATAAGTATCGGGGTCCGCAGACCCCCGCTCTCCTTTATCTAATCGCTTCGCTCATTCCGCCGGCCCGTATTGGTGCACGGTTGTCGAGTGCCCGTGTGATCGTTGTCAATGGGGTGCTGCTGGGTAGTTTTTTTGTTTATGGATGGCTCGCTTTGGGTGATTCGCAGGCGGGAACCACTGTTTGCCCGCCTGAGCCTTCTGTTTCGGAAGGTGGCGGCTCGTGAATACGATCGCAGGGAACAAGACAACATTCTGCAGTGTTCTTTTTGCATTCTTCGGGTCCCTTGTCGCTTGTTGGGGCCTCTTAGGAGCTTCTTGGGGCGTCCAGGAGGCCTCTTGGAGCGGAAGGCTCGGATTTTCGGTTCGTGGTCTCCATCTTGGGCCTCTCTTGGGGCCCTCTTGGGGTCCTTTTGGACCGTCTTGGGCGCCTCTTGGGCTGTCGTGGGGCTCTCTTGGACGGTCGTGGGCCTCTCTTGGAGGCCTCTTGGGCCGTCTTGGGGTGGTCTTGGAGGCTTCTTGGGCCGTCTTGGAGCTTCGGAAACGCGAAAAGGCGAGGAAGCCAAAAGCCTTGAACAACCCAACGGAAATCAATGGTTTTGGCGCTCTGAGGCTTCGTGGACGTTCATTTGGATCTCGTTGGATGCCTCTCGAGGGCTTCTTGGAGACTCTCGGGAGTCATTGTCGAGCCTCTTGGGGTCTCTTTCGGGCCCCTTGTCGCCTTTTGGGGCCTCTTGGGGGCCTCTTGGAGCCTCCAGGCGGCCTCTTGGAGCGGAAGGCTCGGATTCTCGGTTCGTGGTCTCCATGTTGGGTCCCTCTTGGGGCCCTCTTGGGGTCCTTTTGGACCGTCTTGGGCGCCTCTTGGGCTGTCGTGGGGCCCTCTTGGGCGGTCTTGGGGCTCTCTTGGAGGCCTCTTGGGCCGTCTTGGGGTGGTCTTGGAGGCTTCTTGGGCCGTCTTGGAGCTTCGGAAATGCAAAATGGCGAGGAAGCCAAAAGCCTTGAAAAACCCAATGGAAATCCATGATTTTGGCCTCTTGGGGCTCTCTTGCAAAGGGTCGGGGCTCTCTTGGGACGTCTTGGAAGCTTCTTGGGCCGTCTTGAGGCCGTGTTGGGCGTCTTGGGCCGATCGTTCGGTGATTCGGAACCCTCTTGGACCGTCTTGGAAGCCTGTTGGGGCCCTCTTGGCGCGCTCCGGGGAGCGTGGAAGGCCGCACCCAGGAGGAAAACCATCTCTGAACTGAGTTTGCCGGGAGTGTCCCGGGACCTTGCCGGGGTGCTTTCCGGCCGGGGACCCCCAGGGGCCGCTCCGCGCGCGCGAAGTATAGAGTTATTGTTAACCAGTTACCGGAGATCTTAGCACGCCTCTGGCCCGTTGGGCCGGCGAATTTAAAAACTGGAGGCGGGGGGTGTCCGAGACGGCTCCACCAAGTGAGCCTAAGAGCCCAATGGGGCTCCAAGAGGTTCCAAAGGAGGGCCTCCAGAGAGGCCACAAATGACGCCTGGGGGCGTCCAGAGGTGTCCTGCGCGAAGGTGCGGGAATCAGATGGCGGCCAGCGGACGCCCAGTCCGCAGCCGTGGCCCCTAGGCCGGCCGAGTGAGCAGGCCGCGGGGAGGACCTCAGGAGGGGGTTCGATTTTTCTTTTCTGGATACGAAGAGTGAGTATGTAAGATTATTGAGGGGAATGAATCCTTTGCAGACCATGCGGCGGGGATCTCACACGCCGTGCCCGGTGGGGCGGCGGATCGCTTCGCTCATTCCGCCGGCCCAGGCTATTCCATCGTGGGCGTTTGCCCACATGTTCGTTGCCATTGCGGCGCTGATGGGTGGTGGTAGTTTCCTTGAGGTGTTGCGTGGGCAGTCATGGGCGTCTCGCGGCAGGGGGCTCGAAATGGCAGTCCCCTGTAGGAGTGGCCCCTCCCCAGCACTCCTATTCGTTTGACACGCCCCCCTGGCCACCCCTGTTCGGCCACGCACATGCCTCAGGCAATGATGCGCTGACCCCCCTTCTTCCTGGCCCCCCTCTTCGAGTCCATGCCGGCCGCTACGGCTACATGCGAGATTTGCTCTCCAGATACCCGAAGATAGGTTGCCCCCGAAGGCCTTTCCTGGATCACCCGCTCGGTGGGGTCGCTCTTCGGCGCACCTGGAATCTCTACGGCCCTCAGCAGACAAGCGCAGACTGCAGCATGGCACCGCCATTCCGTAGATTTCATGGCTCAGCGTAGGACTTCTTGCACGTGGTGAAATTGTTCCCAACCATCTTGTGGTGTTGGGTCCTCATTTAGAAAAGACATTCCCCGCGTCCACTCCACTCCTCTCCTCCTTTGCTTCTCCTCCTCCTCCTCCTCCTCTCGCTCCTCCCTCCTCCCACCCTTGCCTACCCTTGCCTTTGCCCTCCGTATGTCAACCTGTTCGGCACTGGCCACCCCTTCACTGTGGCACACCCCTCACACGTTTTGCGGCCCCATAGGGAGGTACACCAAGGCCTCAGTGGTTGCGTTCGTATGCATCCACCCCCTCCCTGTGGCACACCCATCACACGCTTCGCGGCCCCATAGGGAGCTACACCTAAGGCCTCAGTGGTTGCGTTCGTATGCCGCCACCACCTCACTGTGGCGCACCCCTTTCACGTTTCGTGGCCCCATAGGGAGCTACACCTAAAGCCTGAGTGGCTGCGCTCAAATGCCGCCACCCCCCTCACTTTGGTACACCCCTCAACCGTTTCGTGGCCCCATGAGGAGCTCCACCGAAGGTGCCACTGGCTGTGTTCGCATGCCGCCACCCCCCATCACTTTGGCACACCCTGCACACGTTCCGTGGCCCGATGGGGAGCTCCACCGAAGGCCCCACTGGCTGCGTTCGCATGCCGCGCCCGCATGTCTTCTCCCGCCTCACTTAGTGCCTGGCAGCCGCAACGGGTTACAGCAGCATGTGACCTGTTTCGTCTGACCTCCGAAACCCTTGCGGGCGGCCCCAGCGGCAACGCCCCCAAGGCGGCCCCGTCTTATTTCGGCGCTCCCTTCACGCGTTTCGGGGCCCCGTAGTGAGCTCCACCGAAGGCGTGTTTTCACACCGGCGGTACTCACAGCTGCATATGGTAGGGTCCTTCGTCAGGGTAATTATTAATGTCTCTTGGGGGTGCGCCTGGGGGACACAACCCCCTAAAAATTGTAGTTCGACCGGTTTTTTTCTGGGGGGGGTCCCTCTCCGTCTCTCCCTCCTCGCCTCCGTAGTCGTTTTGGTTCGAGCACGCTTCTTTCTTGGGTCTTCCCTCGCGACCTTGTTCCTGTCTCGAGTGGACCTGACCAGAGAACCATGGGAGGCTCCCAGTCGAAGGGCTCCGCGGCGCCAGCTGGCGACCCCACGACCATCATGTACACGTACACGGACGAGGCCCCGATGCTCGCCACGCACGCCTTCTTCCCAATCGTGAAGGCATTCTGCGGACACGCGGGCGTCGCCTTGGAGCTGAAGGACATCTCGGTTGCAGGCCGCGTGCTTGCGCAGTTCCCTGACTGCCTTCAGGAGGACCAGAAGACGGCCGACACCCTGACCGAGCTCGGCCTCATGGCCCAGAGTGGGAAGGCGAACATCATCAAACTCCCGAACATTAGCGCCTCCGTGCCGCAGCTGAAGGAGTGCATCAAGGAGCTGCAGGACAAGGGGTTCGCCGTGCCCGACTACCCTGAAGAGCCCAAGGACGACCGCGAGAAGAGCATCAAGGCCTCCTACGGCAAGGTCCTCGGGAGCGCGGTCAACCCGGTGCTGAGGGAGGGCAACTCCGACCGGCGTGCGGCGGTGCCGGTGAAGGAGTACGCGTTCCGGTACCCGCACTCCATGGGCAAGTGGGATGCAAGCTCGAAGACGGTCGTGCGGAGCATGAAGGACGGCGACTTCTACTCGCACGAGCGCTCCGTCACCGTGGAGGCGCCCTGCACCGCGCGGATCGAGCTGCGGGCCGACGACGGAACGACCACCGTGCTGAAGGAGGAGCTGCCGCTCAAGGCCGGAGATGTGGTGGACGGCACCTTCATGGACTGCGAGGCGCTGTGCGCCTTCTACGAGCAGGCCATCCAGGAGGCTCAGGCGTCCGGGGTGCTCTTCTCGCTGCACCTCAAGGCCACCATGATGAAGGTGTCCGACCCGATCATGTTTGGGCACTGCGTGAAGGTCTACTTCAAGGACGTGTTTGCGAAGCACAGCGGGACGTTCGCCAAGCTCGGCGTTGACGCCAACAACGGTTTGGGTGACGTGTACAAGAAAATCGCGTCGTTGCCAGAGCCCGAACGCAAGGCCATCGAGAACGACATCATGGCGACGTATGCCAAGCGCGGGGACATGGCCATGGTGGACTCCCACAAGGGTATCACGAACCTGCATGTGCCCAGCGACGTCATTATTGACAATTCGATGCCGACGGCAATCCGTGGCGGCGGGAAGATGTGGAACAAGGACGACAAGGAACAGGACTTTGTGGCCGCTATTCCCGATCGAGGGTATGCTGTCGTATTCCACGAAGTGGTCGAATTCTGCAAGAAGCACGGTGCTTTCGACCCCAAGACCATGGGCGCCTGCCCCAATGTGGGCCTCATGGCACAGAAGGCAGAGGAATACGGCTCGCACCCGTGCACCTTCGAGATCAAGAAGCCAGGAACTGTCTGCATCGTCGTCAACGGGGCCGAGCAGGTCCTGATGGGACACAAGGTGGCCGCTGGCGATATTTACCGCTCATGCCAGACGAAGGATGCTCCCATCAAGGATTGGGTTAAACTGGCGGTGAACAGGTGCCGCGCCAACAACTTCCCGAACAATGACAAGCCGTGCAAGGCGATCTTCTGGCTCGACCCGGCTCGCGCGCACGACGTGATCTTGATGGAGAAGGTCAAGAAGTATTTGCCAGAGTTCAGTCCTGAGGGTTTGGACATCGAGGTCATGTCGCCGATGCAGGCCACGCGCGTAACCTGCGAGCGCGCCAGGGACGGCCTGAACACCATCACGGTGACTGGCAATGTCCTCCGGGACTACTTGACCGACCTCTTCCCCATCCTGGAGCTCGGCACGTCCGCGAAGATGCTCTCCATTGTGCCCATGCTCGCTGGCGGTGCCATGTACGAGACCGGCGCTGGTGGTTCTGCGCCCAAGCACGTGCAGCAGTTTGTCAAGGAAGGCCACCTCCGCTGGGACTCCTTGGGCGAGTACCTGGCACTCTCGTGCGCGTTCACGGACCTCGGGGTCAACAACCCCAAGGCCAAGGCCCTGGCCGACGCCCTCGACAAGGCCGTTGGCACCTTCCTGGTCGCGAACAAGAACCCCTCGCGGAAGGTGAAGGAGATCGACAACCGCGGCAGCCATTACTGGGTGGCGCGCTACTGGGCCGAGGAGCTGGCGAAGCAGAGCGCGGACGCCGGCCTGGCGGCAACATTCGCGAGTTTTGCGTCTGACCTGGCCAGCAGCGAGGAGAAGGTCCTCCAGGAGCTCATCGACTGTCAGGGCAAGCCGATGGACATCGGCGGCTACTACAAGCTCGACAAGGCCAAGGCCGACGCGGCGATGAATCCCAGCACGACGCTGAACTCGATCGTCGTCCGCATGTCCCAGGGTCTCGACGCCAGGGTCTGAGCGGACTGCTGGGACGCTGAGGTATCGTGCTGCGGGAAAGCACAGCTTCAAGCATCGGGCATTGTCTGCTGGCGAGCGCGGGCTCTGATCTAGCTGGCCCCCCGACAGGCCTCGAACGCTTGGTCTTGACCACGGTGCCTGTAATCACGTTCCAAGGTCCACGATCCGGCATTCTATCAAAATCGGCCGAGGGACCGAACTGTTTAGATCGGCTTGGTGCGTTTAGCTCCACCGACTTTCAAGCTCTGCCCCGCTAAGTTCCGCAGAGCCAGTTGAGGACATGTGCCGCGCGAGCGTTCTCTCCGCCCCCGCCTCTTGGGGAGGAGGGAGGAGGAGGCGCAGCAGGGGAGAGCGACGACCGACGACGACAACGACGTCGACAGCGAGGAGGACCGACGACGACGAGGACGAGGGCGGCAAACGACCACGACGACGACAACGACGACGACGGTGACAGTCGACGACGACAAGGACGTCCAGGAGGACCGACGTCAACGACGACGTCGACGAGGACGAACGACAGCCGACGAGGCCGAGAACGACGAGGACGACCGACGTCGACGATGATGTCGGCGTCGATCAACACGAACGGACGACTGCGAGGACGACGACCACCGCCGACGGCGACGACCGCGGCCACTGCGAGCGACGAACTACGCAAAGGGAGGACCGGCGACCGACGACGACGTCCGACGCCGACGGCGTCGACAGCGGCGGCTCCGACGGCATGGGCGGCCCGACGGAAGGTCATGCAGGCGGCGTCCCTGGTGCTGCAGCCGAACCGGAGGGCGCATGACGCCTTCGACGTGCAGGCGGGGATCGCCTCTCCCCTGCAGGCCCTGTTGGGACATGTCATGGGCAGCGACTAGAGGGCTGGCAGAAACGGCGGGGGATCGAGGTTCGAGACTTTTGAGCGTTTTTGTGGAATGTCGTCGGCTTTTCCCAGCCTCGGTAATTATGCCCGCCAGCGGTTGCGCCTCGCTGAGAGCGTTCTGGAGGTGCCCGGATCGTCCCGAACAGCAGCCAGAGAGCCGAGCTATGACGCGAAAACCACTCTGCGAGGAGCACGGTCGAATGCGAAGATCAGGGGCAAGGTTGGGGGGGAACATGACATGCTCAGGGGGGATGCATCGACCTCCAATGCGACCGTTTTTTTATTATTTTTTTGCCGATCGGCGCGGGCCCTCGCACCCCCTCTCCCCCCCCCCCCTATGGAGAGATCTTGGCTGTTTTTTTGTCACCTGTTTCGAGCAGGTGGAGTCTCCCCCACAGGACGCACTGTTGCAAACAGACGCCATTAAGCAGAGCTCTGGAGCCAGACCCCCCCTCCCCCCCTCCCGCCCAATGTCGAAACGCCAAACAAAAAAACGCCCGCTCCATCGCAGCCCTCGTAAGGGTGCGAGGTGACAACAGCCGGTGCAACATTAATGCATTGGCCATTGAAAGAATGCAGCATGAAGCCGTCCAGTTGTGAAGGCGACCAGCTCGAGCGCGAGTAGCACACAGTGGAAAGGGAAAGCACCAGTAAACAGAGAAAGCCGGGAGACGATGTCACGCTGCCCACTGTCAGGCCCGGCGTAGCACCAGTGCGCCCGCCGCCGGCCGAACAGAAAACAAGTAAAGCGGCCAGCAGCCGAACTGCGAGGACGAAGTGGCAAGTTCAGGAGGGGAAAAAACACAGACACAATTAATCGTCGATTCCCCCGAAAATATGGGAAACTATGGGAAGTGGGGGTGGGAAGACAAACATCCCAGAAGATATGGAAACATATGGGGAAGACTCTTATTTGTGTGCATTTATTTGTGTGTCCCGGGGCCCCTCCACAGGTGCAAGCAACGCGAGCTCGGAGTGAGGGTGCTGGGCAGGGCGCCTGCGCTCAGGCAGAGGGCGAGGGGCCAGCCGTCGGACCGAGGAGCTCTGACCGCGGCGTGGGCGTGGCGTGGCTGGCAGCCACAGTCCCCCCGAGGGCGCACGCTGGGCCGCCGGGGCGAATAGGCGCGAAGGGAGGAGGAGGAGGAGGAGGAGGAGGAGGAGGAGGAGGAGGAGGAGGAGTACGACCAGACCGAGGTATAAGATCGAGGTCAGTTCGGGGGGGGCACCCTGATGTTGTTCGTGGTTGTTCGATGTTTTGCGCATCGTAGGGGGAGGGTACCCTCGGCGGAGGGTCTCATGCTCTTGAAGGATGTTCTTCTGTCTCATGTCTAACCGTATCGCGGGGCTGTACCCAAACGATAGCCAGCGAGCAAGAGCAAGAGAAAGCTCAGGGGAGGGACCTCCAGCAAGCGGGCGGAGAGGGAGCGACGTGCAGACTGGGCGTGGCAAAGAAGCAGTCAGCGTTATGATATTCCAACCTATTTTAGCTTTGATTACCAGAAAGAACTTCGAGCACAAAGAAAGTACCGAAACTGGAGGGTTTTTGCGTGTCGGGCCTTGGGAGGCGATGTTCGTTCGATCCTTTTTTGGGTGCTCGAAGCTATTTCGGGAATCTGGTCCTGAGTACGATGGGAACAACAAAGCCAGCGCCAGCCCCGGCGCCTGCGCAGCAAAGACGAGGTTCAGGCGTGCGCCGTGCCAGAGGGGGGGGGGGGGGGCCTGGCCACCCGAGGAGAAAAGCGTTGGCCAGGGTGCCCTGGATATGTGGGGGGCCAAGGCCGAGTCGGGCGGCCGCTCGCCGCCGGCGGAAGCCAGCCATGCCAGCAGAAGTCGTCCACGCGCAGAGGGGGGCAAGGGGGAGGGGGGGAGGCGTCTTAGGAGCACCCCTGCTTCGCAGAAGGCGCGGGCCCCCTCTGCAAGTGCAAGGTCGGCGCCTTCTGAGAAGCAGCCTCCTTCTAAGGAGCCTTCCCCCCTCCCCCTACCCCCTCCTGCGCGCCGCCAAAGAAAGGTGCAGGCCAGGGCGCCTTGAATGTATGGGGGGGCAATCCCAAGGCCGAGTCAGGCGGCCGGTCGCCGCCGGCGGAAGCCAGCCATGCCAGCAGAAAAGCACTTGCGATGCAGAGACAGCGAGAGCAGAGGCTGGCGTGCTCTGCCTCGAGACGGCAGCAGGGAGCCGGCGCGAGGGGAGGACGCCGGAAGGGAGCCTCGAGCAAGCGGGCGGAGAGAGCCAGCGACAGGAAGGCTGCGTGCGGCAAGGCAAGAGTTGGCGACGGCCCCGGCACTTGTCAGGAGGGAAGAAAACACACAGACACAATTAATCGTCGACTCCCAGGAACATATGGGAAAATATGGGAGGTGGGGGGGAAGACACAAACCCAGAAAATATGGGAAAATATAGGGAATCCTTGAATTTGTGTGTATTTGTTTGTGTGTCCCAGGGCCCCTTGAACTTGCGCCGTGCGGACGGGGCGCAGGCGCGTGCCGCTTCAAAGGGAGGGGGGGTGGCTTGGGGCAGACCCTCCGGCCTGGGCCGTCGGTCGAACGCTGCCGGCAGAGAAGCCGGCCATGCCAACAGACAAACAGGTTGCTCAGGAGGGGAAAAAGCACACAGACACAATGAATCGTCGATTCCCCAGAAAATATGGGAAAATATGGGAAGTGGGGGGGAATCCAAAACGCTAGAAAATATGGGAAACTATCATAGGGAATCCTTTCATTTGTGTGTCTTTATTTGTGTGTCCCAGGGCCCCTTCAGTTGCGCCAAGTACATGCGCGCGCGCACAGCCACACACATGCACACGTACGATACTCCAGGCCTCCCAGATGAGGTCGAAGCAGATGTGTCGGGGGATCGCGCCACATCGCCGAGGCATCGGCGACGCGGCTCGATGTGGGGCTCGGTTTTCCCCACGCCGACGGCGCAGACGCATCGCCGACGTCGCCGACGCATCGCCGATGCGTCGCAGATGCATCGCCGATGCATCGGCGATGCGGCGCGACCCTTCGACCCCATCTACCTGGGCCCGGCACGGAAGCGGAAAGAGCGCTTCAGAAACAGAAACCGAAATTGTTCATACCACCGTTCGTATTGGGAGCCTTGGCTTGACAGCTTGTTACGTCACCCCTCGCTCTTGGGAGCCTTGGTGTTCAGGGATTGTTGCTTTGCTGCCCGTTCCTGAGCCTTGGCTGGGCCTTGGTGTCGGGAACTTGTTACGTCACCGCTCTCTGCTGGGAGCCGTGGTCTTATCAGCTTGTTTACGTCACCGTTCGCTTTTGGGAGCCTTGGTGTGAAGAGCTTTTTGCGTTACCGATCGCTCTTTATTTGGCGTCTCTGGGCCTTCTTGGGAGTCCTATTGGGGCCCTTTTCGAGCCCTTTTGGGTGCCTCTTGGGGGCCTCTTGGGGCTTCGTGGGGGGTTCTTGGGGCCTCCTGGGATCTTCTTGGGGCGAACGGCTAGACTTTTCGGTTCGTGGTCCCCCTCCTGGGGCCGTCTTGGGGCCCTCTTGGGCCGTCTTGGGCGCCTCTTGGGCTGTCTTGGGGCCCTCTCGGGCCGTTTTGGGGGCGTCTTGGGAGCCTCTTGGGGCGGTCTTTGGGGCCCCTTGGACCGTCTTCAACGCCGTGAAAGCCGACAAGCCGTGTATGCTAAACATGTATGGTTTCCTATAGGAAATCAATGATTGTGGCCTCCTGGTGGCCTCTTGGGACGCCTCTTGGTGGCCTCTTGGGGCTTCGTGGGGGGCTCTTGGGGCCTCCTGGGAGCGTCTTGGGGCGAACGGCTAGACTTTTCGGTTCGTGGTCCCCCTCTTGGGGCCGTCTTGGGGCTCTCTTGGGCCCTCTTGGGCCGTTTTGGGGGCGTCTTGGGAGCCTCTTGGGCCGTCTTGGGGCGGTCTTGGGGGCCTCTTGGGCCGTCGTCAACGCCTTGAAAGCCGAAAAGCCGTGTATGCAAAAAATGTACGTTTTCCGAAGGAAAATCGATGATGTTGGCCTCGTTGGGCCCTCTTGGGACGCCTCTTGGGCGCTTCTTGGGGCGTCTTGGAGGCCTCTTGGGACGTCTTGGGGCTGTCTTGGGCGGTCTTGGGCTCTTCTGGGACGGAATAGGGGAGAACCCGAAGAACATACAAAAACCCGAAGGGAAACCCGAAAACCTCCATTATACTTTTGCGCCCGGCCCTCGCCCCTCCCTTGGAACCCCTCCCTAGAGGGTTTCGCCCCACACACAAGAACGTCATCACTTGTACCTCGCTCTTTCCGTTATCCGGACCCCATCTAGGAGGTCCTTAGACACGCACGACACACACACACACACCTTGACACATTGACACACTGACACGCACACGCACACTGACACACACTGACACACTGACACGCACACGCACACGCACACGCACACGCACACGCACACGCACACGCACACGCACACGCACACGCACACACACACACACACACTGACACGCACACACGCGCGGACGCGCGCGCACACACGCCAGGCTCAGCGCCTGAACCAATGAAGCCACAGGCGACCACTCAACACAGGCTGCGAATGGCAACCTGCAGTAGGGGCCCATGCCAAGAAGCACCATCATTGCCTCCAGGGTGCCCTCGATTTCTGGGGTTTCGATGGTTTCGCTATGGAAAGCGTGACGTTCCCACATCAAGAACCCATGGACGTCCTGGGGTCTCAGGGTTGGTTTTCTTGTGGAAGATTTCTTGTGGTCGGGACCTACTGTAGATATCTGTGGGAAGCCATTCGACGGCACCCCAGGTGCACCGATTTGATTTGTTGTGCAAATCCCTGCACGCGCGCGCACACAAGAAGTCCTGACAAGCGGCGCGTCCCGTCATTGTTCAGTCAGGTTTCCCCTGATCGGCCGTTTCGCTTGAGACACCTCCACAAATGAGGAAGTTCAAGAAGTCTTGCTCACATTGATATCGAAGATTGACCTCGTTCCCCCAGAACGGCCGTTTCGCCAGAGACATTCCCAACATGATTTCGGAGGAGGCTATGGACCAGCATCGTTTGAAACAAAATCTTGGAATCGCTCCTGGAGGCCCTCAAGACGAGTCAAAAGATCCCCAAAGGGCGCTTCAAAGAACCTCAAGATCGCGCCAAGAAGTCCTCCAGACGCCCACAATAACGTTCAAAAGATCCCACGTGAGCTCTCTGGAGGGCCCGAGAAGATTCCAATATTCAAGACAGCTCTCAGGACTCATCAGGCACACACACACACACAGCTCGCGCATTCCACAAGAGAGACCAATCATGCCCTCATGAAGCCCTCAAGACGGCCCTGCGAGCGCTCAAAATTACCCTCAAGACGTAAGGCAAACAACACAGTACACACACACACCACACAACACCTATGGCACACTTCTCAACACAAGCACACATAATTCACAATGCACGTAATATACATACGCACACAGCGCACACAGCACGCAACACGCAACGCATAGCGCTAATGACATCACACACGACACACGACACAACGCAAGAACCGCTCAACGCGCACACTTGCCCGCAAGTTCTGGTCAGAAAGATTTGCCCCCGCCCGCACGACGTGCGTGGAAAACCCGATATACACACTGTACGCCTCCCCACCCCGCTCGACCAGTGCACACTCGGCACGCCCACCGTACGCCCCCCCCCTCCCGCCCGCCCAGTCAGTACACACTCGGCACGATCACAGCATCCACCCACCCCCGCCCGCCCGCCCAGCACACGCATATGGCACACACCCTGAACACAACCGCACACAGACGCGCGCACGCACGCACCCTTGGCGCAACACCGAACCAAGGCAGCCAGAAACAGTTCTTGACACAGGCTACAGGCTGCTAATGTCGGGTGTTGCTGGAAGTGCGCCTGGCCCAAAGACCCCAAGACTTGGAAGAAGACGACACGGCACAAACATCAAATTCTGGCGCTCCGCGCGGCGTCCTTGGATCCGCGCTGGCCCCCCCCCCCTCGGCGGGCGGCGCCTCCGGCGCCGCCCCTGGCGCGCTTTTTTTTTCTATTTCCGACCCTCGTCTCGTCGCGTCGTCACCCGCGCCGCTGCCGCCCTGCACGACATGCGGGGCGGTGGCCGAAGTGCTGCACCGGCGGGCGCGGCCTGCGCCGCGGGACGGACTGGCACCTTTTCTCTCCCCTCGGCCTCCCGGTCGTGCTCGTGCCGCCGCGCCCTGGTCTCCTGGGCTCGTGTGCTCCTACTCCTCCTCGTCCTCCTCCTACTCCCCCTCCTCCTCCCCCTCCTCATCCTCCTCCTCCTCTTTCTCCACCTCCTGCTCCTCCTGCTCCTCCTCCTCCTCCTCCTCATCCCCCTCCTCCTCTTCATCCTCGTCCTCCTCGTCATCATCATCCTCATCATCATCCTCATCATCCTCATCAGCACCATCATCATCATCCTCATCATCATCATCATCATCATCCTCCTCCTCCTCCTCCTCCTCCTCCTCCTCATCATCATCATCATCATCATCAGCAGCATCGGCATCAGCATCAGCATCAGCATTAGCATCATCATCTGATTCCTCCTCGTTCTTGTGGTTTTTCTTAATGCAAGCGCTCCCCGCGGACATGCTTGGCGAATCCATACTCTGGTGTGCTGTGGTCGGCCAAAACGAAATTTACACGTGGTCTTGCCCAAAACAAATATTTCTCATCGTCCTCAAGGCCCGCACCTTGGGGGGGCCCGCTCCCGGGGCCAGCGCCCTCGTCCTCGACCTCGTCCTTTTTCTCCTCCTTGTCCTCCTCCTCCTCGTCGTCCTCCTCCTCCTCCTCATCCTCCTCCTCAGAAGAAGAAGAAGAAGAATATCCTCATCCTCCTCGTACTCCTCCTCTTCCTCCCTTTCCTCCTCCTCCTCCTCCTCCTCCTCCTCCTCCTCCTCCTCCTCCTCCTCCTCCTCCTCCTCCTCCTCCTCCTCCTCCTCCTCCTCCTCCCCCTCCTGGCGACGACGACGACGACGACGACGACGACGACGACGACGGCGACGGGGTTCCTGCTGCGGCGCCGCGCAGGTGCTCCTCCTGGACCCGGCGAAAGTGCTGGAGCGTGCGCCCCCCCCCTCCCGCCGCCGCCCCCTCCGGCGGCTGGCCAGGGCGGCCGGAGGCTCCGGCGGCCCTCCGGGACGGCGCCGGCCTGCCCAGGTCGGGGGCTGCGGCAGGCGCTCAAGGTGCCCACTCGGTCCTTCTCTCCTGCCCTCTGCCCTCCCTCCTGCCCTCACCCTCCCACTCTGCCCTTCCCCCCCCCCTCCTCCCCCCCCTGACCTTCCAGGAGGGCTAAAAAGTAGCACCGGGGCGTCGACGTCCTCATCCCTGGCGAGGTTCGAGGCAGTCCGGATCGATCTATAGGTCTGGAGTGCTCTTTTTAAGCGCTCTGGAAGGTCAGGTCTCCTCCACCCCCTCTCCCTCTGCCCTCCCTCCCCCCCCCTCTGCCCTCCCCCCCCCCCCTCCGCCCCCTCCGGCGTCCCTCCGGGACGGCCGGGTTCCCCAGGTCGGGGGCTGCTAAAGGCGCCCCGGGCCCAAGGTGTCCCTCGTTTTTCGCCCGATTCTGGAGCCCCTGGGGCCCTCCAGGCCTCGTGAGTCGAAGAAGAAACAGTGTTATAGACAAATAAACTTTCGGTGCTCCTCGCGGATTTCTTGGATCCGCGCTATAGGCCCCCCCCCGGGGGGCGCCCCCCGCGCCCCCCCGGCGAGCTCCGTGCGCCAGGGAGGGGGGCGTCAGCGCAGGTCCAAGGCGCCAAAAGTTTCTGTTTGTGGCGTGTTTTCTTCTCGCGAGGGGTGCTCTCGAGGCCGTGAGGGCCGTGGAAGTCCTGGGGGCGCCTTGAGAGGGGGCTGATGCGATAGCGATCCGCGGCGGAGTCCGAGCTCTACCCTCGCCGATCCACGATTCGGGCAACTCCACGGGCGGCGGGGGTGGGGTTCGAAGTCGTCGGACACGGCGGAAGTCCGAGCCCTTCCCCCTCCCCGCACGGATTTGCGAGAATCGATTGTTGGTGGGGGCAGGGTTCGAGTGTCGCCACCTACAGTGGGGGCCCGTGCCAAGAAGCACCCTGCTCGCCTCCAGGGTTCTCTGGGTTTCGATGGGCTTGTGCGATGGAGGGCGTGACGTGCCCACACCAAGGGGGCCCGTGCCAAGAAACACCCTGCTCGCCTCCAGGGTTTTCTGGGTTTCTTGATTTTCGATGTTTTTGTTTGCGATGGAGGGCGTGACGTGCCCACACCAAAAACCAAGGGACGTCCTGGGGTATGAGGGCTTGGTTTCTTGTGGAAGGTTTCTTCAAGGATGGAAAAACACAGACACAAGTAATCGTCGATTCCCAGGAAGATGGGAAAATATGGGAAGTGGGGGGCAAGACGAAAACCGATAGAATATGGGAAGATATGGGGTCCTGGGATTTATGCATTTCTTTGTGTGTGTGTCCCTGGCCCCCTTCGTTCTTGTGGACTGGCCCCCACTGTGGTGATGACTAGGGGGGGGAGGAGGATGTCGTGGCCAGTCCCACGACCTCTCCCCAGATCCCACGCCCTCCTCTCTGCATCTCCAAGCCTCCCCTGACCCGCCCCCCTTGGGCCCCGCGCACGTGCCCCGGGCCACGATCTGTGGCCCCCATCGGGGGGCCTCCCCGCTGCGGCGCCCCCCGAGGGAGGGATCTCAAGGGGAACGGGTCCTGAGGCCTTTCGCGACGCGCGTCGCACTGGTACTACTCGGTGCCTTCGTGCTGGTGCGCGGACAGTGCCCTTTTTCCCAACCATCCTGTGGTGTTGGGTCCTCGTTTTGAAGAGACGGTGCCCCGCGTTCCTCTCCTCCTCCTCCTCCCCCTCCTCCCCCTCCTTGCCTCTGCTCTCGGCACACCTCTCACGCGTTTCGTAGCCCCATAGGGAGCTCCAAACGAAGCCCCAGTGGGGTGTTCGCATGCGGATCCCCACGCCCAGGCACACACTCCGTGGGCCCAGCCATAGGGAGCTCCACGAAGCCCCAGTGGGGTGTTCGCATGCGGTTCCCCCACCCAGGGCAGCGGTTCGTGGGCCCCAAATGGAGCTCCACCGAAGGCCCCAGTGGGGTGTTCGCATGCGGAGTCCCCCACCCAGGCAGCGCTTTCGAGCCCCCTAGGGAGCTCCACCGAAGGCCCCAGTGGGGTGTTCGCAGCCGGTTTCCTCTACCCAGGGCAGCGCTTCGTAGCCCCATAGGGAGCTCCACCAAAGGTCCCAGTGGCACAGCCCGCATGCGGTTCCCCCACTCAGGGCAGCGTTTCGTAGCCCCATAGGGAGCTCCACCGAAGGTCCCAGTGGCACAGCCCGCATGCGGTTCCCCCCACCCAGGGCAGCGTTTCGTAGCCCCATAGGGAGCTCCACCGAAGGCCCCAGTGGGGGTGTCCACATGCGGTTCCCCCACCCAGGGCAGCGTTTCGTGGCCCCATAGGGAGCTCCACCGAAGGCCCCAGTGGGGGTGTCCGCATGCGGTTCCCCCACCCAGGGCAGCGTTTCGTGGCCCCATAGGGAGCTCCACCGAAGGCCCCAGTGGGGGTGTTCGCATACGGTTCCCCCACCCAGGGCAGCGTTTCGTGGCCCCATAGGGAGCTCCACCGAAGGCCCCAGTGGGGGTGTTCGCATGCGGTTCCCCAACCCAGGGCAGCGTTTCGTAGCCCCATAGGGAGCTCCACCGAAGGCCCCAGTGGGGGTGTTCGCATGCGGTTCCCCCCCCCAGGGCAGCGTTTCGTGGCCCCATAGGGAGCTCCACCGAAGGCCCCAGTGGGGGTGTTCGCATGCGGTTCCCCCACCCAGGGCAGCGTTTCGTAGCCCCATAGGGAGCTCCACCGAAGGCCCCAGTGGGGGTGTTCGCATGCGGTTCCCCCACCCAGGGCCGCGTTTCGTGGCCCCATAGGGAGCTCCACCGAAGGCCCCAGTGGGGGTGTTCGCATGCGGTTCCCCCACCCAGGGCAGCGTTTCGTGGCCCCTTAGGGAGCTCCACCGAAGGCCCCAGTGGGGGTGTTCGCATGCGGTTCCCCCACCCAGGGCAGCGTTTCGTAGCCCCATAGGGAGCTCCACCGAAGGCCCCAGTGGGGGTGTTCGCATGCGGTTCCCCTACCCAGGGCAGCGTTTCGTGGCCCCATAGGGAGCTCCACCGAAGGCCCCAGTGGGGGTGTTCGCATGCGGTTCCCCCACCCAGGGCAGCGATTCGTAGCCCCATAGGGAGCTCCACCGAAGGCCCCAGTGGGGGTGTTCGCATGCGGTTCCCCCACCCAGGGCAGCGTTTCGTGGCCCCATAGGGAGCTCCACCGAAGGCCCCAGTGGGGGTGTTCGCATGCGGTTCCCCCACCCAGGGCAGCGTTTCGTGGCCCCATAGGGAGCTCCACCGAAGGCCCCAGTGGGGGTGTCCGCATGCGGTTCCCCCACCCAGGGCAGCGTTTCGTGGCCCCATAGGGAGCTCCACCGAAGGCCCCAGTGGGGGTGTTCGCATGCGGTTCCCCCACCCAGGGCAGCGTTTCGTAGCCCCATAGGGAGCTCCACCGAAGGCCCCAGTGGGGGTGTTCGCATGCGGTTCCCCCACCCAGGGCAGCGTTTCGTGGCCCCATAGGGAGCTCCACCGAAGGCCCCAGTGGGGTGTTCGCATGCGGTTCCCCCACCCAGGGCAGCGCTTCGTGGCCCCATGGGGAGCTCCACCGAAAGCCCCCGTGGCGCAGTTCGCATGCGCTTCCCCCACCCAGGGCATCGTTTCGTGGCACCATAGGGAGCTCCACCGAAGGCCCCAGTGGCGCAGTTCGCATGCGGTTCCCCCACCCAGGGCAGCGTTTCGTAGCCCCATAGGGAGCTCCACCGAAGGCCCGCCCCGGTGGCGCAGTCCGCATGCGGTTCCCCCATCCAAGGCAGCGCTTCGTGGCCCCATATGGAGCCCCACCGAAAGCGGCACCCACAACGCGTTACCAACAATTGCTTATGGTTGGGTCTTTCGCCAGGATAATTTTCCCAACCATCCTGTGGTGTTGGGTCCTCGTTTTGAAGAGACGGTGCCCCGCGTTCCTCTCCTTCCTCTCCTCCTCCCTCCTCCCCTCCTTGCCTCTGCTCTCGGCACACCTCTCACGCGTTTCGTAGCCCCATAGGGAGCTCCACCGAAGGCCCCAGTGGGGGTGTTCGCGTGCGGTTCCCCCACCCAGGGCAGCGTTTCGTGGCCCCATGGGGAGCTCCACCGAAGGCCCCAGTGGGGGTGTTCGCATGCGGTTCCCCCACCCAGGGCAGCGTTTCGTAGCCCCATAGGGAGCTCCACCGAAGGCCCCAGTGGGGGTGTTCGCATGCGGTTCCCCCACCCAGGGCAGCGTTTCGTGGCCCCATAGGGAGCTCCACCGAAGGCCCCAGTGGGGGTGTTCGCATGCGGTTCCCCCACCCAGGGCAGCGTTTCGTGGCCCCATAGGGAGCTCCACCGAAGGCCCCAGTGGGGGTGTTCGCATGCGGTTCCCCCACCCAGGGCAGCGTTTCGTAGCCCCATAGGGAGCTCCACCGAAGGCCCCAGTGGGGGTGTTCGCATGCGGTTCCCCCACCCAGGGCAGCGTTTCGTGGCCCCATAGGGAGCTCCACCGAAGGCCCCAGTGGGGGTGTTCGCATGCGGTTCCCCCACCCAGGGCAGCGTTTCGTAGCCCCATAGGGAGCTCCACCGAAGGCCCCAGTGGGGGTGTTCGCATGCAGTTCCCCCACCCAGGGCAGCGTTTCGTGGCCCCATAGGGAGCTCCACCGAAGGCCCCAGTGGGGGTGTTCGCATGCGGTTCCCCCACCCAGGGCAGCGTTTCGTAGCCCCATAGGGAGCTCCACCGAAGGCCCCAGTGGGGGTGTTCGCATGCGGTTCCCCCACCCAGGGCAGCGTTTCGTGGCCCCATAGGGAGCTCCACCGAAGGCCCCAGTGGGGGTGTTCGCATGCGGTTCCCCCACCCAGGGCAGCGTTTCGTGGCCCCATAGGGAGCTCCACCGAAGGCCCCAGTGGGGGTGTTCGCATGCGGTTCCCCCACCCAGGGCAGCGTTTCGTGGCCCCATAGGGAGCTCCACCGAAGGCCCCAGTGGGGGTGTTCGCATGCGGTTCCCCCACCCAGGGCAGCGTTTCGTGGCCCCATAGGGAGCTCCACCGAAGGCCCCAGTGGGGGTGTTCGCATGCGGTTCCCCCACCCAGGGCAGCGTTTCGTGGCCCCATAGGGAGCTCCACCGAAGGCCCCAGTGGGGGTGTTCGCATGCGGTTCCCCCACCCAGGGCAGCGTTTCGTGGCCCCATAGGGAGCTCCACCGAAGGCCCCAGTGGGGGTGTTCGCATGCGGTTCCCCCACCCAGGGCAGCGTTTCGTGGCCCCATAGGGAGCTCCACCGAAGGCCCCAGTGGGGGTGTTCGCATGCGGTTCCCCCACCCAGGGCAGCGTTTCGTAGCCCCATAGGGAGCTCCACCGAAGGCCCCAGTGGGGGTGTTCGCATGCGGTTCCCCCACCCAGGGCAGCGTTTCGTGGCCCCATAGGGAGCTCCACCGAAGGCCCCAGTGGGGGTGTTCGCATGCGGTTCCCCCACCCAGGGCAGCGTTTCGTAGCCCCATAGGGAGCTCCACGAAGGCCCCAGTGGGGGTGTTCGCATGCGGTTCCCCCACTCAGGGCAGCGTTTCGTGGCCCCATAGGGAGCTCCACCGAAGGCCCCAGTGGGGGTGTTCGCATGCGGTTCCCCCACCCAGGGCAGCGCTTCGTGGCCCCATAGGGAGCTCCACCGAAGGCCCCAGTGGCTGTTCGCATGCGGTTCCCCCACCCAGGGCAGCGTTTCGTGGCCCCATAGGGAGCTCCACCGGAGGCCCCAGTGGCTGCTCTCGCACGCGGTTCCCCCGCCCAGGGCAGCGCTTCGTGGCCCCATGGGGAGCTCCACCGAAAGCCCCCGTGGCGCAGTTCGCATGCGCTTCCCCCACCCAGGGCAGCGTTTCGTGGCACCATAGGGAGCTCCACCGAAGGCCCCAGTGGCGCAGTTCGCATGCGGTTCCCCCACCCAGGGCAGCGTTTCGTAGCCCCATAGGGAGCTCCACCGAAGGCCCGCCCCGGTGGCGCAGTCCGCATGCGGTTCCCCCATCCAAGGCAGCGCTTCGTGGCCCCATATGGGGCCCCACCGAAAGCGGCACCCACAACGCGTTACCAACAATTGCTTATGGTTGGGTCTTTCGCCAGGATAATTTTAATTCATGCTCCGCGTGCGGATCATGTATGAAAAATGAAGGTGTTTAGTATTAAACACAACGATGAGTTCATGCTTAAGCTTATTCCCAAACTGATCATATATTAAAATCCAGTATGTTTTCAATCCAGTGTATTAAAACTGCCATGTAGTCTTGGGTATATCCCGTCCTGCTGGCAACAGTGGGGCCACTGGTGGCGTTGGCAGTGCTGCGCGTGGTGCTGTTGCGTCCCGTCCTGCTGGTCACGCTGGTATTGCTGATGGCGTTCATGCTGCTACGTTTGGTGCTTCTGGTTCCCGTCGTGCTGGTCACAGTGGTATTGCTGGTTACGCTTGTGCTGCTGCTTACCGTTTTGCTGGTCACGGTGGTGCTGCTGGTTGCGCTAGTGTTTGTGCGCGTGGTGTTGGTGTTGCCTGTCGTGTGCGTTGCGCTAGTGCTTCCTGGTGGCGCTAGTAGTGCTTCGCGGGGTGGCGCTGGTTCTCGTCGTTTTCGTCACTGTGCTGCATCGCCGCAGGCTATGTTCATGCACCGTACCATGGCAGCATCCCTGGGGCATTTTTTGTAGATGCCGATTCGCGCAACATCATGGTGGAGGAGTTGGGAATGACATGCGCCTGCATCCGCATCATTGGAGATCCTTGCGGGCCCTGGTGGCCCTGCGGAGAGGGGGGTCAGACGGATTTGTCCGAGAGGCCCCGCCGCACATGGCGCCCCGCTTGGTACGGTGCATCATTTTGGGTCTTCTTTGCAGGGCGAAAGCTATGCACCGTACCGCGCCTGGTTTTCATCGACGGCCTCAGAGTCTGTCCCCTACCGCGCGAAGCAAGGCACCTGACTATAGTAAGCAAGTGAAGCGCATGCCGCGGACCCCCCGAAGGTGTGCCGTGAGCGAGAGCCCTGGGCACTCCGACCGCTGGGGAGTACAGAACACCCGCGAGCGGATCCCGAGCTTCTGGCTGACCCCAAGAAGGGGGTCCAGCGACAAAGGGGGGCAACACATTTGCAATCCATGTGTGGGCTTGCAACAGAATTTGGAGTGTGCAACGCCTTCGGGTGCGCAAATGTGTTGTTGGGCCTTCGCGTGCAATACATTGGTTGCAATACAGTGCAATACAATTCTCTGGCGCAGTGCATTTGCAGCACAGTTGCCCTGAACCTGTTTCACCACCCCCTTTGAGGGACACTCCTTGCCCTCCAGGTGCACCGCGGCAACACTAGGGAGGCTGGGCCAGATTGAAAGTCTTGGACCAGACGGTTACTTGAGAGGGGAGTGAGCGAGGAGGACGAGGAGGATGGAGCAGGAGTTGAGTCTGGCCCAGTGGCTGAGACAGCGCATGTCTGGAGAAGCGCCCACAAGGGTTTGTCGAGTCGGCCCAAGCATTTCGTTCTCGCCAAAAGGGAAGCGCCGCCAAGCCAGCCCCAGCATTCCGTTCTCCGAGACTAGGGCTGCCGCCAGTTCGGCTCCAACACTTCGTTTTCCCAGGTGCCAGAAGTCGTTAGGATGAAACTCCTGGGAGGTGACATTCAGCATCGGCGCTGATATACCCGTGGTCGACAATCAGCTTACTCCAGTATGATCCTTCGTGGCTGCAGCATGATCAGGCTCGATCCTGGGCTGGGGCCGGCTCGATGTGGTCTGATGCCCCCCTTGTTCTGTCCCAGTAGACCTCACATCGCTTCCACGAGGACCTCCCAGGAGTGGCTTCCTGGCGATGGGAGACGACAGGAGGTGACAGAGGGAAAGACGTCGGGGTCGCACCGCACGCGCGCGGGGGCGCTTGGCCGTGCCCTGGGCGGCGCTACGCGTGCGCGCAGGGGCGGCGTGCTTCGAGCCCGAGCAGCTGGCGCCGTCCAGGAGGAGAACGCTGGTTCAGCTGATGGCCCGGCGGCGGGTGGAGGGGGGGTTCGGGTCGAGCTGTAACCCCAGGAAGCATTGAAGAACCCCCCCGGCGATATCGTAGCACCGCATTTTTTATTCGATATTCCGAAGGGCCGAAATAACCGAACGATAGCTGTAGCACCCGGACACGATGATGATGATGATGATGATGATGATGATGATGATGATGATGATGATGATGATGATGATGATGATGATGATGATGATGATGATGATGATGATGATGATGATGATGATGATGATGATGATGATGATGATGATGATGATGATGATGATGATGATGATGATGATGATGATGATGATGATGATGATGATGATGATGATGATGATGATGATGATGATGATGATGATGGTGCGGAAGGGTTATCGATTTGCCGGAGGGGGGGGGTCTTAAATGCTTCCTGGGGTTAATCGGGTATAGCCAGGACCCCAGGTAAGGGGACCCGGTTAGTGGTAGGGCCCCCGGGGCCCCCGAATTGGCCTAGAATCGCCAAACCAAGTCTGCCGCAGCCGGTGTTTTTTTCGGGCGACGGCAGTTCCGGTTAGTGGAGCGGGGCAGGGAGGTGTCCCCCAGTACACATCACTAAACCAGGTCCACTAAACCCAGTTCTGCCAACGCCCGATGTACGAGAAGGGGATGAATGCAAACGGGGGTCAGCCAGAGCGCTGGATCCCGCAGGACGCTGCACCGCCAGGGTTGCCCTGACCTGGGCTAGCGCGCAGGATCCTTCCTGCAGGACCTTGCAGGATCCTGCAGAGCCCGGTTGACCCAGGCTTGCATCGACCGGGGTCAGAGCGACCCCGATCGGGATTCCCCAGACCTGCTCGCGTCGTGAGACAAATCTGACGGATTGTCTTCGGCCGTGTTCGGCCCCCGGAGGCCGTCGTTGGGCCCCAGGACCGTCAAGCCAATCGTCAGGGAGGACGCTTTCTGCCTATAGGGGACAGGGTCGGCATGTCCAGAGATGCCACGACCCGCAGACTGAACGCATCAAGACATCGCATGTCTGGGTTCGGGGTTCACGTAATGGGGGGTCAGCGGCAATGTGGGTCAGCCAATCCCCTCTGGCTGACCCGGGCGTGGGGCCCTCGTGGGGCCGCCCTTTCCTTTCCGCCCTCCGCTGGTCATGGGTCTGGGAGCGGCTGAGCGGCCGGCCCTGGTTCGCGACGCGACACAGAGCCTTGTCTGACCCAGGGCAGCGCCGACTGGGATTAGCGCGTCCAAGTCTGCATGTAGCCCCAAGGGAGGAGGGCGGGGGAGTAGGGGGCAGGTTCCAGGGGAGGGGGATGAGGGGCAGGAGGAAGAGGAGGAGGAGGCGGAGGAGGAGGAGGATCGGAGAGGCGAGGGAAGGGGGAGGCGGAGGAGCCGGGGTAGGGGGAGGGGGAGGGGGAGGAGGCGGAGGAGCGTTCACGAGAGAACGCACACGAATCCTGCCTACTCGCCAGGGTCGTGGGCGTTGGGGCGCTCGGGTGCGCACCCGCGCCGTTCGGATCCCAGGCCTCCCCAGCACACGCCTAGTCTGCGCCCGAGGGGAAGCGTTCTTCCTCGCCTCTTCGAGTAGGGGATCGACCACATCATTGATGTACTCCAAGATTGGTTTCCCCGTCGAATCAACCCCACAAACACACGTAGACTGCTCAGTGCTTCTACGGAGCAGGGGGCATTTCTGGGCAGACCCTCCGGAGGAATCCGTTTTGGGGTGTATCCGTTTTGCAGTCGATCAGCTGCTCGACCTCTGCCCCCCCGATCTCGCTCCGCGTCTGTCGGGTCGGGCGAAAGGGGGGGTTTGGGAAAGGGGGGGTTTACGAAATCTGCTGCCTGTAGCTGGTTTCGGCCCCACCGAGGGGCCCGTTCCTCGATACATACGGCGCCGGGAGGCGCCGGAAAAATCAGCTGCGTGAGCTGATTCTCAAACCCTCCCTTTGCAATCCCCCCCTTTCGCCCGGCCCGAGCCTGTTGTTGGGGGCTTCCTGGGGCAACCAGGGAGCGATTTGGGGCCGAAGGCTCGAGATGTCTGTCGAGGGATCCCCCTCTGGGTCTCCTCTGGGGGCTGTCCTGTGGCCCCCCTGGGCCGTCTTGGGGGCTTGAGGCCCTCTTGGGTCGTTTGGTAGCCCTCTTGGGGGCCTCTTGGGCCGTCTTGGGGCGATCCGCGAGGCTATCCCCGCCTCTCGCCCGGCCCGCGTCTGGCGGGGGCGGCCCGTCCTCCGCGGCGGAGGCGGCGCCCCGCCGCGCGGCTGAGGCGCCCCGCCGCGCGAGGGGGCCGCAGCCGTGCCGCATCTGCCGGGTTCTCGCTCCGCTGCTGGTGGGGGGGGGCCTAGGCCCGTGGTTACGGCGGCGCCTCGCGGCGCGACTGCGTCCTCCCTCCTCCTCCTCCTCCTCCTCCTCCTCCTCCTCCTCCTCCTCCTCCTCCTCCTCCTCCCTCCTCCTCCTCCTCCTCCTCCTCCTCCTCCTATTCTCCTCCTCCTCCTCCTCCTCCTCCTCCTCCTCCTCCTCCTCCTATTCTCCTCCTCCTCCTCCTCCTCCTCCTCCTATTCTCCTCCTCCTATTCTCCTCCTCCTATTCTCCTCCTCCTCCCTCCTCCTCCTCCTCCTCCTCCTCCTCCTCCTCCTATTATCCTCCTCCTCCTCCTCCTTCTCCTCCTCCTCCTTTTCTCCTTCTCTCCTCCTCCTCCTCCTCCTCCTCCTCCTACTCCTCCTCCTTCTCCTCCTATTCTCCTCCTCCTCCTCCTCCTCCTCCTTCTCCTCCTCCTCCTCCTCCTATTCTCCTCCTCCTCCTCCTATTCTCCTCCTCCTCCTCCTCCTCCTTCTCCTCCTCCTGCACCTCGCGCGCGGCCGGGACTCGCGCGGAGAAGCCGCGTCGCAGCGACAGGCAGCGTTCGGAAGCGCTGGATGGCGGAGCCCGCCGCGAGATTGGCACTACGAAGCCGTGCGATCCCTGGGACGGGCCCTGGGAGGCGATACTCGCTCGACACTGCTTCGACACTTTCCCGGGTGCTCGAGACTCTTCCTGGGATGTGGTCCTCGAGTACGATGGGAGCCGCATGAGCCGCGGCTCTCTCTTCTGCCGGTGCTCGGCCTGCGAAGGGCAGCCGTCGGCGCGAGCTTGAGCGGGCGTGGGCGCGAAGGTTCCCCGCAGGCCTGCGTCGCCCGGCCGCGTGCGAGGCAGGCAGGATCGGCGGCGAGCCAGGGGGAGAGGCGAGGAAAGGGGCGGGCCTGCTCGGAGGGCTCGGAAGGCCCCCGGCCTTCTGAGAATCGGGAGCGGAAAAGAGGGGGGTGATGATTAGGGGGGGGGAATTCATGGCGTGGGCCATGATATCTCCCCAGATTTCACGGCGCCTCGTCTTGTTTCGTTCCGCCCCTGGCCCCCCCGCTGGGCCGCGCACATGCCGCCGGTCATGATTTGCACCCCCCCTCTTGGACACCCCCCTCTTGGCCGCTCCCGATCAGAGGGCTCGGAAGGCCCCCGGCCTTTGAGAAGTTTCCTGGGCCTTCCCCGAAGACACAGCGAGCTTCTCCGAAGGCGCGGGGGCTTCTGAGGAGTCCCGCCGCCTTCTGAGAAGGCCTGCTCCGTCGCACTTCCTCCTTGGGCGCGCCGCCGCAGTCGGTTTTTGGGTCATGACTCGAGTCGCCGGCGGCCGCTCGGGACGATCTGGCCACCCCAGGAACGCCCTCGGCAAGGCGCAGCTACTCGCAAGCATACAGAGGCCGGGAAACCGCCGAGAACCGCCGATAGCGTCCGAAAACCTCGAAGTTCGAACTTCTAACTTCCCCCCTCGCTCGCCGCCGAAGGAGGGGAGGCGGCAAGCAGTGGACGACGAAAACGCTCACGCGAGAGGCCCTGTGACCGGCGGGACGAGGCCCGGAGAGAGGGGGCATTTGAGGATCAGCGACGGCGACGACGACGAAAGGCCGATCCCGAAGCTGCAACTTCTGGGGCTGGCCTTAAGATCCGCTCTGCTTTGCGCCGAATCAGGAGGGGGAAAAACACAGACACAATGAATCGTCGATCCCCAAGAAGATATGGGACAATATGGGAAGTGGGGGGGAAGACGAAAACCCAGAAAAAATATGAGAAAATATTGGGGGTCCCTTTTATTTGTGTGTATTTGTTTGTGTGTCTCAGGGCCCCTTCAAAAAAAAGTCTGGCCGCAAGCGAGGGTCGAAGAAGAAACAACTCCATAAACAGAAACGTTCTGGGGCGCTCCGCGCGGATCTCTTGGATCCGCGCTGCGCCCCCCTGGCGGCGCCGCCCCTGGCGCGCACCGCGCGCCAGGCAGGGAGGTCCAGCGCGGATCCAGGAAATCCGCGCGGAGCGCCAGAAAGTGTATGTTTATGCCATGCTTCCTTCGTCTACAGAAGTTGCAGCTTCGGGATTGGCCTTAAGATCCGCTTTGCTCTACGACGAAGATTTCGGTGGCGAGCAAGGGGAGGGGGAGGAATAACGGCATAAACATATACTTTCGGCGCTCCGCGCGGATTTCTTGGATCGGCGCCTGGGCCCCCCCGGCGGCGCCTCCGGCGCCGCCCCTGTCGTGCTCCGCGCGCCAGGGAGGGGGGTCCGGCGCGGATCCCAGAAATCCGCGCGGACCTCCAAAAGTTTCTGTGTATGTGTCTTCGTTGTTCTTATATAAGATCCGCTCTGTTTTGAACCGAAAGTTTCGGCCGCGAGCGAGGGAGGGAGAATTGACAAGCTAGGTGCGCTCGCGTCATATCTGACGTCCTACCCCTCCCTCCCATCTCTTACCATGTCGTAGATATCCTCTCTATTCGCACAGTCGGATGTCGAGCAGGACAGTGATCGCGAGAGGGTGCGCGATGCATCGTAGAGCACGGCATGGCATGGCGTAGAAGAGCACGGCAGAGCGTATAATGTCATAGCATTGCGTCACAAAGCATCACAACGCAAAACATGGCATCGCACAGCGGTGAAGAACATAACACCGCCCAGCATGTCATGGCAGGGCGCCAGGTTCCTTGGAGGGTAAGTGGATAGTCTTCGAAGGGTGGGGGCCCGTCTGGAGTCGCGGCTCCATGTTTAGCTCCCTGGGCTCGGCGATAAGCTCCCCGCACGGCGGGGCTGATGGAGAGCACCCGCTGGCTCTGCTCGTAACGTCGCCTTCTGAAAGCAGAAACGCGGCTCCCGCTTGTTACTTCCTCCAAACCCCGCCGCCCCGAAGTGGGGGCCTTCTGCGGCCCATGAACTCAACGACTCGGCACCAGATGTGTAATCCCTTGCTATGCTTTTTCTGGCGGGTGGGTTTCTAGGTTTGGGGCCTATTTGGAAGGACCGAGAACGACTGCGCTGCAGCGGGAGCACGTTTCGGAACAACCAGAGGCGCAGAAATGGGGCCAGCGCTGCAGCGGGAGCAACGTTTGAGAAGCCCCGAATTGGATTGCCAAAAACACATGCAGCCAGCGCTGCAGCGGGACCACGATTCGGAACGAGCGGAAACGCGGAAATGAGGCCAGCGCCGCAGCGGGAGCACGATTCGGAACGAGCGGACGTCCGAAAATGAAGCCAGCGCTTCAGCGGGTGCAAAATTTTGAAACAACCCAACCGAACACCCAGTTATTTGGAATTTGTGTGTAAAAGACCAGTACGCGGAGGGGGGTCGAATGTCTTCGGGACGTTACCAGGGGAGAGAGGAGAGTAGTATTCATATGGTGTAATTGTGAAGGAGAAGGCTTTCTCAGAAGGCAGCGGGACTTCTCAGAAGCCCCTACGACTTCCGAGAAGTTGTCCGCGTCTTTGGGGGAGGTTTAGGACACTTCTCAGAAGGCCGCGGGACTTCCGAGGCTTCTGAGAAGGCCCGCCCCTTTTCACTTCGCCCCCGCGCTCGCCGCCAAAAGTTGCTTGTGCCGAAACGTTCTGGTGCCGAGGCTGAGCAATCGTGCGCAGCGACGACCCACCGCCTGCCCCAGTCCCTACACAGATTCGCGATGCGCGATCGGGCTTTCTGTTTGTTTGTCCGAACGCGTCTTCGGATGGCAGTGCCCGAGTGGCACCAGCTTGGACTCGTCCAGCGCAACGCTGAGGGAGACAGGCCCCGAGGGGGAACGCATCGACCCCTCGCGCGGGGGGGGGGGAGCGAAGCGACCCCCGATCCGCCCCGCGTCGCCCTCCGGTCGGAGGCCCAAGGAGGGCCCACCCCGCCCGCGAGGGGAGCCGCCATCGGGGGCCCGTCGCCGGTCTGCACGCGGGGCACAGCCAGTGCCATGTCGATGCTCAGGAGAGAGAAGAGAACACACAGACACAATGAATCGTCGATTCCCAAGGAAATATGGGAAAATATGGGCAGTGGGGGGGGGGAAGACAGAAACCCAGAACGCATGGGAACACAGGCGGAATGATTTTGTTTGTGTGCATTTGTTTGTGTGTCCTGGGGCCCCTTCAGATACGGAGGGGGCGCGTGCCAAGAAACCAGCTGGACTTTGCCAGGGTGCCTCGGGCTGCTTGGACCTCGACGGGTCCCCGATGAGATCTGGCTATGATCTCCGAGCGGCAAGTGTGGCGTCTCATGGCGCAGATCGCGGAGTTCGGGGCTGGGTTTCTCTCGCGGAGGCCTCCTGCGGCCGAGCCCCCGCCTTGCATGCTCCGCCCCTGGGCTGGTCCCCGCCCCGACGTGGCTCCCCAGGCAGGGGAGGGGGGGCGGGCCGCCCAACTCCGCAGACACAGGTCCACTGGCACGGAAGCACCTACACTTTTTTGTCGCCCCTGCGCCGCCCCGAAGGCACTTCCAGAGTGCCTCCGGCGCGCGCTGCCGTGCGCGTCGCCGCCTCCGGCGCCTCCTCTGCGCGGCGCCGGCCTTGAGCGGGCAGTCTTTGCGGCCGCCGCTCGGCCTGCGTGCGCCCCCCGCCGTTTGTCGCGGAGGCGAGGCCCCTGGCCTGGGGCACGCGGATGCGTAACGCGACGGGCACCCCGCCTCGGAGCGCAGCATCGGCGCGCTCCGTCGCCAGATCAGCAGGAGGGGGGGGGGAACAAACACGCAGGCACAATGCATCGTGATCCCCGGACAGTATGGGAAAATATGGGGAGGGGCTGTGAATTCGAAGAGCCAGATCCTCCTCCTCCTCCTCCTCCTCCTCCTCCTCCTCCAGAAGGTATGCGAAACTATAGGACGCCCAGGGATTTGTGTGTTTCTTTGTCTGTCCCGGGGCCCCCTCAGATCAGGCGGCCTGGGCCTCGCGCCTCGGGGGTGGCTTCCGCGATCCGTGGTCTGGCGCCCACGCGCCAGGTCCGCGTGGTTGGCACGCGCCCGAGAGGAGGATGAGAAGGAGGAGGAGGAGGAGGAGGAGGAGGTGCTCGTGTGGGCGTGCTCCTGCTACCCGCGAGGCCAAGTGCGACCCGGGCGAGCTGGCCGCCATCCAGGGCGGCCGCGACGCGCTCGGCGCGCCGCTCAGCAGGGGCGCTCGGCGCGGCGGCGCGCTGGGCGCGCCTCCGCGGCGCGTCGGCGGGGCCGGCGCGCGGCGGTGGGGCCGCGCCGAAGGACAGGCGCATGATTGGTAAAACGACGCGAAGATCGGGACAAAATCGGATCGGGATAACTCGAAATCTCTGAGAGTCGGCGGGTTTGGAGGATGTACTGGGCGCCGCGGCCGCTCCAGAGCGTTCCGGCACGCTCTGAGAGCGCTCCGGAACGCTCTGGAGCGATTTATCCCGATCCTAGCCTTGTTTTATGATTGGCGCTCGGTGCAGTCGAAGCGGGTGCAGAACAGGCTGCACGAGTAACTATCAGTTGTCGGAGCTTCGCGCGGGTTTCTCGGATCTGCGCTGGAACTCTTTGGCGGCGCCTCGGGCGCCGCCCCTGGCGCGCTCCGCGGAGCTCCGAGAGCAGCTTATGTGTATGCTGTTCTTCTTCCTCTGAAGAATGGGGCAACGACTGAACAGTTCCTGTCCATTTTGAGCAGGGTTCGCTGTCAGCGCCGCCGCGGGCGCTATCCATGTGGGGCAGGAGGCCGCCTGCCAAACTGCGGCCGCTGTTTGTTTGCACAACAGTTGTTGTTGGGCGTCGTGCCCATGTTTTCCGTACCCCTTCTGGCTTTTGGGGCGTCCACGCTGGCGGCGACCACCACGACTGCGGCGGCGGCGACGACCACGGCGGCGACGACGAGGGCGACGAGCCCAGCGGGGCTCGTCTTCCTGATCTCTTACACACCCAAACATGCGATGCCTTGTTTTTGCTTCCCATGCGCGGTCCCCGGAAGTCCCGACCCTGAACCCAGGGCCAGTTGTTCATCCCGAGTCGGTTTTCGAAGGTCCCGAGGCCTGGCGAGGGCCCCCGGAGGCAGGACATGACCAGAACCGCTGGCGATGCTTTCGGCGCGGTCATGCCTGGGAGTTGGAGTGCCCTACGCACCCCAGGAGCAGGACGCGTCTCGTGAGCCAGCGTGCGACCCGTACTGTCAAAAACCCTAATATGGACGCGCGACTTTGCTCAGGGTGCCCTTGCGTCCTTGTTCTTCCTTGCTCTTGCGTCCTTGAGGTCTTCGCCGTCCGCCGACCCAAACGTCCCAACTTCGGCTTCCAAGGGCCTTGCGTCCTTACCGCGCGTCCTTGTTAGGGTTTTTGACTGCAGGGCCAAAACATATTCAAAAAAATAGTCCCCAGACCATTTTGGGACTACGTTTTGAATGTTTTTGGGGCATGTTTTATTTTTCGTCGAAAATCCCCCTGTAGGGGGTTGGGACTTTTTTTGACTGTTTTTGGGGTACGTTTTATTTTGCGTCGAAAATCCCCTTGTAGGGGGGCAGGCACGGCCTAACCGCAGAGCGGGAGCCGGCGCCGCAGAGGCGCACGGGCCTCCGCGGCCCATGCGGCCAGCGCGCTCCGCGGGCGGACCGCGACGCAGCCGGGGGGCAGAGGGGGCTGCCAAGTACGGCGCCCGGGGTGCGCGGCGGAGGTGGGGCTCCGCGGAGGAAGGTGCTGTTGTCGACTAGACGTACAGTCGTGGCCCTGAAGAAGGAACCCTTTTCGTTGGGGAGGGGCTCCGCGTTCCTTAAGTGTTTCGCAGCTTGCCTCAGGTTTTCCTTATGTTTTCGATCGGAAATCGAAGTTCAACTTTATGGGAGAAAGGGGCCCCGTTCCTCATTTAGTGTTCCTTAGGTCAACGCCCCGACTGTAAGAGTGACCGGTTGGTCGCTGTTGCTGGCTGCTGCCGTTGAGTCTTCGTGCATGGGGGACACTACCAGCCTGGAACATATCCCTAGCCCCATGCTGGGCATCTCCTCATCACGGTGCCAATCTTAGGGATTCCCCTAGTTTTTGAGGGCGCATCCCTAAGATTGTCATCGCCTTTTGGCGTGTCAGTCTTAGGGATAGGGACCGACGCATCCGATGCAGAGGGGGCTGCTACGGCGCCCGGGTGCGCGGCTGAAGTGGGGCTCCGCGGAGGAAGGCGCTGTTGTCGACTGAACGTAAGAGTGACCTCTCGCGGTAGCGGCCAGCGCGCCTGGATTTAGCCGCCCCGCGGCCCCCCAAAAGCCGCGTCGCCAAAGGTCACTCTTACCCAGGGTCACTCTTACTTGTAGCCGATGTTGCGCTGCTGTTCTTACGTTGTTGCTGGCTGCTGCCGGTGAGTCTTCACACATGAGGGAAAGTAGGTCGATCCCCCCTCCATGGACCATTGCGTTGTCTCAATTGGGGTGCCCCTCCCGGGGGCTCGCACCCGGTGTTTTTTTGTTGTTCAAGAAAAAATCCAGGGCAGGGGAGTCTGCCGTCAAGGAAGTGTTGGCCCTCGGTTTACAGCAAGAGCGATTCCCGCATGATACTTCCTCGCAGCGCATTGAGAGATCGCGCTCTCGCGCGGGATGTTCTCACAATGTCAGCAGGAATCGCGGTCTCGCGTGCGCCTTCTCGCAATTTATTCAAATTTCGCGCCCTCGACATTCAGTCATCACGCTCTCGCTCTGGCCTTTCTCACGATTTACTTGGGAATCGCGCCACCGCTGGAAACTTCCTTTCATAGTGATGCTTCAGCGACCCGCCCGCTCGACCTGGCCGTCTGGGCCCGTGCACCCGACCTGCCAGTTAGGATCCGCCCGCCCGACCCGCCCGTCTGGTCCTGCCGCTTGTACGCCTGCTCCTAACCCCCTCCTGCAGATCCTTCCCCTGTTTTAGGGGCTGGTCCAACTGCACGTGGCAGGCAGGGAAAATACCTCCAAGGGGGGGTACTAGCGAAGACGAAGAGGGCGGGTTTCGAGGACTTGGGACATACGTGCTGAATGGCACGCAAGCAAGTTCAAGCGAACAGTCTTACAAAGTGTTATCAAACCCTCAGTCTTGAAAATCATAATTGTTGCTCCCCCCTTGTCGGTACCTTCTGTGTTTTTCAATTAAAGGGCCCCCCTCGGGGCCCGCACCCTGTTTTTGTATCAGGGCAAGTCGTCGTGTTCAAAATGTACCTTTGGCCCCCCGGCTATAACAACAACGGCTCCCGCCTGATACGTCCTCACAGTGTCTTCCAAGATCTCGCTCTCGCGCGGGACTTCCTCCCAATGTATGCAGGAATCGCGCTCTCGCGTGCGACTTCCTCGCACTTTGTTCAGACGCCGCGCCCTCGACACCCAGGAATCACGCTCGCGCCCTGGCCTTTCTCGCGATTTACTTGGAAACTGCGCTGTCGCTCGAGACTTTTCCGCGCTTCACGCAGGCAGGACTCACGCTTCAGCAGCCCGCCTGCTCGCCCTGGCCTCCTGGCCCCCCGCCTCTCCGACCCGTTCGCTTGGGTCCGCCCGCCCGACCTGCCCGTGCGGTTCTGCCACGTGCCTTCTGCTCCGAACTCCAAGCATTCCCTTTGGGTGGAGGGCAAAGGGTGAAATCTGAAATGCCGTTTCGATGGATTTTCGAGGCTCGAATCTGCAAAAAGTGAATCACAAAACGTATTGATTTTCGAGGCGTAAACGCTATGGATTTCACCCTGAGCCCCTACGAAAATTCTCAGGCACTCCGTTTCTGCTGATTTCTCTCGTGCTTCATCCCTCTCCTTCCCCCTTCCGTCCGTCCTCTGCTCCCTTGCTTTCGGGCCTGCACTGCATGCACGTGGAAGGTGAGAAAGATCTACCCCCAAGGGGGGGTGCGATCGGAGACAAAGAGGGCGGGTACCGAGGGCGTAGGATATACGTGTTGAACGGCACGCGAGCAGATAGGAGCGAGCAGTCTCAAAACGATCGTTGCTGTTGTTGTCGTCGTCGTCCCACTCGCGACCCGGCCCACGCCCCACCCGCGACCCACCCGCGCCCCACGCGCGCCCCATCCGTGACCCACCCCGCGACCCACCCCGCGACACATCCCGCGACCCACCCCGCCCTTGCCCTCTTCACTCCTGTCCGGGGAGGAGGTGGAGGGGGAGGAGGACGGGGAGTGCTTGAGGAGGGAGGGGGAGGAGGAGGAGGAGGAGGAGGAGGAGGAGGAGGAGGAGGAGGAAAGGAGGAGGGGGAGGAGGGAGGAGGAGGGAGGAGGAGGATGAGGAGGAGGAGGAGGAGGAGGAGGAATCCCAGCCTCTCGGGCTTGTCGTGCCTGAGAGGCTGCGGCCCCGCGCGCCTCTCCCGAACGGGCGCGGGCACGCGCGCCTCGCCGCACGTGCTCGGGCCGGCGCCCCGCCCTCCATCGCGTCGCACCGGCGGGAGCCCTCCCTCCTTGCAGTGGGGGCCCATGCCAAGAAGCACCCTGCTGACCTCCAGGGTGCCCTTGGGTTTCTTGGGTGTCGATGGTTTTCCCATGGGCAGCGTGGCGTTCCCACACACCAGAAGTCGATGGACGCCCTGGGGTCTCAGGGCTGGGGTCTCTTGTGGGAGGTTTCTTGTGTGGACTGGCCTCCACTGCAGTGGAGGCGGCCGCCGACATTGGCGGGCCACGCATCGGGAGTTCCTGCATGCAGTGGGAAGAGGCGTTCGCCGTCTCCGCGACGCCACGGTGGATGTGTCCAGGGCGTCTGGCGCATTCCCCTGGAAGCGTATTCCTTGGAGGCGTGTTGTCGGGAATCCCAAGACGGTGTGGTCACCACGCCGTGTGGTGAGCTTACTGGGCTTTGGAGACGGCAGGGCAGTTTTGTAACGGGTACTGTTTTGATGTTTGATTTTGATCATTCCCCATGCTTCTTCCGATTCCGTCGCAGTTGCTGCGTGTCCGCTTCCAGTTCCGGTACGGGCTCCATTTGTTGTCCGTTTCGGTGAGCCCTTGTTTCCCCGTTGTCTCCATCCAGGTCAAGATTTTTGGAAGCAGGTTGGAATGAGCCGTGCCGTTTCCAACAAGGCCCACGAAGGCTGTCAGTCAGTGGGGACGCAGGGGGGCCGCGCAGTTTTGTGCCTAGGGGTCGCTCTCCGAGGACCGCTCTCGGGCGCCTGGGTCCTCCAAGGTGTCCCCAAGAGGGCCGTGCAGTGGCCGTGCGGCGAGGTCGTGAGGTCTGCTGGGACTTCGAGGTCACAGCACGGTCCTCCTCCTCCTCCTCCTCCTCCTCCTCCTCCCTCCTCCCTCCTCCCTCCTCCCTCCTCCCTCCTCCCTCCTCCCTCCTCCTCCTCCTCTTCCTCCTCCTCCTCCTCCTCCTCCTCCTCCTCCTCCTCCTCCTCCTCCTCCTCGCCACCGCAATGTCTGGGGCCCCAGGGACGGGGGTGCAGCAAACGAGGGCGCAGGGACCGCCGCTTTCCACGTCTGGCTATGCCCCTGGTTTAAGGGGGCCCTGGGCGGCGCAGAAAGGGGGCACTGTAAACGGGGGCACATGGAGAAGCCTGAGCCCCCGTGTAGCGAAACCCCCGCTGACGAAGCCCCGAAACGTTTTTGGGGGCCCCGACGTGTTCCTTGAAGGCGTGGAGGTTGAATGGGGGGCTCTTTCTCGCGCGCTGGGGACGTGGATGGCTCGAGTTCTACAGAGACTCTCCCTCCAGGTAGTGTTGGTGCCAGCTTCCAGGCCCCCGAGTGATCACCCGCCGCATCATGCTCGGCATCCTTGGCTGCTGCTTTCGCTCGGTGCCTCCCTGTCATGCGAGGTGCATTCGCGGAGTGGCTGGCCTGGCTGGCCTGCTGGCACCAGGACGGCCCGCCCTCTCGGGTCTGGCAGTTGTTTCTGGTCCTTTCTCTCTCGTCCGTCGGGCCTCTTGCCCACCACATCGCAAGCATGTTCCGCGAGCGAGGGTGATGCCGACAGGTGCACGTGCATGACCTCGACGCGAACCTGTGGCCATCCATGCTGCATCGTGCACTGGCCGATGGTTCTTGGCCCCCGGATGTCGGTCCTCCTCAGGGGCAACCTTGGGGGGGGGATAGGCTCAGGGGGGATGCATCTGCTCCCGATCGCCCACTCAGCTTTAACAGGGGCCCGATAGCCCACCCAGCCAAGAAACGTCCGCATTCGTTATCGGGGGCCTGTCGCCGATCTATCGGTGATGCATCGCCGAGTCCAGGTCGATGTCTACTCCCCCGAGCTGGTCTCCCCCCTGTCGTTCCCCCGTCGGTCCTCCGTGGCCTGCGGCCCATCCCGCCCTCTCGTGCACTGCAGTCAAGGCGCTGAAGCAAGTACCGCTTCGGCGGGCTCAGGAGGGGCTCTGGCGATCGGGCTGGTCTTGTGGATCCGGGTCGGGGAACAAAGTCGAAGCCGAGGCCCGTCGTGGCCAGGGAAGCCTCTTCGTTCCTTCGGCGCCCCTCACGGCAGCATGGTGCTGCCGCCCGTGGACGGCCGTGGCAGCACGGCCAGGGCGCCCAGAGAAGGACGCAGTCGGGCTCGGGAGGGGCTCTCGCTTTCGGGCCGTTCCTTCGCTCTGCGTCGTGGAATCCATTCCAAGCTGAGGCTTTGCCGTGGCCAGGATCCCCCGGCGCAGATCGAGGGAACGGGAGGAAATGGAATGAGTGAATTCCCCTTCTTGGAAGGAGTTCTCCTTCTTGGAATGAATCCCCCGACGGAGAATTCACTCTTGGAATGAATCCCCCTTCTTGGAATGAATCCCCCTTCTTGGAATGAATCCCGCTTCTTGGAATGAATCCCCCTTCTTGGAACGAGTTCCCCTTCTTGGAATGACTTCCCCGACGGGGATCTCGTTCCGAGCTGAGGCTCGCTGTGGCCAGCAAGAAGGTTTCCCCCGGCGCCCGGCGGAGTCCCGCAGGGCGGGGGGGGCACGGCGGGGCCCCCCAGGGGGGGCAGCTTGCACGCAGGTGCTGCGATCACTGGGCGTCAGGTGTATTGCCTCCTCCCCCTCCTCCTCGCCCTCCCCCTCCTCCTCCTCCTCCTCCTCCTCCTCCTCCTCCTCCTCCTCCTCCTCCTCCTCCTCCTCCTCCTCCTCCTCCTCCTCCTCTCCTCCTCCTCCTCCTCCTCCCCCTCCTCCTCCTCCTCCTCCTCCTCCTCCTCCTCCTCCTGTTGCAATCATTGGGCGTCAGGGATGTTGCCTCGAAGGGGGTCGGTACCAAGCGTTGCAATGTGTCTTGGGACCATGTTGGCGTCCCGTGGGAGATCGGACTACCTTTTCGGTGGCCATGGGGTAATCAGTTTCTTGCACGTGTCGCAGGGGCCTGAGAGGGCAGATGGGGCAGGAATTGCGTGATGGGTGTGCCGATTCGATGCTTTCGTGGCCGTGGGGCGCAGGTCGCTCGTATTCTGACGTGCCCCAGGAGCTGTCACGCACATGGGCCCAGCCCTTGCAGCGCATGCCACTCGTATGCTCACGTGCCCCAGGAAGATTCATAAATATTGGCATCACCGGCCAGCGGACTCCGCGAAGCCCCTCTTAGCATGCCTTATGCATGCTTCTCCCTCTGCTCCATCAGCTTCCATCTAATCACCTACTCTCGGCGGCTAACACGGCGAGGGACCGCAGGGGGGCCGCCGAATTCAATCGATTCGTTCAGTCCGCCGGCCCATACTGTATGTAGTGTTGAGTGGCCTTCGGCCAGATTGGGTCTTGGACAAGAGGCCATGTTGGAAGGCTTGTTGGGGTCTCTCTCTCTTGGGAGACCTCTCGGGGACCTCGTGGCGGCATTCTGGGGCCTCTTGGGTTCGTCTTGGGGCCTTTCGGGGGTGCCTTGCAAGCCTCTGGGGGGGTCTCTTGGGGGCCTGTGAGGGCTTGCTGGCGGTCTCGGGGGCCATCTTCCGGGGAAAGGGCTCCAAATGGCATTTCGAATTCCTCTCTTGGGGCCTTCTTGCGAGCCTCTGAAGCCCCCCTGGGGGGCCTCTTGGGCCGCTTAGCTTGTCTTAGGGCTATCCTGGGAGCCTTTTGGGGTGTATTGGGGCGATCTTGGGGGCCTCTCGGACCGTCTGACGCAGTAGGAAGCCCGAAATTGAGTTCTGGGGGCCCCTTATAGAGTTTTCCTGGACCATCTTGGAGCTATCCTGAGGCCTCTTTTGGCCATCTTGGGGCCTGCCACGGATTGATCCCGACTCTTGTGCCCTCTTGGAGGTCCCTGGGGGTCTCCTGGAGCGCTCCGGAAGGCCTTGAACACCGCCCCCAGGAGTTCCGGCATTTTTGGTGAGATTCTCCCGGTATATTTTTCACCAAATATTGCGAACCATTGACCGCAGATCTTAGCGCGCCTCTGGCCTGTTGGGCCAGCGATTTGGCGTTGCTCATGGCATCACGATGACTGTATCGGCGGCGTCCACAGAGGGGTGGTGCGAGGAGGTGGGCTTCTGAACATGCGGGGGTCTTTCTCAGAAGGCAGGTCCCCTTCACGGAAGGGTCTGGAGGCTTCCACGATGGCTTCCCAGAAACCATTGGAGGTTCTAGAACAGCCGTGGTCTCTGAAGCAGAATTTGACCACCTCTGGGCCACAAACCACTTCCGCCACCGCGCGGGCAAAGGTGGCCCATGAGTAGGCGGGTGGTGCCTCCAATTGTCAGGGGCGAAACAAGGATGTACACGTACCTGATTCTACGTTTATCTCCAGAGTACGCATGGCGCGAACGTTCGTCACGTTCGTATCCCAAGGCTGACCTCGCGGGGGCCGTACACATGTGCGTGGTTGAGCGCACACACCACGCGTAGGCTCCCCGAACAGTGCCTCTGGCGGAGTCTTAGCAGGAGGCTGCTCTTTGGGAGGCGCGGGCCTTACATGTCGATAGATGTAGGGATGGCGCCCTCTAAGAGGCAGCCCACTCCTCAGAAGCCTTCCCCGCTCCCCCTGCCCCCCCCCTTGTGCGCGCCGCCACCTGGCAGTGCCTCCGACAGAGTCCGAAAGGAGCCGCCCGCCTTCCAGAAGCCCCCCCGCTCTCGGGGCTCATTTCGATTCCTCCGATTCGATTCGATTCGATGTCAATGGATTCCGAGTTCGATTCGCTTCAATTTCGGATCCCGCTTTGGCTTCCGATTCCTCAATGGAGGCCCTCTAGCCTGCCGACTTCTGCCGATTCGACGTCTCCCGACGTGGCCGCCGATTTCCGCCGATCCGATTCATTTCGATCGCCGGCCCGACGTATCGATTCGATTCTGAGCTCTCCTGCGCTCTCTTGGAGGGTCGCCCCGCCCGCGCCCCGTGGCCGCCGCCAAGACTAGGTCGTGGGGGGGGTCCCTCGCCGCCGCGTCTGGACCAGGGTCGACAGCCGCCTCGAAGAGGAGCCCGGGCGACCTTCACAGGCGATTGGGGGCCCCAATTCAGGGTGATCGAGAGGGGTATTCTGGATGGGGCATCTTGTATCGAGGGGGGGGGGATTCACCTTCCGACGGAGCTTGCCCGGGGGGCTGAGAGGGGTGAGAGCCCCGTGCCCTTGCCACGCTTACTGAGCCAGGGAGGCCTGCCCCCTCCTCACTTCCCCCCCTGGCTCGCCGCCAGGATGTGAGCAACGGGAAGCACCGGGGTCAACTGCGCAGAAGTAAGCTTCACGCGGAGGGTCGCGCGGGAGCGCCCTCTGTTCCACGCGGTGTGCCCCGCTGGGGGCCCGCGGCAGCGGCGCGTACGGTCGAGACGTCTTCTCGCGCAAGGCCCGCTCCTTTTCGTCGCTCTCTCGCCCCTGCCACGCACGCACACTCTACACTCTGGGCTTGGGAGACGTCGAGTTCCGAGAGCTCCGATGCCCCATTGCGGGACTTTCTGGACCTGGGGGGCCCGGGGGCGCGGGAAGCCAAGGGCTCCTGGGCGTCGCGTGGCGGGGGGCAGCGGGGGCCGCAGAAAAGAGCCTTGTTGAGCCCCAGCGAGGGCCTTCAGGCCCCCTCGAGGGGCCTGTGGGGCCCCCAAGGAGGCGACCTTCAGGGCCCGAGAAGTGCACCTTTTTCTCCCCCCCCCGGCTGAAGCCCCCCCCCATGAAGCGACGCCCGTGCTCCCATGGGGGCGCGAAGCTGCTCGCCCAGTCCGCGGTGTGGGCCCTCTCCGTCGCCCTCCCCGTGGCTGGTCCTCCTGTGGTTCCCAGGGGGGCGGCGCGACAGCACGAGGTCAGAGCACAGTCAGGCAGCTCAAAGGAGGGCCGCTTTGGGCTCCAGAGGGGCTCGGGTGTGCGGGCCGTTCCTCGGATGCGCGTCGTGGAACTACCCCGTGGCCGAGGCTCGCCGTGGCCAGAAAAGCTTTTTCGCTCCTTTTGATTCGTTCCTTCTGGTACAGTCGGGGCCCTGAAGAAGGATCCCTTTTCGTTGGGGAGGGGCTCCGTGTTCCTTAATTGTTTCGCAGCTTGCCTCAGGTTTTCTTTAGGTTTCGATGCGAAATCGAAGGGGCCTCGTTCCTTATTTAGGGTTCCTTAGGTCAACGCCTCGACTGTAGCACGATGACTGCGGGGTCGCTCGCAATGCACATGGAGCGGTTCGGGATGCGCCAGCGTCCGGACCTGGAACGTACCATTCTCGAGCGGGCTCGTACGAAGCGCGCCTGGAGTGGTGATAGGCACACCAATGTGTGGGTTGGATGCGCTATCAGAGTCCTGTTGCGGTTCCGCAGTCTCGTGGAGCTTGCTCGCTCATCTCACCTTTCCCCGTCCTTCTCCCACTGCCGTTTCCTCATGCAGAGTCGCCTCCTGGACCTCTTCCTGGATGCGATTTGGCCAGCATTTGTCTGCAGTCGCGTAACGGGGGGGGGGGGATAAGCAGGGGGAGGGTGGCAGCGAGGGCTGCCGAAAAGGGTGGGGGGGGGGGGGGGGGCTTTCGGGCCCGAGAAGTGCACCTTTCCCCCCTCCTCCTCCTCCTCCTCCTCCTCCTCCTCCTCCTCCTCCTCCTCCGCCTCCTCCGCCTCCTCCTCCTCCTCCTCCTCCTCCTTGTCCTCCTCCCCCTCCTCCTCCGCCACCACCACCACCACCTCCTCCACCTCCACCTCCACCTCCTCCTCCTCCTGCTCCTCCTCCTCCGCCTCCGCGTCCTCCTCATCCACCACCACCTCCATCTCCACCCCCATCTGCACTTCGTCCTCCTCCTCCTCCTCCTCCTCCTCCTCCTCCTCCTCCTCCTCCTCCTCCTCTTCGCGCCCGCGAGGAGGCGAGCGAGGTGGTGGAGATGTGCCAGGTGAAGGAGGCCTTGAGGGAGCACGCGGCGTCGCTCGCCAGGCGCGCGGAGATCCACCCGGCGGGGTAGCGGCCCTGCCTCTCCTCCCGGGCAACCCGCGCTGCTCTTGCCAGGGGCCTCTGCCCCGCGTGGCCACCCAGGCGGCCCAAATGGGGCCGGAGCAGGCGGGCCCAGAGGGCCGCGCGGCATCGCCGATGTGTCGGCGACGCGGCGCGATCCGGGGTCTCCGAGGCGGATGGGAATCCTGGGGTCTCGGGGTTGGGCTTCACGTGGAAGGTTTCCTGTGGTCGAGCTCCTGCTGTACCCCTCCTCTCCTTTGCCGTGCCCGCTGCCCCTTTCGGCTCGCAGGTATTGGCTCGCCTATCGGCCTGCACGCGCTGCGCCCGCAGGGCCGATCCCTTTCCGAGCATCCCTTAGTAAGCCTTTACCGACGGATACTCGGGAAAGGGATCGGCCCTACGGTCCACCCTTCCCTCCCACGTTTACCCATCACCACCGCGTGGGGGATCGATCTTCGAGAATTTCGACAGGCAGCGGCTATGGAGTAGGCACCACCTGGCAGGCGCCTTCTCCTAATTATATGTTCTTTTGCCGCACTCTTTAACTGTCTTTCTCCGCGGCGCCCGCCAGGTGGTCTTCCAGCACTTATTCGCCAAGCTGTTGTTTTCATTTTGCAAAGACGCCACAAGCCCAGGCTAGAACTGAGCAGCACAAAACGGATGCATGTGGCCCCCCCGGTTGTTCCCAGGACTCCGGCTCCCCCGGCGGTGGATGCGGGTGCATCCCCGCCTCGCGGACTCCAGTTTTCTTCATCCCGACGGCGCCGATGCATCGTCGATGCGTCGGCCCTGCGACGCCAACCTTCGGCGCCATCTCGAAGACGAAGCAGAATTCTGGTGACGCTCCGCCGAGATTTCTTGGATCCGCGCTGGGGCCCCTTGGCGGCGCCTCAGGCGCCGCCCGCGGCGCGCTCCGCGCTCCGCGCGCCCGGGAGGGGGGGCCCAGCGCAAATGCAAGAAATCTTCGCGGAGCGCCAGAAGTTTTTGTCC
>CAUYUJ010012647.1:112860-122860 GCA_963575745.1 Prorocentrum cordatum | reverse complement strand
GGCCGCGCGCGGCGCAGGTGGGCGACGCGGCCCTGCCTCGCGGCGGTGCCGGGGCGCGTGGCGAGCCCCGCCCGCCTCGGGCGCACGCCGCCGCGGTCGGGGAAGGGTGGTATTATCGGAGGTGGACAGACCTGCTGCCCTGACACGTCGATGAAGGAATTGGCCGTTTTCGGTTTGCGAGGGGGCGTCGCGGCCGTCACTTTTGCGGGTCCAGGTCCGTCGGTTTCGGCCCCAGGCCGTTTTCACCAAGGGGAGGTTTACTAAAGGGAGGTGTGTCCACCGCCGGTGGGTATCTAACATGGTGGTCCCGAGCTGGAACCACGTGTTTCACCTGTCGAGGCCACCCAGGGGGTGTCTAAGATGGTGGTCCCGAGCTGGAACCACGTGTTTTCACGTGCCCAGGTCGCCCAGAGGGTGTATCTAACATGGTGGCCCCGCGCCGGAACCGCGTGTTTTCACGTGTCCAAGCCACCCAGGGGGGTATCAAACATAGTGGTCCTGAGCCGGAACCACATGTTGTTACGTGTCCAAGCCACCCATGGGGTATCGAACATGGTGGTCCCGAGCTGGAGCCACGTGTTTTCACGTGTGCATGCCACCCAGGTGGGTATCTAACATGGTGGTCCCGAGCTGGAGCCACGTGTCTTTACGTGTCCACGCCACCCATGGGGGGTATCTAACACTGGTGTCCTGCGCTGGAGCCGTGTGTGTGTGTGAATGTGTGTGTGTGTGTGTGTCACGTGTGCAGGCCACCTAGGTGGGTATCTAACATGGTGGTCCCGAGCTGGAGCCACGTGCTTTTGCGTGTCCACGCCACCCAAGGGGGTATCTAACATGGTGGTCCTGCGCTGGAGCCGTGTGTTTTCACGTGTCCAGGCCAGGTGTGTTCACGTGTTCAGGCCATTCAGGGGGTATCTAACATGGGCCTCCTGGATCCTTCCTGGGACTCGGAACGGAACGTCAAGAGTTTATGTGCTTTTGGTATCGATTCGTTGACTTTTTGGCCTCCAGGCGACTCTGAGCGTTCCTGGGCCCTCCTGCGCTCCAGACGACCGCATGTTAGATATCCCCCCTGGGTGGGCTGGACCAAGTGTTTTTACGTGTGCAGGCCACCCAGGGGGTATCTAACATGGTGGTCCCAGCTGGAACCATATGTTTTTACATTTCCACTCCACCCAGGGGGATATCTAACATGGTTGTCCCGAGCTTGAACCATGTGTTTTTACGTATCCAGGCCACCCAGCGGGGTATCTAACATGATTGGTCTGAGCAAGGACCATATGTTTTAACGTGTCCAGGCTATTCAGGGATGTATCTATCATGGTTGTTCCGAGCTGGCACCATGTGTTTCTTATGTGTCCAGGCCATCCAGGGGGATATCTAACATGGTTGTCCCGAGCAAGGACAAAGTTTTTTAACGTTCCGTAGCGCGTCCCCTCGGCACGTCCCGCGGTGCGTCCCCGTTGCACGTCCCCTGGCACGTCGCCTGGCGCGTCCCTAGGGACGTTCCGCGGCGCGTCCTCCTGGCATGTTCCCCTGTCAATTAGCTCTGGGGCAGCTACTATGTGCTGAGGCAGCTCGAGCTTAAGATCCAGATCAGTTCGGGGGATGCAAAGGAGGACTCGATCCACAACGCTATAGAGCACAATCGCGGCATGGCACATCGCAATTCAGCACGGCGCTGCACAGCACAGCCCTCGGCACGGTACATCAATACCGATACACTCAGCATTGCGTTTGCCCGTCGCCCAATCAGGTGTCTTTGAAACGTGGCCATGACTTACATTTCTATATTCCTTTCCGGGTTCGTGGGTCGATCATGTTCGTCCAAACTCCACTTGTAGGGGGACATGCCCGACCTAACGCCATGGTCGGGGAACGGTGATGCTCGAGTGCTCCGGAGCCCGGGTGGCGCTTTCGGGAGCCTCGAGACGGGGGTCAGTGCAGGCGGGGTTCAGCCAGAGCGCTGGATCTTGCAGGATCCTGCAGAGCCACGGGCGCACGGGCCCGGATTCGAGCGCAGTGTCTTGCAGGATCCTGCAGGGTTTTGCAGGATCCTGCAAAGCCCGGCTGACCCAGGTTTGCATTGACCTGGGTCAGTGCGTCCCCGATGACGAGCGCGTTCTGGATTTGACGGGTCCAGTTTTCGTGGGATGTTTGCAGCGGGAGTTCGCTCCAAATTTCAGACTGGGTCTCGTCATTTTCATGATGGCCCTGTCAGGCCAACCCGAGTCCCCCGAACCCGAGTCGTACGTCTCCCCGAATGGGGGAAACGGGTCTTTAGGGAAGCGGGTTTTGAGGCTGTTCGCCGTTTTTGGGCTCTCGGGGCCTTCCACGAGCCCCGGGATTGTCAGAAAACGCCTCGGGATGAAGAACTCGTCTTGAGGGAAGGCCCCCAGGGTCCAGGACCCGTTTCCCTCAGGACCCGCTTCCCCATGCTAAGGACGGCAGCGGGGGAGGGCCAGTCGATACGCACGGCAGGAACAGGAGTGGAAAGCATGTGTATACAGAGGAGGAAGAGGTACCGATTCCGCGACCCGTCCCTCGTCTTCGCCTTTTTGGCCTCCTGAGAGGCCCTCGTTGCCAGGATTCGCGGGGTGTCCAGCGCAGATTCAAGAAATCCTTGTCGTGTCGGGCAGTGGCGAAGCGAGCTGGCTTGCCTACAGTCGGCCCAGATTAGTAGGTCGGCCCTGCCAAATCCAGGGTACCCTTGCGTCCTGTGTCTCGCGACCCATGCTTCCCACATTCCTGTGGCAATGTTCAGCGAGCGAAGAACGGTATAAAGTAAACTGTCCGCCGTCGGGGACACCTGCCCCTGGGCGGCTGGAAAGTTTATACCCCTACGGTGCCACCGTAAGGGTATAAACGTTCCAGCCGCCCTGGGACAGGAGCCCCCGACAGCGAAAAAGTTTATGTTATACCGTTCTTCGCTCGCTGAAATGTGGCCCTCGGAGGGGTCTCGTGTCCTCTCGCGCGTCCTGTCCAAGAGCGTCCGATGGTATATCAGGAGGGAAAAAAACACACAGACACAATTAATCGTCGATCCCCCAAATAATATGGGAAAATATGGAAAGTGGTGGGGAAGACAAGAACCCAGAAAATATAAGAAATATGGGGAATATTTTTATTAGTGTGTATTTATTTGTGTGTCCTGGGGCCCCTTCAGTATAGGCCCACGAAGGGAAGGGAAGCGTACGTTTTTCTGCTGCCAGGGCGTCGGAGGTTTAGCTGTCGTCGCCGCCGCCACCGCTGCTCCTCCTCAGCCTCGCAGGAGGCGGGGCTGCGCCCAGGTGCCTGCTCGAATGTTCGTGGAGGAGAGGGGCGGCAAAAAGGAAGAGGAGGAGGAGGAGGAGGAGGAGGAGGAGGAGGAGGAGGAGGAGGAGGAGGAGGGAGGAGGGAGGAGGAGGAGGAGGAGGAGGAGGAGGAGGAGGAGGAGGAGGAGGAGGAGGAGGAGGAGGAGGAGGAGGAGGAGGAGGAGGAGGAGGAGGAGGAGGAGGAGGGAGGAGGAGGAGGAGGAGGAGGAGGAGGAGGAGGAGGAGGAGGAGGAGGAGGAGGAGGAGGAGGAAGGAGGAGGAGGAGGGAGGAGGAGGGAGGAGGGAGGAGGAGGAGGAGGAGGAGGAGGAGGAGGAGGAGGAGGAGGAGGAGGAGGGAGGAGGAGGAGGAGGAGGAGGAGGAGGAGGAGGAGGAGGAGGAGGAGGAGGAGGAGGAGGGGTCTCGTGTCCTCTCGCGCGTCCTGTCCAAGAGTGTCCGACCGTATAGGCCCACCAAGGAAAGGAAGGCAGCGTACGTTGTTCTGTTGCCAGGGCGCCGGAGGTCCGGCTGTCGTCGCCGCCGCCACCGCTGCTGCTCCTCGTCCTCGCAGGAGGCGGGGAGTGCGCCCGGGTGCCTCCTCGAACGCTCGGGGAGGAGAGGGGCGGCAAAAAGAGAAGGAGGAGGAGGAGGAGGAGGAGGAGGAGGAGGAGGAGGAGGAGGAGGAGGAGGAGGAGGAGGAGGAGGAGGAGGAGAGAGGAGAGAGGAGAGAGGAGAGAGGAGGAGGAGAGAGGAGGAGGAGGAGGAGGAGGTTCTAAGATCCCTTCGTGGTCTGCGCGAGATGTGTTTAGAGCATGCCTGGCTGGTGCTGTCCTGTTTTAACACATCGACTTGGTGTTCTGAGAACACGGTTATTGTTCTTAGAACGCTTTGGCGTTCAAAGAGGATTCCGTAGTAGGCCTACAGTGATGCCTGGACGGTCGGTTCCTGCTCAACTCCATCTCAGACGTCCAGGCCGCCTCCAAGGTCGAAGGGTCGCGCCGCATCACCGATATGCATCGTGGATGCATCGGCGCCGTCGGCGTGGACAGCAGGGCTCCACATCGAATTGCATCGCCGATGCATCGGCGATGCGGCGCGATCCGTGGGAGGCCCTCGCACCGATGTTTGGCGGACTTGCCCTGGCCCAATCCTCTTGGCCGCCCTTCCCCAGGGAGGCTGCTGCAGTCGCTCCGGTTCAGGTCGGCTGGTGTGCCGCTGGCCGCGTCACTCGGTATCGCTCGGACATGTGCCCTCTCTCTCGGCGGGGACTACTCCTTAGGCGATGCTTAAGAAAACCTAAGTTTTCGTCCAGAGTCTCGATTATTCTTAACTTTTCAATGTGAACCCCAAGATTTTGATAGAAGTTCTGGGTTTTATTCATTTTCTGAGACCATGAATTTCTTAACCCATGATTTCTTAAGCATTTCGCAGGGTGTACTCAGGAACACCCTGGATCACATTTCGCGAAAGCGACCGCGCACGAAGCCGACAAAAGGCGCAGGGAGTGGGCGTCCGAGCGATATGGCCAGTCTGTTCAGCTAGCCTGGGGGCGCAGTCTGGAACTCCCCAAACCTGCGCGGTCGTCCGGAGAGGCGGGGGGCCCCTTCGTACCACCGACCACGTCCCACAAGGGCCCCCCCCCCGCCTGAGTGGAACATCCTCCTGGCTCGAACGTGCTCGGCCCAAATTCCGAGGGCGCTCTCGCTGGTCAGATCTCCGCGGGTCACATCCGGGCTCCCTGCGGCCCGCCGGGGTCGGTCGGTCTCGGTGTCGCCGCCGGCTCGGCCGGTGCCCGGTGCTGCCGCCGCAGAGGGGCGGCCTCGGCGGCGCGGCCGAGGCGCCGGAGGACGGGGCACGCTGGGCTCCGGACGGGGCTGCGGTTTGGAGGCCTGGAAATGGGCACCAATCAGAGCCCCGAATCATCAGGGGCAACTCGGGTCAGGGCTAGCTCGGGTTCGTTTCTCGGGAATCCGAGCCCGACTTGCCCCGGGCCCGAGTTGCCCCGGATGATTCGGGCGTCCAGAGCCCCACATCATCAGGGGTAACTCGGGTCAGGGCTAACTCGGGTTCCTTTTTCGGGAGTCCAAACCCGAGTTACCCCGGATAACTCGGGCGCCCAAACCAACACCAAAACAGGGGGTTGCCTCGTCCACAGGGGGAAGAGGATCCTGGATGTCGGTGTTGGTGGTAAGTTATTTCGGTCGCCTTGGAAGCCGGAATATGACCACCATCACCGAGATTGGGATCTTCATCCCTCGGTGGAGGCACACCGCCGATCTTGGTGTTAGTGTCAACCTCTGGGCCTGCGACCAGTGTCCGGGCCGTGCCCCGAGGCTCGGGTTCTGGTCGGGCACGTCTTCCTACATTGAAGTCGGGCCTGTCCCCCTACAGGAGGATTTTCGACGAAGAATTATAGATACCCCAAAACAATGAAAAGATAGTCTAAAAATAGTCTGGGGACTATTTTTTGAGTATTTTTTGACCTTCTTGGGGTATGTTTGGGGTATTTCCTATTTTTCGTCGAAAATCCCCCTGTGGGGGGACACGCCCGAAATCATCCTACAGTCGGCCCTGATCAGTAATCGGCCCTGTCAAATCAAGGGTACCCTGGTGTCACGAGCAGCTTCGCGACCCATGCTTTCTTCCATGCCTGTGGCAATGTGGCCCTCGGGAGGGTCTTGTGTCCTTTCGCGTGTCCTGTCCAATCGAGTCCCACTGTACAGGCGGATGCATGTCCTCCTACAGGCTGATTTTAAAGGAAATAGTTGTCATCGTCAAGACATGTTCAAGAATGGACGAGAATAGTAGACAAATCGTCCGCAGACTATCTCTCTTTTTTTCAACGATGTTCGAGCACTTCTCCTGTAAAGGGGCATGCCCGATCTGAGCTTCGGTTGTTGAACCTCTCCGTGGCCAGAGCTCGGCGTGGCCAGAAGAGCCCCCTTCGTTCCTCATTCGGTGTTCCTCGTGGTGGCACGATGGCTGTGTCGGGAGGGTGCCTCCGGCCGCCTGAGGCCCCGCCCGCCCGCGCCCTGTCTCCCCAATTAGTGCTTTGCGCGGCCCGCCTAGCTCTTAACCGGAAGAGGCTCGCTCTCGACCCGCAGACCAAAAAGCTGTGTCGGGAGGGAGGAGTGGGCACAGACACGCAACGAGGCCTCGATCCCTGCGAACACCTGGGCAAACGTGGGAAGGCGGGAGGAAGACGAGCAGCGGGGAACGCTGGACAGACACGGGGGCTCCCGAGGTCTGTGCCCGTTTCTCTCGGTGTGTCCCTGGGCCCCCTGGCTGCAGCGAGGCGTGGAGGCCGAGGGTGGAAGGAGCGTGGCCCCCCAGATGGGGCCCTACAGGGGGGGAGGGGAAGGAGGAGGAGGAGGAGGAGGAGGAGGAGGAGGAGGAGGAGGAGGAGGAGCAGGAGGAGGAGGAGGAGGAGGAGGAGGAGGAAGCGGAGGAAGAGGAGGAGGAGAGGAGGAGCAGGAGGAGGAGGAGGCGGAGGCGGAGGGGGAGGAGGCGGAGGAGGAGGAGGCGGAGGAGGAGGAGGAGGAGGAGGAGGAGGCCGCGGGCCCAGAAGTGGCACGACGGGTGCACGCGTCTTCGCCCCGCGTCTGTGCCCCCCCCCCCACCCCCCGTTGACGAACGCCCGAGCCTGTCGGCCTCGTCGCCGCCCTCGTCCTGTCGTCCTCATCCTCGCTGCCGTCCTCCTCGGTCCTCGGCCTCCTCCCGTCCCCTGGTCCCTCCCTCGTCCTCTTCCCTCCTCGTTCCCCCCCCCCCACTCCCTCTTCTCCTCGTCCTCTGCCCTCCTCCCTCCCTCCTCGTGCCTCCTATTGCTACTGCTGCTGGTCCTCCTCGTTCCTCCTCGATTGTTCCTGTCTCTGTCTCCCTCTGCTTCCCCCTCCGTCCACCAGCGCCAGTGGCGAAGGGAGAGAGGAAGGGAGGAGAGAGGGAGAAGTCGGGAGGGAGAGAGGAAGGGAGAGAGCCGCCGCCGGCTCGGCGACGGCTCGGCGACGGCTCGGCGACGCCGACGCCGGCGACGGCACCACGGCGGAGGCGACGACGGCGACGGCGGCGGCGCCGGCGGCACCGCGACGGGCGGCGGCGGCGGCGGCCCTGCGGCGCGCGCGCGCGGTGTGCCCGCCCGCGCCCTGCCTCCGCCCAGCCGCCGCCGCGCTGGCTGCCCTCGGCGGCGTGGCCCTCGCGGCAGGCGCGCGGGCGCTGTCGTCGCCGTCGTCCGCGCGGCGTCGTCCGCGGCCAGTCGTGCTCCCGATCGTTCGCCGCCGCGCTGTGCGGCTGCTGCCGCGCCGTCGCCGCCAGCCTTCGGCAGCGAAGAATGACGACGAAGGGGGCGGCGGCGACGCCGTCGCCAGCGCCGACGAAGGCGAGGAAGATTTCGGTGATGGTGTTGGTGGTGATGGTAATCATGTGATGGCTGAAAGTGATGGTGATGGCGGTGCTAGGGATGGTGGTGATGGTGCTGGTGATGATGCCGATTCTGATGTTGACGGTGATGGTGATGGTGATGAGGATGATGATGACGGCGATAAAGATGATGGTGATGATGATGACGACGACGACGATGGTGATGACGATGGTGATGATCACACAGTCGGAGAAAAATAGTTGGAAACGAAATTCTTCATTGTTGCGCATGGAGGAATTTTTGCACACATCGTATCAACGACAACCCACATCAGTCACATCCTGCGTTACACGCACGTCGAGCCGACGTCGGCAAAAAGGTTGACTAAAATGCTGCACCGCTTGGATCGCGCCTGGGCGGCGGCCCCATCCGCTCGGCGGCGGCCCCGTCCGCGCCCGAACTGCCTTGAGACTGATCAACTCCTAACTTAGTGTTATGAAAAATGAGTGTCGGATGAGTTTCAAAATTTGCACGACATGGTCGACATTCACACTGGACGCGCCCGATGGCGGTCTCAAAGCGGTTTCAAACAGTTTCAAAGATTTTCAAAGTGCCCGAAACCCTCACCGCCGAGCACACCCGCGAGTTTTACATTGTCTCAAGGTGCCACGAAACCCTCGGCGCCGAACGCAGCCGCGCGTCTCGAAGGGTTCCAAATCGCCCCGAAACCTTTGGCGCCGAGCCCATCCGCGAGCGTCACATGGTCTCACAGTGCCACGAAACCCTCAGCGCCGAACGCAGTCACGCGTCTTCAAGGCTTTCAAATCGCCCCGAAACCCATGGCGCCGAGCCCATGCGCAAGTCTCACACGGTCTCACAGTGCCACGAAGCTTTCGGCGCCGAACGCATTCACGCGTTTCAAATGGTCTCACAATGACCCGAACCCCCTGGCGCCGAGCACATCCGCGCGACTCACGCGGCCTCGCAGTGCCGCGAAACCCTCAGCGCCGAACGCACTCGCGCAATTCAAAGGGTCTCACAATGGCCCGAAACCCTCTGCGCCGAGCACATCTGCAAGACTCACATGGCCTTACAGTGCCGCGAAAACTTCGGAACCGCACGCAATCGCGCGTTTCAAAGGGTCTCACAATGCCAAGACACACTCGGAACCGAACACATCCGCGCGACTCAAAGAGTCTCACAAAGCCACGAAACCCTTGGCGCCGAGGACATGCGCGCGACCCACATGGCCTCACAGTGCCACCAAACCCTCGGCGCCGAACGCATTCGCGCGTTTCAAAGGGGTCCCAAAGTGCCGCGGCTAGCGCGCGTCACGTCACGACGGCGCGCTTTTGTCGGGCGAGGCAGCATGCCGTAAATCCCTCTCATGCCTGCATTGTCTTCTGTGCAACATTGGCTAATCCCCGCGCCCCCCGTAACGGCGAGATTTGCGCCGCGCCAGGGGAGCTTGCGCCCTCCCCCTCGTGAAGCAGGGGTCAGTCCGTCAATCGGCAAGAACAAGTTTTGCCGAACATCTCGGGAGAGTATGCTAACCGCGCTGGGGAAGACATCTTGCCATGGCTGTGGTTGTGGAATGCCTGCGGCTGGCCACTCGGCTTCCCGCCCAGACTCGCATCGCCAATAAACAATTGCATCGCATTCAACAGCTTCCAGCGGGTCGGAGGAATGGCCTGAGCCTCTTGAATATCGAAACAAGTAGTGGCCACCGAAGGGGGAGGGCACCATTCCGACGTGAACCCGGAAGCATGCGAGGACGCCCGCACGAGACACGCCACCGACTAATCACGCGGGATTTGGAGTGCCGAGTGCATATTCCACCGCGTGCGCGTGCGTGCGTGCGTGCGTGCGTGCGTGCGTGTGTGTGTGTGTGTGCGCGCGCGTAGTGGTTGGTGGTGCGCGTGCGTGCGCGCGTGGTGGTATGTGCGTGAGTGTAAATAGGGCGACGCGCTACAATGCGACCACGCTCAATGCAACGCAAGGCCATGCTCAGCAATGGAGTCGAAACGTCCGCACGCATTGGACTAAATGTTGACATCGCGCTTTCGCGCAAGGCATTCAGTCCCATTGCAACCTCAATGGCGACGCCGCGAAGACGAGGCCCCCACGCGAGCGCGAAATCCATTTCCAAACGTGTCTTCTCTGACTGGAATGCTGGTGGCGATGGTGATCATAGCAATGGTGATGTTGATGTGATGGCGATGGTGATGGTTTTGCTGGTGTGGAGGATGAGGATGAGGATGACGATGCGGGCGCGGAAGCTGATGCAGATGATGATGATGTTGCTGTTGATGGTGTTGATGATGTTGATGTTGATGACGATGATGCTGACGATGC
>CAUYUJ010012647.1:85360-110360 GCA_963575745.1 Prorocentrum cordatum | reverse complement strand
GGAGGAGGAGGAGGAGGAGGAAGAGAGGAGAGAGGAGGAGAGGAGGAGAAGGAGGAGGGAGGAGGAGGAGGAGGAGGAGAGGGAGGAGGAGGAGGAGGAGGAGGAGGAGGAGGAGGAGGAGGAGGAGGAGGAGATAAGGAGGAAGAAGGAAGGAGGGAGGACGTAGGAGGAGGAGGAGGAGGAGGCACCAGCAGCATTCGAGCCCTTCAAGCCGTCCGATGTTTACTCTGAAAGAAACATGGCTCTGGCTGGGGCCGTTAAAGCCTTGTTTGACACCCTGTCGTCATTCCGCCTTCTAGGCAGACAATGCATGCTGCTGCACAGACTGCATGCGCTCAGACACTTTTGCTGTCGGGAGGGGCGAGGAGGAGGCAGGAGGAGGAGGAGGAAGAAAAACGAGGAGGAGCAAGAGGAGGAGGAGGAGGAGGAGGAGGAGGAAGAAGAGGAGAGGTGGATGATGATGATGTGATGATGATGATGATGATGATGATGATGGATGAGAGGAGGAGGAGGAGGAGGAGGAGGAGGAGGAGGAGGAGGGGAGGAAGGGAACGAGCAGGAGGAGGCATGGAGGAGGAGCGGGGGGGAGGAAAGGAGGAGAAGGAGGAGGAGGAGGAGGAGGAGGAGGAAGAGAGGGAACGAGCAGGAGGAGGCATGGAGGAGGAGCGGGGGGGAGGAAAGGGAGAGTGGAGGAGGGAGGAGGAGGAGGAGGAGGAGGAGGAGGAGGAGAAGGACGAAGAAGAGGAGGAGGAGGAGGACGACGACGGCGACGGAGGAGGAGGGGCTCGCGCGGCGCCCAGCAGGCCCTCTGCCGTCGTGGCGCAGCCGCCGCTGGAGCCGCCGCCGGAGCCGCTGCGCCCCGCGCGCGCCCAGCAGCCGCAGCCCGAGGCCCCGATATGCCGGGGCCGGCGGAGGGCTGGCGATGTCGATCGCGGCGTTGGCTCTTCTCAAGCATCGGACGTATCGGGCCGGACGAAAGGGGGGGATTGGGAAAGGAGGGGGGTGCGAAATTTGCTGCACGCAGCTGGTTTCGGCCTCGCCGAGGGGCCCATTCCAGGATACATAGCCGAGGCGCCAGGAAAATCAGCTACGTGAGCTGATACTCAACCCCCCCCCTTTGCTATCCCCCCTTTCGCCCGATCCGAGTATAGCCAGGACCTGGTTAGTGGTAGGGCCCCGGAGCCCCTAAACTGGCCAGCATCACTAAACCAGGTCTGCCGTGACCTGTGTTTTTCGGGCGACGGAAATTTCGGTCAGTGGAACGGGGCGGGGGGGGCGTCCCCCAGGACACATCACTAAACCAGGTCCCATCCCAGTTCTGCCAACGCCCGAAAGCAGCGGCGACGCGTCCTGGCTGGCCTCTGCTCGAAATATTATTAGAGCATTTCTGGCTGAGACTGCCTTCTTTTAATCAATCGGGCTTACGCTCTAAGACCACTGTTCTTGTTCTTAGAACATTTTGGGATTGTAAGAACAGTTCGTGGTTGGCCTATAGGAATGCCGGGCCGGTCGACCCCTGCTCAACTCTTCGCCACGGAGGAAGCGGGTCCTATGGGAAACGGGTCCTGATGTTTTTCCCCGTATTCGGGCCCTCAGGGCCCGAAAACGGATTCTGGGTTTTCAGAAAACGATTCAGGATGAACAAGGGGTCCTGGAGAAAGGCAGCAGGGTCCAGGGCCCGTTTCTTTCAGGATCCGTTTCCCCCATGCTGAATTGCGGCTTCAGCTTTGCGCAGGCTTTTCGATTTCGAGCTGGTAGAACGGGGGTCAGTGGAACCAGGGGTCAGCCAGAGCGCCGGAACTTGCAGGATCTTGCAAGCCAGGGTTGCATTGACCTGGATTAGCGCGCAGGATCCCGCAAAGCCCGACGACCCGGGTGTGCATTGCCCCGGGCCAGAAGATCCTCGACGATTCCGATTCTATCCAGCGCGCGTTGTTCCGAATCTGTGCGATTCGATTTTTGGCGAACCGATTTCTAGCTTCGGTTCGATGCAGGATGGTGTTGCATTCAGACTGTGCGTGCAATTTTGTACGCACTTCAGTTTCCAATCTCAGAATCTTGCGATCTTTCGAAGTATGGGTTCCCGACGCGAAAAGATGCAACGGACTTAAATTACGGGCGTTTCCTGTCACGGTTAGCTTGTTCACGGATATTAGGCTCGTCAGGTTTGTGAACCGATGTTTCCCGATAGCCAGGGTCATTTTCGTATGTTTGCTTATTTTGTTTAGAAGTATGGGCCCGATCGTGGTAGAGTCTCGTTGGTGTCCCTCTCCGTGATAATGCAGCTATCATTTGCCCGGTTGGCTTGTTTTCTTGTGATGTTGCCCACAGTATTTATCTCGTCGCCGTGTGTCGTCTGGTGTCGCACGTGCTACCTGCGACGATAGTGTCAGCAGTATTTTGCGCACCACGTATGTGGTGGTAGCGTCGGCGGTGGCGGTATTGTTGATGGCAGTACGTAGGCGTATTCGTTCAAATTACATTGGCCCGCTCTTGTTAAGGACTTTGTGGGTCAGAGTGTAGTTGTTTTATGTCACGCCCGCGAGCCGACGTATAAATGGTAATGGGTGAGTCTTGGGTTATGGCGATTGCCGTCGTTCTGAGCTACAGCAGCGTTCGCGAAATATCGTTAGGCCCTATCTGCAGATATCAGCAGCTGTGTCCGACCGCTGGCCGGAGCCAGAACACTTCGATTTGGAGTACAGCAGATTGCGCGGGTTGCAAGACAATTGGCCAAGAGCCCGACGATCAAGGTTTTGTGGATCGATTGGGTATGAGCACCTCAGTGGCACAATACTCCAAGTACATCCTCTGGTCTCCTTCACGAGCCTCCTCCCCCCGGCTGGACCCTCCTCTCTTCCGCTCATAACCAACCTTTACATTTTTGGGGAAATCCGTCCTCATCTTTCCTCCCCCTGCTGACTTGGCTCTCCAAGTTAGCCGAGATCGCTTCAGGGCTCTCCGAGACGGTTGAAGATTGTCTCCCGACGGCCCCAGAGGCTTCAAGAGGCCCTAAGAGGGCCGCAAGAACGTCCCGAGACGGCCCAAGACGGCTTCATGTCGCACGAAAGGCCCCCAAGATGAGGCAAGACGGTTCCAAGAAGCTCCCCAGGAGCGCCCCAGTAGGCCCAAATCATTCGTTTAGGATTTTCGCTGTCTCGGGCTGCGCCGCACCCACAGTAGACTCAAGGTCGCAGCACGACGCCCCAGAGGCCCCCAGAACGTGCCAGGGTGGCCGCAAAGAGCGCGAAGGCGGCCAAGCGAGTGCCGGAGATGGCCCCAAAGAGCCCCAAGAGGACCAGAAGAGATCCTCAAGAGAGCCCAGCGAGCCGGCCCCGAGAGGTCGTCGGGCGCTCTCGTCGGGGGTGAGGTTCCCACCATGCCCCCAAGACCCTCCCTGAGACCTCGCAGACGCTCCTCAAGAAGCTTCAAGACGCTTTCGAGAGGCCCTACACAGGCCCCAAGACATCCGAAATTCGGCTCGTCCACTTAGAAACGCAAGAGAACACAAAAAGCCCCCCGGACGTTTACATGAGGCCCAAGATTTTCAAACAGGTGTTTCCAGAACCTCTCGGACATCCCTTGAGCGTCTTGCAACCCTGCTCGTTCCCCGTCTGATGCTCCCTTTGAGGCTTCCTGGGCGGGTTGGAGCCATTCGTGCGCCGTCCGCGGAGCGCGCCTTCAGCATCGTGGAGATGTCGGAAGCTGGATCCGAAACCTCTGGGGGCCCAGCAGGATCGCTGGCTCATTACCCGCCACCTCGCTCAAACGGGATGTTGGACCTTGGGGGAGGGAGCCCAGGGGGCCTTGAACCTTGGTCGGGGGTGGACAGACCTCCTACCCTGACACGTCGATCAGTGAATTGTCCGTTTTCGGTTCTCGAGAGGGCGCCGCGGCCGTCATTTTCCAGGCTTGCGTCCGCCAGGTTTAGGCCCGAGGCTGTTTTCACTAAACCACGTTTTACTAAAGGGAGGTCTGTCCACCCCCGACTTTGGGATGTTGGACCTTGGACCTTGGACCCTCCCTTCTGCCTCCTACCGTCTGCCCCCTCCCAGCCTCATCTGCCTTCCTTCATCCTGGTTGCGAGGTCGGCGCGCTCTCGGCGCGTCGGCGGGTGGCTCGATCTGCGCGCACGTGGCGAGTCGATGGCTTCGCAATCCACCAGGAAAGCAGAGCAGGTCGCCGTCCCCCCCGCACCGAGAAATCCGAACTCGGCAAGAATGCACTCTGCTTCACTGCTTTATTTGCATGTTCATGAGGGCTCCGAGAAAGGAGTTCTTGCTCACATCTTGTATTATTCCTAAAGCGCTTTCTTCGTGCATGTCCCCAGCACCCTTGCGTAGCCTGCTGAGTCTGGATAATGGAACCGTTAACCCTCACGTCCCTCCTCCTCCTCCTCCTCCTGCCGGTCCGAGGGCTCGTCTTGTCTGTTGAAGTGGACATTGACCCCGATTGGTGTCTGATCTGATCCTCATCCTCCTCGCCGCTCGCCGGCGTGCGTCGCAAGCCCCGGGCCGCACCAGAAGGTCGTACGTAGGCGATCATAAGTTTCGCCCCCCAGAGCTCCCCCTGCTAACTTTCGCCACCCCCAGAGTTCCCCCTGCGCTCAGCCAGTCCCCGAGTCAGTGGAGCAGGTGATACGTAGCATGAAGTCGGGCATGTCCCTCTACAGGGGGAATTTTTTTTAATAGTCAAATTACTCTGGGGATGATTTGTTTGACTATTGTTAGCTGTGTTTGAGCATTTGTGGGGTATTTTTTGATCAGTCGGCCAAAATTCTCCTGTATGGGGACATGCCCGACCTAATCGTAGCAGCAGACGGTTGAACTCCAGCGGCCTTGATCCTGATCTCGGGGGTTCGCAGAGGGAGGGTTCTCCCGAGGTGGGGCTGGGGAGCGGGCCCAGCTGGCTGCTCCCGTTTCGCGCGCTTCCTTCCAGGTGGCCGTTCGGAGCGATGTTCCTCCCAACCCCACCCTTGCCCCTACAGAACATGCCCATGCCAAGAAACACCCTGCTTGCCTCCAGGGTGCACTGGGTTCATTTGGCTTCCATGCTACTGCGATGGACAGCGTGGCGTTCCCACACCACGAATCAGTGCACGTCCTGGGGTCTCAGGGTTGGGTTCCTTTTGGAAGGTTTCTTGCGGTCGGGCCCCCACTTCACCCCACCCCCATGCCCCCCCCGACGATCCTCATCGCCGCTCGCCGCCGCCGGCGCTCGCCGCCGCCGCCGTCGAGCCGGGGTCTCGTCGCCGCCGTCGCCAGCCGAGGCGCCCTCGGGCGGCGCGCTGGGCGCGGCGCCGCCCGCGCGCGCGGCGCGGCCCGCGCTGCAGGAGCGCCCGGGCTCCGTGCCGCGGTGGCCTCGCTGGATACGTTGGGCCGCCACGAGGGCGCGAAGCTTGTCGCCAGGGCTGGACCTAAACGCTCTGTTGCTGGACTTCGGCTGTGTTTTGTCTTTGTCGTTTTGGCATGGAGGTGCAAGGAAACAGGCAGAGCGTAACGAAGCACCAAACGAAGACAAAAGGAGAAGCAACATTCAGGTCCAGCTCTGCTTGTCGCGATCTGCGAGTCCTCATCCTCGTCCTCCAGAGGAGCCAGACATGTCGTGGTAGTGGTGCGTTGTCCGAGATCCCAGGGATCTCCCAAGGTCTCCCAGGGTTCCACGGGGTCTGCAGGGGCGGGGGCAGCCCAGGTTCCGTGCCGCGGTGGCCTCGCTGGGTTTCTGGGGCCGCCACGAGGGCGCGAAGCTTGTCGCGATCTGCGAGTCCTCATCCCTGTCCTCCAGAGGAGCCAGAGATGTCATAGTAGTGGTGCGTTGTCCGAGATCCCAAGGACCTCCCAAGGTCTCCCAGTGTGCCACAGGTGTCTACAGAGGCGGGGGGGCCGCTGGATACTCCTGAAGCTCCTGGGCCAATCCTATCCCGTGTCCTTCTACAGGGGGGATATTCAAAGATAGTCAAACAATTTTGTGGGGACGATTATTTGCCTATTCTTGTGGCTATTTTTGAATAATGTTTGGATTGTACTATTTCTCGTCCAAGACCACCTGTAGGAGGACATGCCCGACCTTATCCTATCCTGACATCATCCTCGTCCTGATCCTCCTCGTCCTCCTCTTCTCTTCCGGGGCTGGCGCGGGAACGCGGAGTTCTGCGCGCTCGCCTTCCTCGCAGCGCATGAACATAACATGTTCGGATTTCCGATGCAGCTGCCCCTGCCTCGTTTTCGCCGTTTTCGGCCTCTTGGGAGGCACTCGTCGACACGGCTAGGTTCGCTTCGAGTTTTTTTGAATGCACCCCAGACCTCTAGAAGATTGTGTTTGCGCAGCTTGTTTTTGCATTCTTTTGAGGAGGGTCGCCGAGAGCGCCGTGAATCAAAGGTGTCTGCAGACCGCGCCGCGCACGTCACTGAGCATTGCAATTGATGGGCAAGGCGGGTCGGCCAGATGTTCTGCTTGAGTTTCGCAGAGGGCTGTAGTGGTAAGTCGGGTCTGTCCCTCTGCAGGAGGAACACTCAAAAAACAGTACAGAATTGTCTGGGGACGATTTTTGGGGTCATGTCGTGAGCATGTTTGGAGTATTTTTGGGGTGTTTTTTTTCCTTCAGAATCCCCCTGGAGAGGGACAGGCCCGACCTGCTTGTGGTGCTGCGGCTGCCGTGGCCTTCGCCCCGTCTCGCGGGAGGCCTCTCGAGGGCCCCGCGCGCGCCTTTCCGGGGGCCCTCCTCGCGGACCTGCTCGCGGTCCCGGGCGCCGCCGTCGGGGAGGAGGGCTCGACACGACGGCTCGACATGACAGCTCGGGTTTTTTTTTTGAATTTGTCCTTCAAGATCCCCTCGTAGGGGGACAGGCCCGACCTGCTTTGCAGTGCTGCGGCCGCAGTGGCCTCCGCCCCGCCTCGGGGGGAGGCCTCCTCGGGGGCCCCGCGTGCGCCTCTCGGGCGGGGGCCTCCTCGCGGGCCGTGCGCCACGGCCTCGGGGCGCCGTCGCCGGGGCAGAGGGCTCGACACGACAGCTCGGGCTCCACACGTGGGCTCCTCCATGGGGTTCCGTCGGGCATGTCCCTCTACAGGAGGGATATTCAGAAATAGCGAAAAAATAGTCTGGGGAGGATGTTTGACCATGGTTAAGTATTTCAGGGCATTTGTTTAACTGTTTTTGGGGACAGGCCCGACTTAATCTTGGAGTTCTCCTGGGCATCCTGGGGAGCCCGGGGGACCATCTTGGACCGAGGTCGTGGGCTGCGTGGGCCGTCCTGGGCGCTCCGAATGCCGAGAAGCGGGCACTCGAGAGAACCACAGCTGTTTCATGGATTCTGGCCTCTTGGGGCTCGTCCTCACAGGGCCTCCAAGACGGCCCGGGAGGCATCCAAGAGAGCTCCAAGACCGGCCAATGGGCCATCGTCGGCTATCGGGGCTCAAGGGGCGGGGGTCAGCCAGAGCGTTGGATCTTGCAGGATCTTGCAGAGCCAGGGCTGCACTGACCCAGGTTAGGGCGCAGGAGTCTGCAGGAACCTGCAGGATCCTGCAGGATCTTGCCAGATTCTGCAAAGCCTGATTGACCCAGGTCCCGGATTGACCGGGGTCAGTAGATCCCCGAGGCCAGGGTAGAAGCGTGGAGCCACACTCACGCTCCCGAGGCTTCTGAACACGTCGCGCGGGGATCCCCAGCAGCGCCAAGAAAAGCCCAGAAGTCCCCCCAGAGCTCGACGGCCAGGGCCCCCTTGAAAGAGCTCTTTCGGCGCTCAGAACAGCACCCGAAAGGCTTCAAGACACTCCACTCGCTTCCTACAGCGGTGGAGGGTACACGCCGGTCGTTGAAAGTATTTTTGTTGATGCCCAAATCCTAATCTATTTCAGGCGCCTTCCTACTTCAAGCGTCGGGCGATTGTACCTCTTCCCTCCTCTTCGGAGGGCGGGCGGAAGTCCAATCTACTTCCAAAGCCTTCCTACTTCGTGTTTCTATCCACTCCTTCCAACAGACGGGTAGTGATGCCTATTGTCGTCAGGTGCGGGTGTGGGTGTGGGTGTGTGATGTGTGTGTGAGAGTGTGAGAGTGTGAGAGAGAGTGTGTGTGTGTTTGTGTATTTTGGGTGGGATCCCATAGCATTGTTCCTATGTCGCAAAGGGTCTCGACGCGCACTTGCCGCGCAGCATGCGTTGTGTCAGATCCCTATAGTCGCTCGCTTGATATGCGCCCACTTGTATTATCGTATGTGTTGCGGCCCGCCGACCAAGCTCTCCGACGATATAATTCCCAGCCGTCCTGAGGTGTTGGGTCCTCGTCTTGACGAACAAACAGCACCCCTAGTCACACATCCTCCCGCTGCGTTCTCCCCCTGCCCCCTGGCCCATCCCGCTGCCCTCCTCCCTCCTACCCTCGTCCCTGCCTTTGCTCTCCGCATGTCCTTTGCGGCACACCCTCACACACGTTTCGTGGCCCCATAGAGGGCTCCACTGAAGTCCCCACCCAATGACTGCGTCCACATGCGTCTCCGCCACCCATTTCGGTACACCCCTCACACGTTTCGTGGCCTCATCGGGAGCTCCACCGAGGCCCCTATGGCTACGTCCACATGCATCCCAGCCGCCCAAGTCGGCACCTCCCCACACGTTTCGTGGCCCCATGAGGAGCTCCACCGAAGGCCCAAGTGAGTGCGGCCACATTGGTTCCCGCCGCCCATGTCGATACAACCCTTGCAGTTTCGTGGCCGCACTGGGGGCTTCACCGAAGGCCCCAGTGGACTGCATCCACATGCGTCCCCGCCGCCCATTTCGGCACACACCCCACACGTTCCGTGTCGCCTCGCTTGCTTCGCAGTGTTCGCAGCTGCATATGGTTGAGCCCTTCGCGATGATACGCTTTAGGACCGGCATTCCTCCTCGATTTGGGCCTCGGGGGCGCGTTATCGGGCCCCAGAACCGCCAAACATTGATGCAGGGCGAAAAGCTGGCCCAGGGGAAGGGGTCGGGACTTATGAGGCCGTGCGTTAAAAAATTCGGATCGTCGGATGTTTGGGAACGCCGTTCGCTTGGGCGCAGCGATGTCGGACGCCTCTGGAGCTCTCTATACAGTGGAGACCCGTGCCAAGAAACACCCTGCTTGCCTCCAGGGTGCCCTAGGTTTCTTGGGCTTCGATGGTTTTACCATGGAAAGCGTGACGTTCCCCACACACACACACACACACACACACACACACACACACACACACACACACACACACACACACACACCACACACACCACACATACACAAAATCAATGGATGTCATGGGGTCTCAGGGTTGGGTTTCTTGTGGAAGGGTTCTCGTGGTCGAGCTCCTACTGTAGCGGCTTTGCCGCGAACTTCTCGGGGGTGTTTGGTGCACGCGTCGTCTGCGCGCGCTCGGCTGCCGACGAGGAGGGCCCGGGCGCTGTGACGCCGAAGGGATCGATGCAGCGGCTGCGCACCGTGGAACCCCCTCAGCTGCGCCGTCCCTTTCGCGTCGGCTCTTCCCCTAAGCTCGGCGGCGGGCAAGACTCTTACAGTGGAGCCCCATGCTTGCCTCCAAGGTGCCCTAGTTGTCTTGGGTGTCGATCGTTTTGCACGGAAAGCGCGACGTGCCCACACCAAACAAATCAATAGACGTCCTGGAGTCTCAGGTCTGGGTATCTTGTGGAACATTTCTTGTGGTCGGGCCCCTGCTGTAGGCTAACGCAACGTCGCCGACCCATTGGGGGACTGGCGGCTGTCGTGTGTGTGTCGCTCCTGAGAGTTGCGCAACGTCGAACCCACTCAGCTGCGCCGTCCCTTTCGCGTCGGCTCTTCTCACGAGCAGCGTGCAAGACTCTTAGGCTTACGCCAGACCGCCGACCCGTTTGGGGATTGGCGGTTGTTGTGTGTGTGGGTGTTGCTTCTAAGAGTTGCGCACCGTGGAACCCAATCATCTGCGCCGTCCTTTTCGCGTCGGCTCTTCTCCTAAGCTGCGGGCAAGACTCTCAGGCTTCCGCCCCACCGCCGACCCATTGGGGGGACTGGCGTTTGTTGCGTGTTGCTCCGAAGAGCGTTGTGGGCGCTTTTGGAGGGTTTCTTGGAGCTCTTGTGGGGCTGCACAGGGGGCCTCTCGGGGGCCTTCTGGGGGCCCAAGAGGTGCTCAGCATCAGCCGTGCACGCATGGGGAAACAGGCGAGAACCCAAGTATAAAGACGGCGGGTATCTGTCAACACACCCGAAGACTGATTATCGAAGACGCCTACGGCAAGTTACCGCCACCCCCTGCCTTTTTGGAAGTGCCTATGTGGCCGAACGTTGAGGCCAGACCTGTCAAGCTATCGGACCATGTATTCCACGAATCGGTTTGGAAAGCCTTCGGGGAACACGTGGGCACCTTGAAGGTCATCTTGGCCGTCGGGAGGCCATTTTGACCCTTTCGGGCCTTCTTGGAGGACGTCTTGGAGGGCTCTTGGGCCGTCTTGGAGGCCATCTTGAGCGTCTTGGAGGCCTCTTGGGCCGTCTTGGGGGCCTCTTGGGGCCGTCTTGGGCCTCTTGGGCGATCTTTGGGGGCTCTTGGGCCGTCTCGGGCCGTCGGAAGGCCGAAAGAAGCAAATGTAACAAACTCATGGGAAATCAATGATTTTGGCATTTTCGGGTCTTCCTGGAGGCCCTCTTGGAGGCCTCTTGGGCCGTCTTGGGCCATCTTCGGCCGTCTTGGTGGGCTCCTGGCCCGTCCGACGCCGTCGAAAGTCGTTTGGGGGGCCTCTCTGGGCCGACTTGGGGCCCTCTTCGAATGCTCCCGGGCAATCTTGGAGGCCATCTTGGGCGTGGGAAAATACATGTTTTGGGCCTTTTCTGGCCTTCCTGGAGGCCCTCTTGGAGGCCTCTTGGGCCGTCTTGTGCCAGCTTCGGGCCAACTTCGGCCATCTTGGTGGGTTCCTGGCCCGTCTGACGCCGTCGGGAGCCGTCTTGGGGTCCTCTCTGAACCGACTTGGGGTCCTCTTGGGGCGCTCCAGGGCCGTCTTGGAGGCCATCTTGGAGGCCTCGTGGGCCGTCATGGGGCCCTCTTTGAGACCTCGTGGGCGATCTTGGGGCGATCTTGGCGACCTCCTGGGCCGAGCCGTCGGAATGCCGAGAAGAGGCAAATGCCAAAATCCTTCAAATACCTAAGGAACATCAATGATTTTGGCCTCTTGGGGCCCTCCTTGGGCCGTCTTGGAGGCTTCTTGGGTGAATTTGGACGTATCTGGGACCCTCTTGGTCCGTCTGGGAGGCCGTCTTGGACCATCTGGGGCGAGCTTGAGGGCCATCTTGGCCGTCTTGGAGGCCATCTTGAGCCGTCCTGGCGAATTCGTTGTGGACGTTGAGGTCGTTTGCGGGCCTGGAGTTCCCTCCCGGGACTCCTGCGGGACGCGCCGGAGCCCCAGGGGGAGTTCTTTTGTTAAAAGAACCAAGACCAAAACCGGAATCATCTAGCACGCCAGGCACCCCTGCGATGAATCGACAGGGGGCGGCGGATTGAGTGGCCTTCGGCACGTCCCGCCACCGTGCCTGGGTTGCGGGTCTGAGGCCACTCGGATGAGGGGGTCTCGTGGGAGGCGTCTCGGGGATGTCTTGGAGGCAGTTTTCGAACATCTTCGGGGCCTCCTGGGGGCCTCTTGGGGGCTTTTTGCTGCCCTCTTGGGACCCGCTGGGGGCCTGTTGGGGGATGTTGGAGGCTTCTTGGGGCAACCCGGAGTCGTCTTGGGGTCGAAGGCTCGAAATGTCCGTTCGGGTTGCACCTTTGGTCCCCCTCCTGAGGCCGTGCCGTGCCGGGGCCCTCCTGGGCCGTCCTGGTGGCTTCTGGGGCCTGTCTCCTAAGCTGCGGGCAACAGTTGTGCCCATCTCAGCTGCGTCTTGGACGCTCTGGGAAGGGGCGACCCCAGGCCGAGGCGCAGTGGATACGGATAACATCGAGCCTCCCGGGGCCAGGCCTGTATCCATGTCCACTGCGGGCGTCTGGGCGTCTGGGGAAGGGAACCCGGAGCCCGAGACTCCAGGATGCAGTGGATCTCGGGCGGGCGGCAACGGGGGGTGACCTGAGGGGGGGGGGGCGAAGAACAGGGTCATACAGTCGGGGCGCTGAAGAAGGAACCCTTGTCGTTGGGGAGGGGCTCGGTGTTCCTTGATTGTTTCAAAGTTTGCCTCGGGTTTTCTTTGGGTTTTCCCTGGGAAATCGAGGGCATCGTTCCGTATTTTTAGGGGCATCGTTCCTTATTTAGGGGCATCGTTCTTTATTTAGGGTTCCTTATTTAGGGGCATCGTTCTTTATTTATGGGGAAAAAGGGGCCTCGTTCCTTGTTTGGGGTTCCTTAGGTCAACACCTCGACTGCAGAGGGGCATGCCACTGCCCCCTGCGAGGCCCCTGCGGGCTTCACACAGGTGGCCCCGAGGTACCCCTTTCGGATCCTTCTCTCTTCGCCCCCTTCTTTGAAGTCACGAGGAGGACGAGGAAGGACGAGGAGGACGAGGAGGAGGGGGGGGGAGGAGGAGGGGAGGAGGAGGAGGAGGAGGAGGAGGAGGAGGAGGAGGAGGAGGAGGGAGGAGGAGGAGGAGGAGGAGGAGGAGGGGGAGGGGGAGGAGGAGGAGGGGGAGGGGGAGGGGGAGGAGGAGGAGGACCACGAGGAGGAGGAGGAGGACCACGAGGAGGAGGAGGAGGGGGGTCGGGGGTGGACAGACTTCCTACCCTGGCACGTCGATTGCACGTCGATTGAGGAATTGGCAGTTTTCGGTTCGCGAGAGGGCGTCGCGGCCGTCATTTTTTGCGGGTCCAGGTCCGTCGGTTTCGGTCCCAGGCCGTTTTCACTACGGGGAGGTTTACGAAAGGGAGGTTTGTCCACCGCCGATCACCGCCCATTACCACCCGCCCGAGGATGTGGACATGCAGTCAAACCGCATGGTAAGGACGGGCACCCTTCCCAAGGCTACCCTTGCGTCCTTGCCCCTTCTGCCCATCCTCAGCGACTTTCGCTGGCCAACCTCGTTCGAGAAAGGTTCGCATGGGCCTCCAAGGCCGTCGCATCCCTGCTGCGCATCCTTCTGATACGGGTCGGCTGTACATCTTGCTCGCATGCAAACGGCCCCGAGTGGGGCTGCGCGCCTGCAGGCCCGAGCCAGCAGCCCCAGGCCCAGGTCTGGCTGCCCAGCGCGGGCAAGCGAGCGCGCGCGCGTGCCGTGCCAGACCCCCAGACGTCACGATGTTTTTGCGACGTCACCCCCTAGAGGTCTCAACCCATCCAGTAGGGGATCGATTACGGGATTGAGTTCACCCAAACATGTTTTTTCTTCGATTCCACGGGGTTAAAAAGCATCATGTCCGTAGGTCGACGAACACTCCTACGTTTTTTTCTCCGTCGAATCGACAGAAATAAGATTGTAATGGCCTTCGGCCAGTGCCCCCGATCTGGGTCGCTCGGGGTGCCCCCCAGACTGGGCGGCGACACTTCGCCGACAGACGCGCACGCACACGCTCGCAGGCATTATCCGCACACACGCACACACACGCACACACGCACACACACACACACACGCACTACACACAGAGACACACACACACAACACACACACACACACACGCGCGCCACCTTCGCAGGCACATACACACGCACACGCCGGCAACACACACACACACACACACACATACACACACCACGAACACCGCGCAAAAACACACACACACCACAGGGCGGACACGCATTTCACCTCAACCTTCGTCTTCCCCCCCAGTTGTTCCCCGTTTTCCGTTTTTGTCCCGTTCCACTTTTTTCTCCCTTTTTCCCTGATCCCCTTCTCGCGCACAAGGACAAACATAACCCCGCGCACACGCGCACCCCCCCCTCCCCTCCCTCCTTCCCTGTCGGAGCCACCCCGGCAACCCCCCTTTCCCCTCCCATGCGCCATCGGAACCCACGCCACCGGACACCCCCCCCCCTTCTCCCCCCAATTCCTTTTGTCCACAGGCGGGACGGGGACCGGAACCCCCCCACCCCCACGCCACCGGAATCCACGCCACCGGAACCACCCCCCGTCCCCCCATCCCGGCAGAGCCACCCCGGCCACCGGAACCCCCCCCGCTCTTCCCCCATGCAATTCCCCCTGTCCACAGGTGGGCCAGACCCCCCCCCCCCCACGCCACCGGAACCCATGCCGCCGGGACCCCCCCCCTCCCCCGGCAAAGCCACCCCGGTCACCCTCCCCCGTACACTCACACGCCAGATCGGCGGATTTCGGGGTGAATCATCTCTGTAGTCGATCCCTTACTCAAGCCCCGGGACCGGTTTTTCAGCCTGAGTCGTTTGGTTGACGGCCCCGAGGACCCGCAAGGGCCACCAGAACCTAAGCGTCGCGAAGCGAAGGCACCCGTCGTGACTTCTCCACGGCGCGTGGGCGTCGGGGTTTGCGGGGCGCTCCGCGAGGCGGCGCTGTCGCGCCTGCGCCGCCCCACCATTCGGCCACGGGGCGGGGGGAGGGGGAAGGCTTCTTTAGGGGAGCGAACAATGACATAAACATACAAACCCGGAGGTCCGCGCGGACTTCTCGGGTTGGCGGTGGACCCCAGTGGCGGCGCCTCCGGCGCGCCAGAAAGGGGGGTCCATCGCGGGTCCGAAAAATCCGCGCGGACCGCGGACCTCCGAGTAATGCTTATGCCACTTTACGTTCCCTTGTTCTTAGAAGCGCACTTGCTCCATAGAAGGCACGGGCCTGCTCTGTAGATGTGAGGGTGGCGCCTTCTAAGAAGCAGCCTCCTTCTAAGGAGCCTTCCCCCTCCGCCTACCTCGTGAGGCGCGCCGCCCCACCATGGCGGATGTCATGCTGGCCGCAGGCGTGCTGGGCGCCGGCGGGTATGCCGGCGGGCGCCTGAGCAGCTCCTGCGGGGCGCCGCGGATCAGCGGCTTTGTGGCGGCGGGCTGCCTGGCGGCTGGCTCCGGGGCGGTGGCGCAGGACGTCAAGGGAAGAAAAGGTACCCATACCGCTACCGTTGCCTCGTTTCCCCTTTTTCATTGTCCTGGGCGGCCCACGTCGCCACGGCTGGATTCGCCTAGAACTCCTAGTCAGAAGGCACCCCAGAAAAGGTTCGGGGAGTAGCGGTATCGGTATCATTTGGTCTCCCCAGGACGGGGTGAGGCCCCTCCGCAGGGCATTGGCGGGCCCCTCCATCTAGAGGAAGGAAGAGTGGCGCACGCGTAAGTTTTCGGAGCTCCGCGCGGATGTCTTGGATCGGCCTTGGGGCCCCCATTGGTGGCACCTCTGGCGCCGCCCCGGGCGCTGGAGCAAGGGGGAGCCCAGGCGCAGATCCGAGAACCGTTTGCGCGCACCGTCTCGACAGAAAACTATAGTTATGTTCTTTCTTCCTCTACCCATCGGCGCCATCACCCTGCTCGCGGGCACGGAGCTCAGGGGCCGCCCCCGTGCGGGCGGCGGCGACAGCACGGGCGGCTCGTCCGTCCTCTTCGCGGCCGCGCTGTACTTCACGGTGTTCTCGGCGACGCTGGCGGCCTTCGACGCCGTGGGTCGCCTCCCGGCGGCTCAAGGGTGCTTGGCATCGCTCGGACGTGTGCGTTTTTTTTTTCGTCGGCGAAGACCATCGAGGAGCATCCTTGATCATTTGGCGAAAAAGCCACGCACGGAACCGACAAATTACTCCGACGGAAGAACCCCACATAAGAATCCTCTGGGCGAATCTGGAAAAAGCCATCACCGTCGTCTTCGTGGTTGGTGAGGCGTCTTGGCTGTCTCTTCTGCGTATATTTCCTCTCGCCTTGGCGCGGCCCCCCCTTCCACTCCTTACGTTGTCCCCATCCTCGCCCCCCTGTTTGTTCCGCGCCCCGCCACCTCCTCCCCTTCCTGTTGCATGAGCGCGCATGTCGATGTTCCTCGGCGCCGTCGCCGCCACGGCCAGCACAGGCGCGTTCTCTACTGGTCACGTCGCGCAGCCGTTGGGACAACCCCGCGGGCCAGGCTGTCGGGACAACCCCGCGAGCCGCTGGCGCGCAAGACCAAGCCGTTGGGACAACCCCGCGGGCTTCGAGCGAGGCGCAGCCGCGCTCAGGCGGAAGGCAGCACGAAGCCCAGCTCTGCCGCGAGCTGCTTCGCCTCCGCCCTGGACAAAACCGCTCTCTTGTCGAACTCCAGGAGCGCCTTCCGCAGGGACGCCGGCGGCCCGCACTCCAGGAACTCTCGCGGCGGCGGCCGCAGGATCAGCATGTTCCGCATGCACGTGGCGCGGGAGAACATGACGTAGAGGTGCAGCCACCACTGCTCGTCCGACATGCCCGTGCGGCCAGCGTCCTCGTCTCTCGCGCAGTCGATGGTGACGCCCTTGCGCAGCGTCTGGCCCTGCGACAGCGTGGAGGTCAGGTAGGACGCGTGCGTCAGGGTGAACCCCGAGCGGCGCACGCTGTGCGCCCCCGAGCTCTGCCATGTGAACTCCCTTTCGCTGGGCCTGAACATCAGCAAGCTCCGCGCCCGCGCCTCGGCCTGGCCGTCGTCGTCGGCGCCTTCGGCGCCCTGTCGCAGCACTTCGGCGACCTTAGGAGCCCAACAACTTCCTTGTTGCGTCCAAAATGCGGCCTGGGAACTGCGTTCTGGCAGCGCGAGAACCCAAAATTGACGACAGTTACAGGTTTTGGATGACCCGCTCGGATTACCAACATGATCTGCGGGCCCCATAGGGAGGGGGCTCCCGCCTGAGACTTCCTCGCAGTTCACTCACAGACGAGGCTCCCGCCTGAGACTTCCTCCATATTCAGGCTTGAGGAGCCCAAAAGTGACGACAGTTACAGGGTTCCGATGACCCGCTCGGATTACCAACATGATCTGCGGGCCCCATAGGGAGGGGGCTCCCGCCTGAGACTTCCTCACAATTCACTCACAGACGAGGCTCCCGCCTGAGACTTCCTCCATATTCAGGCTTGACGAGCCCAAAAGTGACGACAGTTACAGGGTTCCGATGACCCGCTCGGATTACCAACATGATCTGCGGGCCCCATAGGGAGGGGGCTCCCGCCTGAGACTTCCTCCAATTCACTCACAGACGAGGCTCCCGCCTGAGACTTCCTCCATTTTCAGGCCTGGGGAGCCCAAAAGTGACGACAGTTACAGGGTTCCGATGACCCGCTCGGATTACCAACATGATTTGCGGGCCCCATAGGGAGGGGGCTCCCGCCTGAGACTTCCTCACAATTTACTCAACGATGATGAGGATGAGGATGATGAGTGGTGGTGAAGATGAGTGGTGAAGAGGATGATGATTGATTGTGAGTGGTGGTGGCGATGATGATGTTTGAATGAGGATGATGCCGATGCCGATGATGATGATGATGATGATGATGATGATGATGATGATGATGATGATGATGATGATGATGATGTTCGTGAGCGTGTGAGAGAGTGCGAGTGATGATGATGATGAGTATGTGAGTGACTAAGCATGTGAGAGAGCATCATCGATGATGCTGATGAGGTTGATGATGAGAGAGTGCGAGTGAGTGTGAGTGTGTGTGTGTGTGTTCCTGTTCCTGCGCGGGGTGTCCAGAGAAAACAAGAACCCCACTTCGGATGTGGGGAAAAACACAGGGAACGGACGTCCGAGCGATGGCCAGGGTGCCCGAGGGATGGGGCCGAGCTGAGTCTTCACTGGTGGAGGCCACTCGTCCTCAGGGCCCCAGCCCTCAGGGCCCCCCATCTTGAGTAGGGTGCAGCTCTTGGGAGGTGAAATGCAGCATCGGCGCTGGTACATCCGCGGCCGAAAACTTGCAGAACCCAGGACTACAGTCGGGGCCCTGAAGAAGGAACCCTTTTCGTTGGGGAGGGGCTCCGCGTTCCTTCAGTGTTTCGCAGCTTGCCTCAGGTTTTCCTTATGTTTTCGATGCGAAAGCGAAGTTCAACTTATGGAAAATATGGGCGTCGTTCCTTATTTAGGGTTTCTTAGGTCAACGCCCCGACTGTAGGGTGCAACTCCTGGGAGGTGAAGTTCGGCATCGGCGCTGGTACATCCGCGGTCGAAAACTTGCACAATCCATGACTGCCCGCTTACATTCCGCATTTCATCCGGCTCAATCCAGTTGAATCTTCGGCGTAAGACGGCCGAGTGTTGCTCAATGGCCGCTTACTCGGGTCTAATATCCTTGCATCGTTCCTGCGAAGACCTCCCAGGAATTCATCCGACGCCGCGAAAATTCGATATCAACGACAAAAAGCACGACGGAAGCCTTAGACCCCGTCTTCTCGCAGCAGTTCTCGAGCCAAATTTGTCTGTGATGGTCCGTTCTGGGGCCCGAAACCAGGCGAAAACGCCGGGCGTAAAAAGTTGCAAAGCTCTTGGGCGTTGTGTATTGGAGACGGGGGGGCGATAATTTGGGGGGGGGGGGGGGCGAAGAACGGAGTACCTTTTGTGTACCTTGCACCCTGGGGGCTCTGAAGGGCCCCCCTGGGGCCCCGAGAGGCCCGACAGGGGCACGAAGTGTGCACGCTTCTCCGCCCCGCCCCTCTGTCGCCCCCCCCCGCTAACTGGGGTTGTGCGCAGCGCTCGGGTGCTGCCAGAAGTGCCTCCTGGCCCAGGGTGCCCGCGGGATTTCCGAGGAGGCCCGCACGGCCTCCAGAGCACCCCCGTCGAGGCCCAGGAGGGCTCCAGAGGCTCCAAGCTGGACCGAAAAGCTGGGGGCGCCTTGGGCCAGGGGCACCTTTGGCAACCCCTGCAGCGCCCAGCGCTCGTCGGCGGCGGGCTCGGAGGGGAAGCGAGAAGGAGAAGGCCTTCTCGGAAGGCTCGGAACTCCGTCGGCCTTCTGAGAAGCTGCCTAAGCCTTCCCCTTAAGACACAGCAAACCTCCCAGAAGGCCAGAGGGCTTCCGAGAAGCCACGCCGCCTTCTGAGAAGGCCCCCTCCCTCTCGCTTTCCCTCCTCGCTCGCCGCCGAGGGGCCCCACCCACCACTCAAGGCCCTCCGGGGGTCGGCCTGAAAGGTGGTTTCACGATGCCTTGGGCCAGTTTCGCTTCGGCTTCGCCGTGGCGCAGAGGCGGGGCGAAGACGGAGCGAGAGAAGACGATCGGCATCGGCATCGCTCGGGCTTGTGTGTGTTTTTTTTCCGGCGGGGACCACCGAGGAGCCTCTTTGGGGGCCATCTCCTGCGTACAGGAGCGCGCGCACGAGACCGAGAGAGAAGCGGGGAGTGGACGCCCGAGCGGTGGCGAGTGCTTTCGTCGAGCCCCGCAGGGCCCCCTCCCCCCCTCCTTGGGCCGCCGAAGCCTCGGCCTCCTCCCGCACCCGCTCGGCGGGCTGCGGCCCGGCGAGCGGCTTGCCGCCGCGCTCCTCTGCAGCGGCGTGGCGACGGCGCGCAGCCCCGCCTCGGCGCTGGCCGTGGTGAGCGCGGGCCGGCGAGCGACGAGGGGGGGAAGTGAGAGGTCACCACCCACCAAACCACCCCAACCCAACCCGAAGGCTCAGATTTACCCTCGATTTCTAGTGGGGGGGGGTCGGGAGACATCGAAAAAACACGCGTGGAACCCGTACCCCCCCCCCCCACCCGAAATTCGGGTCTTCGGGTTGGGTTGGGGTGGTCTGGTAGGTAGTCAGGGAAGTGAGGAGGAGCAGGCTTTCCCTCGGCGCTCTTGCCGGGAGGCCCTCGGGCCCTCCGAGGGGAGAGGCTCTCCCGGCCTTCCCCGAGGACGCAGGCCGCTGCTCTCGGAAGGCGCGAGGGCTTCTCACAAGCCCCGCGGCCTTCTGAGAGAAGGCCTTCGGCCTTCTCGAGAGGATCAGTAAACTGCGCAAACAGAAAGTCTTGGCGCTCCGCGCGGGTTTCTTGGACAGGCTGGGAGAATCTCTCCTCTCGGAAGGCCCGAGGACTTCCGGGCCTCCTGAGGAGGCCCGCCCCTTCTGCCTTCCCCCTCGCGCTCGCCGCCAAGGGCAGGGGCAACGACACAGTCAAGACGCTGACACTACCACCCCCTGGATTAAAAAGTTGAGATCGGAGCTACACCGAAAGAACCGCATCCTGGTATTCGTCCGTCGTTCGGCTTTCGAGCCGCGACTTCCGATCGGGACTGGATCCTGGGAAGTCGATGGTCGCTGTTCGACCGGACCTCTATCCTCGACCCTCGAAGTATCTGGGGCCCTCGATCCTCGATCCTCGAGCCTCGATCGAACCTCGATCATGGATGTTCGATCGGCCAGGCATTCTGGAGCCTGGAGTTTCGATCAAGCCTGGAACATCGGTTCTCGATCGTCGCTCTTCGATCGGCCATCCAGCGTCGAACTTCGACGGATCGTGGCCGCTCGATCCTGGCTCCTCGATGTCCGAACGGCCCTGGATCCTCGACCCTCGATCTCCGACCCTCAATCGCTAGGTGGTTGTCGAACTTTGATCGGCCGTGGAACCCAAAGCCTCGTTTCCGATCGATATGGGTTCGCTCTTCCACAGTCGGTCCTGGGTCATCGATCGTGTATCCTCGATCATCGATCCTGGATCGTCGATTCTGGACCGTACATCCTGGGTCAACCGCGTCGCCCCAAAATGACCCTGGGATCGAACCTCCCACAGGGGGGCCTGCGACCCGACGCGACCTCAAGATGGCCTCAAGATGACTCCAAGACAAACCTGTGAACCGAACGATGCAACGGCCATCCCTGCGGACATCCGCCCAGGCGCAGATGGACCGCGCGCGCGAGGCTGTGGCAACTGGAATCTGACTTGCACGGAGAGCATGCGACACGGAACAATCCAATACTGTGATGATAATAGGAGAGAGTGGAAAGAGGAATAGGTCCGCGGCGTCTGTGTGAGCGTACATGAGACCAGAAACTCGAATGTCAGGAAGTCTCAAGCGAAATCGTCGTTTTCTGGTGGCATGAGATGCGACAAAAAGTAATGTGTGAGGAAGTCCCACGCGAAATCGCCACTGTCTGGCGGCCTCAAAAGGGACCGGAATATTTTTTTGAGGAATTCCCACGCGGAATCGCCACTTTCCGGTGGCATGGCAGAATTTCCGGTCGCCCTGGAAGGCGGCCGGAAATTTGTTTGAGGAAGTCCTAGGCAGAATCCCACTTTCCGGTCGGAGCCCCATTTGGCCTTTATAATATTAAAAGGGATGATGGAGGCACCGGAAACTCCGGAAATGGCAACAAATCCAACATTGTCCCGGGGCCCCGCTGCCTAACGGGAGGCAAACCACGTCTGCCTCGGCCCCTGCGGTCTCCACTTTTTAATCCAGGGGGTTGTAGGACCGTTTTGGGGCTCGGGTTCTCGGGCCGCTCCTCCGACTTCTGTCGTGGAGCCTCTCTGTGGCTCAGGCCCGCCGTGGCCCGAAAAGCCCCCTCGCCTCGTGTGATGTTTTTTCCCGTGGTAGTACGATGACTGCAGGAGGGGACGGGCACCGGGGTGGCGCATCGACCCCCAATCGCCAAGTGATCGCCGACGGGGACCCGACAGCCCCGACCTGCCCAGGAGCGTGCGCATCAGCAGTCGGGGGGCCCACACCGGAGGCCCGTGCCAAGAGGCAGCCTGCTTGCCTCCAGGGTGCCCTGGGTGTCTTGGGGTTCGATGGTTCTGCGATGGAAACCGTGACGTCCCCACACCCAAGAATCAACGGACATCCTGGGGTCTCGAGGTGGGGTCTCTTGCGGGATTGTGGCCGAGCTCCCACTGCACCGCCGATATACCGGCGATGTCTCGCCGATTCCGGGTGGATGTCTCCCGCCCGGTGCCAGTCCCTCCCCGCTACCGTTGCCCCCCAGGTGAGGGAGCTGGGGGCCTCGGGACCTTTCACGGCGCGGTGCTTGCAGGTGTCGATCTTGCTGGACGCGTTCACCATGCCGGGTCGGCCGCGAGGGAGGTTTCCTCTCGCTCGCGCGTCCCCTTGCCGCGCCTCTCGTCGCTCGTCCCTTCCTCCCTCCCTCCCTCGGCCTCGCCCCTCGTCCTCGCTGGTCGAGCGTCCCTCTCTCTCCTCGTGCGTCCTTGCCCCTCCCCCACAGCTTCGCAGCGGGATGCCGCCGCCGCCGCGCGGCGCAGAGACCGCCGCCGCTCGTGTCTCATCACCCCAGCGCCACGGCGCCAACCTGCGGCGCCCCCGCGGGCGTGCACTCTGCAGGGCCGAGCCCTCCGGCGCGCGGCGGTCGTTCCCTGCCCGGCCCAGCCCGCCGTCCCCCTTCCCCACGTCCGACGTGCCCCACCTCGGGGGCGGCGAAGAGGGGGGTGATGACTAATTAGATTCAGGGGGGGTGGATCTCATGGCGGGGTCCATGATATTTCCCCAGGCTTCATGGCGCCTCTTCTCATTTCATTACGTCCCTGGCCCCCCCGCTGGGCCGCGCACATGCCGCCGGTCATGATTTGCACCCCCCCCTCTTGGACACCCCCCTCTTGGCCGCTCCCGACCACCCCGCCCAAGCGTTACGTCTATCCGCCTTCCCCTCCCCATAGGGGCAACGACCATTACCGAAAATAGCATTAAGAAACAGAGGGGGCGACGGCCCTCCTGGCGCGCTCGGCGCGGCAGGGAGGGGGCTTCCGTGCTGATCCGAATTTTCCTCGCGGACCTCCGAAAGGTTATATATGTTTATGCCGTGATCTGTTCCTGTAGACAGGGGGGGAGAGAGTCAAGACGCGAAAACAGCAGCACTTCCGGGTCGGGGTGGGGCACCGGTTGTCGGGCCCTTCCTCGGATCTGGGCCGGGACGGCTTCTTCGTGGCCGAGGCTCGCCGCGGCCAGAGGAGCCTCGTCGTTCCCTTCTCTGTTGTGCAGCATTCCCTGTGGCAGCAGGACGGATGCAGGATCAAGTCGGGCCTGTCCCTCTATACTCTGGGGACGATGTGCTTCACCATTTCTCATTATGTTTTAAGCATGTTTTGACTATGTTGAGTTGTCCTCCAAAATCCGCCTGTAGCAGGAGATGCCCGACCTAAATGTATGGACATGGGGGCGACGAGATAGACAGCGTCTGGGCCCCTCCGCTAGCCGCTCTCTTCGATGCATTTGGCGCCTCTGGCGCTGGGAGGCTCCGGAAGAATCCGCTGCGTGAGCTGATGGGCCGACCCCCCCCCCTCCACTACAGCGGGGGCCCATGCGCGAACCTGCCTCCTGCTCCTCCTCCTCCTCCTCCGCCTCCTCCTCCTCCTGCTCCTCCTCCTCCTCCTCCGCCTCATGTTCCTCCTCCTCCTCCTCCTCCGCCTCCTGCTCCTGCTCCTCCTCCTTCTGCTCCTCCTCTTGCTCCTCCTCCTCCTCCTCCTCCTCCTCCTCCTACTCCTCCGCGTCCTCCTTCTCCTCCTCCCTGTGCGCGCCGCAGGGGGATCCAGGGTCGGGCTCCAGCCCTGGAGGGCTACAGTGGGGGCCCATGCCGAGAAACACCCTGCTTGCCTCCAGGGTGCCCCGGGTTCCTCGGGCTTCGAGGGTTCTGCTGTGGAGGGCGTGATTTTCCCACGCCAGAAATCGAGGGACCTCCTGGGGTCTCAGGGTTGGGTTTCTTGTGGAAGGTTTCTTGTGGCCGGGCTCCCACTGCACCCTTCCCCCCCTGCGTCCGACCCGAGCCGTCTTCGCTTTCCCGTTTCTGCTGACGCTGGCCGAGGCCCTCTTGGAGCCCACGGAGAACCATCCAGGCCGCCCAAACGGGAGTCCTGGCAGGTGGGGTCGGAGGATCGCGCCGCATCGGCGACGCCAGCCCCATCGCCGACGCCATCGGCGATGCGGATCTGAGCCCGCCTATATCCAATCCGACGTCGCTGATGCATCGGTTGGGGGTGTCTAAGGAGGGGGGGATGATTAGGAGGGGGGGATTTCATGGCCAGGGCCACGACATCTTCCAGGATGTCCTTCTATGCTTACATCCCCTGGCCCCCTTCCCCTCGTCCGCGCACACGGCCAGGGGCCGTGTTGCGCCCCCCCCCCCTCTTGGTGGACGCCGTCCCCGAGTCGCCGCCGCATCGTCGCAGTCCCCGACATGCCATGTCGTGATACAGTGGGGGCCCATGCCAAGACAAAAACCCCGCTTGCCTCCAGGGTGCCCTGGGTTTTTTCTTGGGCTTCGATGGTTCGGCCGCGGACAGGGTGACGCCCCCACGCCAGAAGTCGAGGGACGTCCTGGGGTCTCGGGGCTGGGTTTCTCGTGGAAGGCTTCTTTTTGACTGGCCTCCACTGTATTCTTAACACGGGGCCACGCGCAGAGGGTGGAGGGAGGGGGGAGGGCTTCTCAGAAGCACCCCTGCTTCTCAGCAGGCGCGGGCAGCCTCCTCCTAAGATAGCCTCCTCCTCCGCCGGAGGCGCCGCCAGGGGGGTCCAGCGCGGATCCGAGAAATCCGCGCGTACCTCCGAATCTTTATGTTTATGCCACTTCTTGTTCCCCTATGAGAGGGCTTCCCCCTCCCCTTGCCCCCTGGCGCGTGCCGCCAGCAGTACGCGGTCCCCGGACGTCCCGCGCCGCCTTGTTGACGGCCTTCGGCGGCCTTCGAGGCGGAGGTTCCCCGGGAAACCGAACGTTGCGAGAGACCCCTCGTCGTGATGCTTTTGCGACCTCGAGCATGTCTGGGGTGGTGCGACCTTCCGACCACATCCACTCCAGCCCCACGGGTCGAAGGGGGGATCGACTGCAGAATTGACTCACCCAAGAATTGATGTCGCCCGTCGGATCTGCGAGAGAACTGAACATCGTGCTCGGGAAGGCACGAGCATTCTGCGCAGCTCTCGTGGATTCGACGGGAAAAATCCTTCTCGGGGCACGTCAAGTCCGCAGAGGCGATCCCCCGCTCGAGTACTGGGCGGCCTCCACAGCCGGAGCCAGGAGGCGCGACGGCCACGGTGCCGGCGCCGCAGCCCCGCCAGGCCGGCCGGCTGCTGGAGGCGCTGTGCCACCTGTGCACGTCGGTCGCCCTGGGGCACCTGCTGGCCGCCGCGTCCGCGGCCGTCTGCGTGCGCGCGGCCGGCTGGAAGGGCACCGGGAGCCAGCATCAAGGGCATGAGCACAGTGGAGGAGGGAGGAGGAGGGCGGAGGAGGAGGAGGAGGAGGAGGAGG
>CAUYUJ010012647.1:15578-85260 GCA_963575745.1 Prorocentrum cordatum | reverse complement strand
CGCACTGCCCCTCTGTGTGCGTGCGGGGCCTCCTGGGAGAGGCCCTCGCGCGGCAGAGGGGCCGGGTTCTCGCTCGCCTCGGGGTGCTGTGCCGAGGGCACTCCGGGAGAGGTCTTGAGTGGGAGCTGCGGAGCTTGGGGGAGCTGCGGAGCTCCGCACGGCCTCCTCGCACCGGCGCTGGGCCCTCCGCCGCGGCGGCCCGGCGCAGATCCGAGAGAAGTCCGCGCGGAGCTCCGACCGCTTGTGCGCATCCATGCAGAGGGGGGGCCCATGATGCCAAGAAGCACCCGGCCCCTCCTCCTCCTCCTCCTCGTCCTTCTCCTCCGCCCCCCGCCCCCCACCCGCCCCCCCCTTTCTTTTCTTTTTCTTTTTTTTTTTTTTCCGCCTTGCTCCTTTTTTCCTTCTTTTTCCTCTATTTGTTTTTTTCGTTTTTCTCCTTTTTGCTTTCCTTTTCTTCTTCTCTTTTTTTTTCTCTTTTTTATTTCTTTTTTTTTTTTTCTCCGCTTTTTTTTTTTTTTTTCTCCTCCTTCTCTTTTTTCTTTTTTTTCTATTTTCTTTTTTTTTTCTCTTTTTTTTTTTTTCTTTTTCCTCCTCCTCCGCCTCTGCTCCTCCTCCTCCTCCTCCTCCTCCTCCCCCTCCTCCTCCTCCTGCTCCTCCTCCTCCCCCTCCTCCCCTTCCCTGTGCGCGCCGCAGGGGGATCCAGGGTCGGGCTCCAGCCCTGGAGGGCTACAGTGGGGGCCCATGCCACGAAGCACCCCGCTCGCCTCCAGGGTGCCCTGGGTTTCTCGGGTTTTGCTGTGGGAGGCGTGGCGTCCCACAGCACCCACACCCCAAATCGAGGGACGTCCCGGGGTCTCAGGGTTGGGTTTCTCGTGGAAGGTTTCTTGTAGACTGGCCTCCACTGTGCTCATCTATAGTGCAGCCACGCGCAGAGGGGGGACGGGGGGAGCGGGGGAGGGCTTCTCAGAAGCACCCCTGCTTTTCTCAGGAGGCGCGTCGCCTTCTCTATAGAGGTAAAGCTGGCGCCTTCTGAGGAGCAGCCTCCTTCTAAGAGGCCCTCCCCCCTCCCTCCACCCCCTGGTGCGCGCCGCCGAGTAGCCTTATGTCGGGCGTGTCTCCCTACAGGGGGATTTTCGACGAAAAATTAAAAATACCCCATGAATACACCAAACAAGATTTTAAACAAAAAAGTATCCGACTATGTTTTGGACTACGTTTGGCTACTCTTGGGGTATTTTTTATTTCTCGTCGAAAATCCCCCGGTAGGGGGACAGGCCCGACTTGAGAGCAGTCCTTGGCTCCTCCAGGCACGCGCGTTCGCGCGTGGGGCCCGAGGCTCCGGGCCTCCCGAACGGGGGCTCCGCGCGGGCGGGGTCGGAGGAGCGCGCCGCGTCGCCGCGGCATCGGCAGTGCGGCTCGACGTTGAGCAAGAAAACACACACACGCACGCACGCACGCACGCACGCACGCACGCACGCACGCACGCACGCACGCACGCACGCACGCACGCACACACACACACACACCCACGCACGCACGCACGCACGCACGCACACACACACACACGCACACACACACACACACACACACACACACACACGCACGCACACACACACACACACACACACACACACACACACACACACACACACACACACACACACACACACACAAACACAACACAAACACAAACACAAACACAAACACAAACACAAACACGAACAAACAAAAACAACAAAACACACACACACATAAAACAAACAAACATGTTTTTGTTGTTTTCTCCACGCCGACGGTGCCGATGTCGGGAGCGGCCAGGTCCTGGCCGCCAGGAGGCCCCCTCCAGGTGCGGCCCCCTCCAGGTGTGGCCCCCTCCAGGGGAGCCCCCTCCGGGCGTGGGCCCCTCCGTGGCTGCCCCAGAGGCGTGGGCCCCCTCCAGGGGACCGCCGCTCGTCGTCCTGCTCGGACGGCCCCGAGGTCCCGAGAAAAGGGCCCCTGGAGGGAAGAGACAGGGCCCAGCCCGCCGTCCCCCTTCCCACGTCCGACGTGCCCCACCTCGGGGGGCGGCAAAAAGGAAGGGTGACTACTAGGGGTGGATACCATTGCGGGGGCCATGATATCTCCCCAGATGTCATGGCCTCCCTGGCCCCCTCCCCTGAGCCGCGCACGTGCCGCCGGCCATGATTTGCGCCCCCCCCTCTTGGACCCCCCTCTTGGCCGCCCCCGTCGATGCGTCGCTGACGCTGGCGATGCATCGAAGATGCGTCGGTGATGCGGCAGGATTTTCCGACCCCATCTACGCGGACCCCATGTAAGAGGTCTCCTCTACAGGCTCCTACTGGGCTGCATCTGTGGCACGCTCTTACCGCTGATCCTCTGGACGTGAGTTAACTCGTTGTGTGGGTCACCCAGTTCAGCTCTACCGGCAGCGCGCAGCCCATGTCGGCCGTCATTGCGCCGCTTCTGTCGTCTCCAAAGCCTTTTGTGGACTGGCACACGTTGGCGCTGACACTCGAAGAAGAAAAAACGCCATAAACAGAAACTGTTGGCGCTCTGCGCGGATTTCTTGGATCCGCCATGGGGCTCCCCAGCGGCGCCCCTCGGCGCCGCCCCTGGCGCGCTCCGCGCGCCAGGTATGGGGTCCAGCGCAGATCCAAGAAATCCGCGCGGAGCGCCAAAAGGGTACAGTAGGGGTCTTGAAGAAGGAACCCTTTTCGTTGGGGAGGGGCTCCGTGTAAGTGTTTCACAGTTTGCCTCGGGACTTCCTTATGTTTTCGATCGGAAATCGAAGTTCAACTTATGGAAAAAAGGGGCCTCGTTCCTTATTTAGGGTTCCTTAGGTCAAGGCCCCGACTGTATGTGCATGGCACGTTTTCTTCCCTCTAAACACACGTCCTGAGGATCATCGATCGTTGGCGTTCCCGGCGGCACGGCCGCGGCGCTCGGCGCGCCCTGGCTGTCGTGGGACCCCATTTCGGGGAGACGTCAGGCTCGAGCAGGCCGGAACTTTGGTTACGTCGGGCGTGTCCCTCTGCAGTGGGGGCATTGAGGAAGGAACCCTCTTCGTTGGGGAGGGGCTCCGCGTTCCTTAGGTGTTTCGCAGCTTGCCTTGGGTTTATCTTGGGTTTTCGATAGGAAATCCAGTTTAACTCATGGACAATAGGGGCCTCGTTCCTTATTTAGGGTTTCTTAGGTCAACGCACCGACTGTACAGGAGGAATATTCAAACATAGTTGTTTGTATTAAACCCCCCAAACAAGTGTCGGGACGATTTTAGCATGTTGCAGAATGTGTGGAGCATGCCTGGACAATGTCTCATTCTTCTTCCAAAGTCCGCCTGTAGGAAGATAGGCCCGACCTGAGATTCGGGTAAGCCGACGCTTTTGTTGGGCGATCGCGTCCTGGAGTTTGACAGTCCAGAGTGGGTCTCGCCATTTTCATGATGGTCCCCCGAACCCGAGCCTTACGTCTCCCCGACCCATGCTGGCCTGCCTGGCGCTCGGCGCCGGGGGCCTGCGCGGGCGCCACGAGCTGGGGCCCCTGGTGGCGGCGTGCGAGCAGGCGCTGCCCCTGGCGAACCTGTGCTTCTGCTCGGAGGTGGGCCAGTCGGGACGACGGCGGCGCTCCTCGTCGGGGAAGCGCTCCTCGTCGGGGAAGCGTAGAGTCGGCCCAGATTTTGTAGCTCGACCCTGCCAAAATTCAAGGGTACCTTCGTGTCCTGCGTCTCACGACCCACGCTTCCTACATTCCTGTGGCAATCAGGCCCTCGGGAGGGTCTTGTGTCCTCTCGCGTGTCCTGTCCAATCGAGTCCGACGGTAAGGACCGAGTTCGCACGGACTCGGGTCTGCCGACGCTTTCTACGGGCCCGTGTCCGAATTTTGATGTGCCATGGTCCCCGCTGCCCCGGCTGGCCGCTTCTGCCTGCTCTACGCGGAACTCCTCCACGTCTGAGCGTCTGAGCGCTCCTCCTCCTCCTCCTCCTCCTCCTCCTCCCTTCCTCCTCCTCCTCCTCTCCTCCTCCTCCCTCCTCCTCTCCTCCTCCTCCTCCTCCTCCTCCTCTCCTCCTCCTCCTCCTCCTCCTCCTCCTCCTCCTCCCCCTCCTCCTCCTCCTCCTCTCCTCCTCCTCCTCCTCCCCTCCTCCTCCTCCTCCTCCTCCTCCCCCTCCTCCTCCTCCTCCCCTCCTCCTCCTCCCCTCCTCCTCCTCCTCCTCCTCCTCCTCGACGTTTCAACCTCCTCCTAAGTACTTCCTCCTCCCCCCGCGCGGCCGCCCTCGTCCTGTTTCTTCCCTCTTGCACGCCGGACAATTCGCCATTCGGTTGCCCCGAATAGCCACACGCTGGAGCGGACTGCCTCTGCCTCGAGGTCGACGAACAAATCCGAATTCTGACCCCAATTTCCGTGGGAAGTTAGCCGAATCTTGCGTTCTTTTCAGGCAGGGAAGACAGACACGATCAGTCGTCGATCCCCAAAAATATAAGAAACTATGGAAAGCGGTAGGGAAGACGAAAATCCAGAGAATGTGAACAAGTATTGGGGTAATTTGGATGTATGTCTATTAGTTTGCATGTCCTTCAGTCTTCCCGACCTTGGCGCCAGCTTTGGGCATAAGGTGACCCAGCATTGGTTTTGACCAGCAAGATGGGACAAAGGTTCGGGTTGCTTCAGGAGGCGAAGAGACATACAGACACAACTGGTCGTCGACCCCCGGGAAAATATGGGAGGAAAATATGGGATGGGGGGGGAACGAACATCCAGAACATATGAAAAATGGAAGTTGTGTGTGTGTTTAGCGGTGTGTGTCCTTGGGCCCTTGCAAAGAAAGAAGACGAGGTTCGAGGTTCCGGGCTCGAGACGGTGTCCTGCCTCTTCTGGCCTCCAGTCCCCCAGGACCATCAAATATTGATCTGGGGTGCAAGATACAAGAGCGCCCTCGAGGGCGCGAAATTATTCGCGCTTCGCGGTTCGGCTCCGATTCCTCGTCCGCTTCTCACCGGGGGGCGGCGCGAGAGCGCGAAGTTAATCGCGCTTCGCGGTTCGGCTCCGATTCCTCATCTTGCGCTTCTCCCCATGGGGGGCGGCGTGAGAGCTCGAAGTGATCCGCGCAGCGCGAAGCGCGAAGCGAGGCGCCCTTGCAGGCTGCACCAGGTGGACCCCAGGAGGTGCCCGGGGGACCAATGTTGGCCGGTTGTGGCCTCGCCCCTCGCCCCTTTTGATCGTTGTTGTGTCCTCCTCCTCTTCCTCTCCTCCTCTCCCTCCTTCTCCTCCTCCTCCTCCTCCTCCCCCTCCTCCTCCTCCTCCTCCTCCTCCTCCTCCTCCTCCTCCTCCTCCTCCTCCTCTCCCTCCTCCTCATCCTCCTCCTCCCCCTCCTTCTCCTCCTCCCCCTCATCATCTCCTCCCTCCTCCCTCCCTCCCCTCCTCCGTCCTCCTCCTTCTCTCCTCCTCCCTCCCTCTCTCCTCCTCCTCCACTTCCCCTCCTCCTCTCCTCCTCCTCTCCTCCTTCTCCTCCTCCTCCTCCCTCCTCCTCCTCCTCCTCCTCCTCTCTCCTCCTCCTCTTCTTCGTCCTCCTACTCCTCCTCCTCCTCCTCCTCCTCCTCTCCTCCTCCTCCCTCCTCCTCTCCTCTCCTCCTCCTTCTCCTCCTCCTCCTCGTCCTCCTCCTCTCCTCCTCCTCCTCCCCTCCTCCTCCTCCCTCCTCCTCCTCCTCCTCCTCCTCCTCCTCCTCCTCCTCCTCCCCGGCCGCATCCTCCTCATCCTCCTCATTATCATCATCCTCCTCGGCCGCCTCCGAGGCTCCCGCCCAGTTCAATGCCGCTCAAAAAACAAGTCCCTGGACCCGCCCCGGGGATCCTCTGGGTCCCTTTGCTTTTCCACACGGACCTGGCCGTGGCGACGGAAGCCTACGGGGGGCCCGGAAGGGACGAGAAACGCCGGGGATGGCCGCCTTTGTCAGGATGCAGTTCCTCAGAAACGAGATTTAGCATCGGCGCTAGATGGGCCTCCTAGATGGGGTCGGAGTGGATGGGGTCGGAGGATAGCGCCGCATCGCCGATGCATCGGCAATGCGGCTCGATGTGGAGCTCGACTTTCTCCGCGCCAATGGTGCCGATGCCATCGCCGACGTCGCCGATGCACCGCCGATGCGGCGCGATCTTCTGACCCCATCTACTTGGACCCCATCTAAGAGGCCTCTAATTTCCGTGGCCGAAAACTTATCAAATCCTCAATCATCCTGCCTACTACATGGGCGTGGTCAAATTTCTGCCGAAGTATGCCACTGCGGCGCTTTTGGGCCCGGTGTGGTGGGATGTTCGAAGATGCAGAAACACACGAGACCAGCTTATCTGACGCCACGTTGTGGTTTCAACGGGCGCACTAACAAGCTGGCATAGTTTACTTGAACACAGGATCGCCTCAGCACCACCGTGACTGTGAGCACCAAAGTGCCCGCGGACACCACAGCGCCTGTGAGCAACAAGACGCATGAACCTGCTTTACGAGTCAATCCCGCACGAGACGCTCACTTCCTATTGTTTCGAGCCGACTTCGAACCTGGTTCGAATGTGTGTTTTGATGTAGTCCCACACGACACGTCCACATGTCTATTGGTTCGAACTTGGTTCGAACTTCGTTTTCGAAGAAGTCCCTCACGAAATGCTTACTTCTCTATGACTACGAACCGACTTTCGACCTGGATATAATTTGTTGCCGAGGAAGTCCCGCACGAAACAACCGCTTTTCTATCGTTTCGAACCGACTTCTATTGTTTCGAACCGATTTTCGAACTCGATTCGAACCTTTCTGTTGGAGGAAGCTCCACCCGGATCGCTGTTTTCTAACCGCCATCCCGTTCAGCTCGATAAGAGTTTACTTGTGGGTGCAGGCCCGAGGTTGCCCGCCCACCGCTGGCACACCTCCACTCACGTCACACTGTGCCAGGCTCGGGGCTCCTAAAGGGACACGTCCAGTCCACGTTGCGCCAGCTTGTCAAGAAGTGGGCGATCTTGTACCACGGCAGTATAATCCCGACTCATCCTGCTTGATCCCCCTCCATCTGGCCCAACCTTGGGGGCAATCTGGGCGAATACGGCCCAATGGCTCCTTGATCGACCTAATACAGATCTTAAGTCCTCTTCCTCACGAAGACCTCCCAGGAGTTGCTTCGTTGCCGCTGTCTCTCGGCGGCGCGTCCGTGGGGGAAGCAAGAGGGCGCAGGCCTCCTCAGGAGGCGGCGGGGCTTCTCAGAAGCCATCCGGCCTTCTGAGAAGCCGCCGCTGTCTTGAGGGAAGGCCTGGGACGCTTCCCAGAACGCCGGAGGACTTCGAGCCGCAATACGATTCTGAATTTCCATGCGTGTCGGGCTTTCCAAAGAAATTCTCGTGCCCAAGAGCTCCAAACACTCGCCCGGCTTCAACACTTCGACCGAAAAGCCTTCCGACAGCGAAACAGACAAAATCGCCCCGGTTGGTCTGGACTTTGCATTTGGCCGGGTACAAATCGAGACCGGCTTTCGCCAGAGAGTCTTTCAACGTCAAGCCCATTCTCTTCATGGAGACCCACAGCTCCTTGATATGAGCGTCTGGTCGTCTGCGACTGCGACGTGTGTGAGGTTTTGGCCAGCGATGCCACGCCCGACGATCGCGCCGTACCCTCGCCTCTTCCATATGCAGCTTACGTCGGATAACATTTTGTCTCACCACCCACCAAACCACCCCAACCCAACTCGAAGGCCCCAATTTATCCTCGATTTCCAGTGGGGGGGGTCGTGGAACATTGAGAAAACACATATGGAACCCGTACCCCCCCACAACCCGAAATTCGGGTCTTCGGGTTGGGTTGGGGTGGTCTGGTAGGTAGTCATTGTCTGACACCAAATCGAACAACACCAGTGATCATGGGCCTCCCTGCTTTGCCCCGCGCTGCACGTCGAGCGCCCTGCTGCCTGCCCCGCCCCACGGAGAAACGTTTCCCTCGCGCCCCGTAGCGGAGCCGTCTCAGAACACGGACTGTAGTAGCAGGAATACAGTAGGGGTCTTGAAGAAGGAACCCTGTTCGTTGGGGAGGGGCTCCGCGTTCCTTAAGTGTTTCGCAGCTTGCCTCAGGTTTTCCTTATGCTTTCGATATGAAATCGACGTTTAACTTATGGAAAAGGGGGCCTCGTTCCTTATTTAGGGTTCCTTAGGTCAAGGCCCCGACTGTATCGTTATCGATCAGAGCTGCAAACAGAGCAGAATGCTGCACACGGGGGACCGACACCGACACCAGAACACGGGGTTGTCAAGCAGCGGCGAAGCGTCCTGGCTCGCCCATGGCCCTACCAAACAATGTTCTAAGTACCTTTGGTGGTTTCCACGGAATGTTCTCAGAACGTGTGTTGTTGAGGTTGTCTTGTTTTAACACATCGGGTTTCTGTTCTAAGAACTTTTTGTTGATCTTGGAACATTTTTGGGTTCTAAGAAATTTCGTGGTAGGACTATAGGAAAGCCAGGACGGTCGGTCCTTGCTCAAGGTTGGGTGCACCGGGGGAGGGTGATCCTGGATTCTGGCGTTGGTGGCGATACCTCGGCCACCCGGGAGGCCCAAACCTTACCGCCATCACCAAGATGGGGATCCGCTCCCCTCGGTGCAGGCACTGCCGAGCTGGGTGCCGGTGCCCACCTCTGGGCCTCCGATCTCGGCCCCTTCAGGGCTCCTTTTTGGGGCACCAGCAGGGTCCCAAAGGGGCCCCGAGGGGCCCCATCGAGGGCCCTCCGCTTCCCCCCCCCCCCCACGCCTGGGCCGCCCCCCCCCCCCGCCACCCGCCCGAGGCCCGCCCCGAGTCTCCAGTGGCCCCCTCCGGCCTTCGTGCTGGCCGGGACCAGCCTGGACCTGCGGCGCTTCGCCGCCGTGCTGCCCACGGCCCTGGGGCTCGCCGGGTGGCGCCTCGCGGCGCTGCGCCTCGGCACCGCGGTGGCCGCCGCGGCGGTCGGCGACGGGGGCTCGCCCGACGCGCCGCGCTACTGGCAGGGCTTCGTCACGCAGGCCGGCATCAGCATGGCCCTGGCCGGCGAGGCCCGACGCGATTCGAAGAAAGAGGAAAAACAGCATCAACATGGACTCTTGTATGGCTCCGATGCCACGGTCCTCTCCTCGTCTTCGCCTCTTTGGGCCTCCTGGGCTCCTGGGATCGAAGAAGAAAGAACACCATAAACAGAAACTCTTGGCGCTCCGCGCCGATTTCTTGGGTCCGCGCTGTGGACCCCCTGGCGGCGCCTCTGGCACCGCCCCTGGCGCGCTCCGCGCGCCAGGGAGGGGGTCCAGCGCGGATCCAAGAAACCCGCGCGGAGCGCCAAAAGTTATGTTTATGGCGTTTTCCTTCCTCTAGCGATTCGACGAAGAAAAAACAGCATTAACATAAGTTCTCGTATGGCCCCGAATGCTGCGGTCCTTTCCTCGCTTTCGCCTTTTCGGGCCTCCTGGGCTCCTGGCAGGCCCTCGTTCGCGAGGCCATACAGACAGAGGTGGGAGCACGGCCATGTGCATCTTGATGTCGTTCCCCAGCCATCCTGTGGTGTTGGGTTCTCGTTTGGGAGAGACAGTGCCCCGCCTGCTTCTCCTTTGTCCTCCTCCTCCCTCCTCCCTCCCATCCTTGCCGCTGCCTTCCGCACGACCATTTCGGAACACCCCTCAAACGCGTCGCGGTCCCATAGGGAGTTCCACCGAAGGCACCAGTGGCAGGGTTCGCATGCATCTCCCCCGCCCATTACGGAGCGCCCCTCAAAAGAGTCGTGGCCCCGTAGGGAGGTCCACCCAGGGCCCCAGCGGCAGGGTTTGCATGCGTTTCCCCCGCCCATTACGGCATACCCCTCACACGTTCCTTGGCCCCACAGGGAGCTCCACCGAAGGCCCCTGTGGCGCAGTTCGCATGCCTCTCCCCCTCTTCATTACGGAACTCCGCTCACACGTGCAGAGGTCTACCCAGGGCCCCAGTGGCAGGGTCGCATGCGTTTCCCCGCCTGTCCCGGCACGCCCATCACACGTTGCGTGACCCATAGGGAGCTCCACCTTGGGCCTTGGTGGCAGGTTTCGCAAGCGTTTCCCCCGCCCATAGCGGCACCCCCCTCACACGTTTCGTGGCCCCATAGGGAGCTCCACCCAGTACCCCAGGTTCGCGTACGTTTCCCCCGCCCATAGGGGCACACCCCCCACACGTTTCGTGGCGACACAGGGAGTTCTACCAACTGCCCCAGTGGCACAGTTCGCACGCGTCTCTCCCCTTCATTGCGACACGCCGCTCTCACGTTTCGTGGTCCCATGGGGAGGTCCGCCCAGGGCCCCAGTGGCAGGGTTCGCATGCATCTCCCCCGCCTATTACGGCACACCCCTCCCACGCTTCGTGGCCCCATTGGGGGCTCCACCCAGGGCCCCCGTGGCAGGGTTCGCATGCGTCTCCCCGACCCCTTGTGATTCACCCCTCCCGCATTCCGTGGCCACATAGGGAGCTCCACCGAAGGCCCCTGTGGCGCAGCTTGCATGCCGTCCCCTCGCCGATTTCGGCACAACCCCTCACACGCTTCGCGGCCCCATGCGGAGCTCCCCCGAAGACGATACTCACAAGTAATTGCGGTACTTACAACTGCATATGGTTGGGTCCTTCGCCAGGCTAATTCACAATGGGTCGTGGCCTTCCGGAACAAACGTGTAGCCGGCATTGAGGCGAGAGTACGATTCTCAGCCAGCGAGGTCCGCCATGAATCAAAGAAGAACAAGTTGTATAGAGCTGAATGTGCAGAGCTCCGCGGCCGCTACCTTTGCCTCGTGCTCGCATTTTGGGGGCCTCCTGGGAGGCCCTCGTTCGGCACGGCTGGATGTGCCTCAAGTTCGGTTCAAAACGCACTCCAGGAGAGGTCTGGGGAGTAGCAGAGCTCGAAGAAGAAGAAGAAGAAGAATGACAACAACAACGTGAATTTGCGTAAGCACAAACTTTCGGAACTTCGCGCGGATTCCTTGGATAGGCGCTGGCCCCCCCTGGCAGCGCCTCCGGCGTCACTCCTGGCGCGCTCCGCTCGCCAGGGAGGGGGCCCTCAGGGCCGATGCAAGAAGTCCTCCCGAACGTTTATGTTTGTGCAGGTTGTTCTTTGTCGAGCTCCAAGGGTTTATGCTTGCGCCGCTTCCTGTCACCGCTGCTCCCTCGGGACCCGTCTGCTTCATGAGATAAAGCAGGCGGGTCCCAAGGGGAACGATGGTCTCGAGGCCGCTCGCCGGCTCGCCGGCTCCTGGGGCCTTCCCGGGCCCCGGGGTTGCCAGAGACGGGCTCGGGATGAGATGCTGGTCCTGGGGGGAGGGCTCTGGGCTCCCGGGCCCGCTCTTCCTCCAGGGCCCGACACCCTCCGCGCCGAGAGGTCCGGGAGAGGTTCGCCCACGGCGGTGTCTTCGGGGAGCTCGTGTACGCCGCCCTCATGGGGCAGATCACCGTGAACCAGGTCATAGGCTTGTGGAGGACGATCAACGGAGAGGAAGCATGCTGCCAAATAATCTGTCCTTACGTCTAAAAAGTGTTTCAAACATGTTTTGAATATGTAAAAAAGCCATGTTTAAAACATGTTTCGAACATTTTTCCGACATTTGACACACCTTTTTAACTTCAATGATAGGACTGTCAGAGTGTCCACTGTCGTGGCATCCACAACCAGAGGCCCGCTGCTGTTCCGGCGGGCCATCATCGCAGCCGGGGACGCGCCCTCGGCCAGCGCCCGGCGCCCCCACGCCGAGAGCGGCGACGCCGACGTCGACGACGACCCGCCCGCCGGGGCCGCGCCGTGCGGCCGCGCGGTCGGGGCCGGGGCCGCGAGGCTGCCGGCGCGGGCCGGGGTGCCGCAGGCGCCCTCCTGGCTGGCGGCGGCGAGGCAGATAGGGGGCGGCAAAGAGGAGGGGGATGGCTACGGGGGGGGGTGGATCTCATGGCGGGGGCCACGATGTTTCCCCAGATCTCATGGCGCCTCGTCTGCTTCCATGGCGTCCCTGGCCCCCCCCCGCTGGGCCGCGCACAATGCCGCCGGTCATGATTTGCACCCCCCCCTCTTGGACACCCCCCTCTTGGCCGCTGCCGAAGGCAGAGGGGCGTGGGCATGCCGGGCTGGGTGCCGAGGAGGTCCTGCTGGAGGAAGGCCGCCGTGGCCACCGTGGCGCCCGCGCACCTCGACGTGGGCGACGCGGACGGGGGAGCGCCCGCGCCGGCGAGCGTGGGCGCGCGCTCGGGGCGGGATGGCAAAAGGTCACAGGGGCCCAGGCTTGCAGTCGGGGCGCTGAAGAAGGAGCCCTTTTCGTTGGGGAGGGGCTCCGTGTTCCTTGATTGTTTCGCAGCTTGCCTTAGGTTTTCCTTAGGTTTTCGATGGGAGATTCGAACTTTAACGGATGGGAAAAAGGGGCCTCGTTCCTTATTTAGGGTTCCTTAGATCAACGACCCGACTGTATGATGCTCCAACCTACTTTAGCCTTGATCTCCAGAAAAATTCCGAGCGCCCAGAAGATACCGAAACTCAAGGGTTTTCACGTGTCGGGCCCAGGGAGACACTCGCCCGACACTGTTTCGATACTCTTTTGACACTCTTCCGGGTGCTCGAAATTATTTCTGTGATGTGGCCCTTAAGTAGGATGGGAACAACATAAGCCCAGACCCCCTCCTCAGACGCGGCCTACCTGATCCCTAGCAAACCATCCCCTTCCGTCACGTCCGCCTCGCCTCACCCCAAGACGTATGCATGCTGTTTGCGGCCAGAGGGGAGCTTGGAACAGCTCAGGATGAAAAACCAGTCCTGGGGAAGGAGTCCAGACCTCAGCGGGAGTCCACGCTATGAAGATGATATGACGTCGGGTGTCTGGGGCTCGATCGTTCGGGCCGTACGAGCGACTCGTCCCAGATCCTTCTCAGAACATTCGGAGCGCTCTATGGAACGGCCGCAGTGCCCGATACGTCCTCTCAGACTCTCCAGCCATCGGGGAGGCTTCACATTGTTTGCGTTGCGTTGATGTACATTGCTTTGCTTTGCATGTGTGTTTGGCTTTGTATTGAGTTGAAGTCCTTGCATTGATTTGCATTGCTTTGCTTTGCTTCTGTTGCTTTGCATGGTTTCGCTTTGCATTACTTCGCATTGCTTTGCGCCACATAGATTGCACCACATGGGTCACACCACCTAGATTGCACCTCGTGCGGTAACACCACGATTGCACCTGATAGGTTGCACGAACTCACCGTTCGGGGTCCACGCTAGTTGACATTCGAGTGTCACGTGCGTTCCCAGGTTCATACAAACAAATGTGCAGGATGTCTGTGTGGTGTGTAATGTACGTGTGTGTGTTATGTGTGTTGTGTGCGGGTGGTGTGTTACGTGTGGGTGTGTTATGTGTGAGTTATGTGTCGGGTATATGTGTTCTGTGTGTGGTACATGTTAGGTGTGTTGTGTGTGCGTTGTGTGTGTTGCTTGTGCGTTGTGTGTGATGCTTGTGTGTTGTGTGTGCGTGCGTGAGTGTGTGTTCTCTGTGTGTTATGTGTGTTGTAGGTGTTGTGTGTTATGTGTGTGTGCTGTGTCTGCTATGTGATGTGGTGTGTGTATTATGTGTGCGTCCTAGGTGTGTGTGTGTGTGTGTTTGTGTTGCACGTCGGGGCTCGATTTCGGGAGGATGTCTCGGGCGGAACTGCATGTGTCTAAGGCTCGGGTTGAAAAGAGGCTCGTTGTTTGAAGGATGTCCAAGGCAAAACTATAGTGTTCTCAACATCTGGCTCAGAAATCATTGAATCCCACTGTGTTGTTGAAGGTGTTGGGTTGAACGTGTTAAAAAGAAGAATGTGGTGTTGGACCGTGACGTTGCGATCTGCGTGAGGGGTGCGTCCGATATTCCGAATGTTGAGGATGTCCTGAGCAACACGGCCAGGCACATCTCGAACGGAACGGGATTTTCACTGAATCGTTCTTGAGCTCTATTCCCTCGGAGAGGTGCATATGATAATACGTATAGATGGACGAATACAGGTATACACATGCATACTTATCACATATGTTGTGTTATATGTGTGTTAGTGTAAGTTTGTATATATGGCGTAAAGGAGAAAGGGAGAAGGAAGAGCAATCGGTCTTGCGAGCAACTTGCCTTGCACGCAGCCCACACAGTGTCGAGGCCTCCGTCGCCGCCTCGGATAGACGAGGCGGCAGAGCTGGAGAGAGCGAATGCTGGAGAATGCTTCGAGCTACCGCTGCAATCTTCTCGGGCACGCCAACGTCCTGGCTAACCAGAATCCCCGTTCAGGGGCCCCTGATTCGTGTGGACGTGCGAGCCCACCCTGCTTGGCCTTCGACGCGGGCCGTCCTCCTCCCGTCCCTCCTTCCCTATATCTCTCCTTCTCCTCCTCCTCATCCTCATCCTCGTCACCCTCATCCCTCCTCACTCATCCCTCCTCATCCCTCCTCCTCCTCCTCCTCATACTCCTCCTCCCCCTCCCCCTCCTCCTCCTGCTGGTTCTCGCCCCCCGCTCCCTCCTGTAGCCTACTTGCCCTGCCCCCTCCCGAGCAGCTCAGCAGGCGGGGAGTCTCTCGCACGGCCGAGGCCGCCGCCTGGCAGCTCCGCAGGGCCCGCGCGCCTGGCGCTCGGCGCTTACCCTCAGTATCGTGCAACCGATCTCTGTCCACATCCCCTGTCCACGTCTCGAGCCCCACCGTCTCACCACCTCAGTTGGGGATACAGTCGGGGCGCTGACTAAGGAACCCTTTTCGTTGGGGAGGAGCTCGGTGTTCCTTGATTGTTTTACAGTTTGCCTTGGGTTTTCCTTAGGTTTTCCATGGGGAATCGAAGTTTAAGTTAAGGGAAACAGGGGCCTCGTTCCTTATTTAGGGTTCCTTAGGTCAACGCCCCGACTGTATGCCCCTCGAAACCCGAAGAGAGCAGCCTATATCCCCATCCGGGGGGGTACATCGGCCGGTAGGGCCCAGCACACGCTGGTGGGGAGGAGGATCGTTCAAACGATGCTCCTACCCCCCGCCAGCCCCTCTAGGAGCGGTGCCCGGGCGAGATTCGGAGAAAGAGTCGACGAACGAGCCGCACACACCCACACGCGTGGTGTCGGATGGGGGTCCCCGCTCGAACGGGAGCGCCCTCCCGGGGTCCAAACATCCCGCACCCATACCCATAGCCAGTCCTCGTCCCAACGACCCCCCTGTGGGCACGGTTGTGTGTGTGTCGTTCGTTCGTTATGAGAGGGCCGACGGTCGAAAATTCAGAGGCCAGGGAATCACCGCGTGTAAGCTAGTCGTGGGCTGGACACGTATCCATAACCACGGCCTCGCGCGCCAGGCCCGTGAGCCGCGACCCCATACGCATGCGGCGAGTTTCTAAGATGCTTCGCTTTTCCACTCGATCGCGTCCTGGAATCCAGACAGCGATGGCGTGGATGTGGATGTGTCCGCCGCTCGTGACCCAGACATGCGACGCCGTGCCTTCCCCGTGCGGGACCCCCCGGAGCCCCGACCCTTCCCCGGGGGCCCGCCTTTCTCATCCCGAGTCCTCTTCGACGGTCCAGGGGCCCGGCAGGCCCTCCCTCGAGCCCGTCTGGCCCAGGGCCCCATGGCCGCTGGCGGTGCCTCCGCGCGGGGCTCCACCCGCGCCGGGCCCGCCGCCGAGGCGGCGGCGGCGGCCGGCCTGCTGCCCCGATGGGCCCGGGCGGCGGCGAAGCCGCCTCCGCGGAGTGCCTGCTGTGCTACGAGGACAGCTGATGGAATGGCGCCCAAGGAAAGACTCAGCTGTGCGATGTCAAGCTCTCTCGATGTGTTTTGGTAGGGGAACGAGAAGTGGCATAAGCATAAAAACTCGGAGGTCCGCGCGGATTTCTCGAATCGGCGCTGGGGGCCCCCGGTGGCGCCTCCGGCGCCGCCCCTGGCGCGCTCCGCGCGGCAGGGAGGGGGTCTAGCGCCGATCCGAGAAATCTGCGCGGACCTCCGAGTTTTTATGTTTCTGTCATTCTTCGTTCCCCTATTTGGGTGCACCTAGCCCAGTTGAGCGTGCTTCAGTCGAGGGGTCTCCCTCTCGACACCCTGAGCCAAGGACGCGTGTGGACAGAGACGAACCGCTCTGCTCACATTGCACATGCACTGCAGCGCTGCACCTGCACTGCAGCGCTGCACCCATAGCTATACGACCCCCAGATGGTCGGGGTGGATGTCTGGAAGGGCTGTGGGCGAGGGGTGTCGAATGAGAGTCCCCGCTCGAACGGGAGCCCTCTCGGGATCCAGCATAGCGAAGCGCGAGTCAGCCCCCTAGAAGTATGGGTTTTGCGTTGTTCGCTCGTCGATTGCTGCGCGGTATCCGACCCTTTTTGAGTATTTTCTGACCTTTTTGGGCTATTTGGGGGGTATTTCTTATGTTTCGTCGAAAATCCCTGGAGCGGGCGGTCACTGGGATGGGAGGTGACGGAGAAGGACCTTCCAGGATTCTGGACGCCCGAGATGGGTACGGAACGACCCATTGTAAATACTCCTCTTGTAGAGGGGCATGCCCGGCTCAAATGTGACGATGCCGCTCACGGCTGGAGGCGGAACGCGCGCCCAAGCATAGATTTTCGGAGCTCCGTGCGAGCTTCTGGGGCCGGCGCGGGGGGCCCCCTGGCGGCGCCTCCGGTACTGCCAGGCCCAGCGCAGATCCAAGAAATCTGCGCGGACCTCCAGAAGTTCATGCTCAGAGGAAGAAGAATAGACGCCCGAAATGGGTACGGAACGAATGGGTACAATGCCCAACATCAGTTCCTGTTTATCCTGAACAGGACTCGCTGTCGGTGTCGCCGCGGCCTGTGCCCATTCGAGGCAGGAGGCCGCCTGCCCAACAGCGGCCGCTGTCGGTTTGGGATAACATTTGTTGTTGGGCATTGTACCCATTCTTTCCGGACCCATTTCGGGCGTCCAAGAGGGTGACCCAAAGAGGGTCAGCCACGCGCAGAGGGGGGCAGGGGGGAGGGGGGAGGGCTTCTGAGAAGCACCCCTGCCCCTTGGAAGGCGCGGGCCTTCTCTGTAGATGCAAGGCCGGCGCCTTCTGAGAAGCAGCCTCCTCCTAAGAAGCCCTCCCCCCTCCCTCCACCCCCTTGTGCGCGCCGCCAAGAGGGGGTGAAGAGAAAAGTTCAGGAGGGGGAAAAACACACAGACACAATTAAGCGTCGACCCCCAGGAAAATACGGGAAACTATGGAAAGTGCGGGGAAGACAAAAACTCATAAAATATAGGAAAATATGGGGAATCCTTTTATTCGTGTGTATTTATTTGTGTGTCCCAGGGCCCCTTCAAAAGTCCAAATGGGGGGGTGAAGGAGAGGGCCCCGGAAGGGGCCCCTTCCTGGCCCCTTCTGGCCACCCGCGGGCTCCACGAGGGGCCCCGAGGGCCCCCCTTTTTCGGGCCTTCTCCTCGCCCCGGATTTGGGCCACCCCCCCCTTTCGCCCCCCGCCCTTGGCATCGCTCGGACGTGTGCGTTTTTGTTCGTCGGCGAGGACCATCGAGGAGCATCCTTCATCATTTGGCGAAAAAACCACACACACACACACACACACACACACACACACACACACGAAACCGAAAAAAAACACAGGGAATGGACGTCCGAGCGATGGCCAGCGCCCACGTCTGCCTTGTGAAAGGGGTTCCGTCCACTCCCAGGCGCACTCCCGGCCGCCCACGTGAGGTCCCAGCAGATGGGGGCCGAGGCTCGGGCAGCATCGCCAACGCCTCGGCGATGCGGCTCGATGAGCAGCTCAGCTCTCTCCATGCCAACGTCGCTGATGCGTCGCTGATGCATCGGCGCTGTGGCGCCGTCCTCCGATCCAATGGGCTCCGACCCCAGCTGGGCGGCCTCCATGTACACAAAGTTGCCTCAGGCCCTGGACGAAACTGAGTCGCTCCAGGGCGTCCGGGGCGCTCTCAGGGCGTTCTGGGGCGTTCAGGGATGCAACGGCCGCGGCGCCCGATGCATCATCCAAGCCCGCCAGCTCTCGGAGATTCCCGATGTGTCTCGCTCTGGATTTCTTCTCGTCCTGGGTTCTTCTTGGCGCAGCCCCTCACGGCCACGGCCAGGAGGACGTGTTACTCTAGGCCTCCCAAGTAGGGTCCGAGGAGATGGGGTCGGAGGATCGCGCCGCAACGCCGATGCATCGGCGATGCGGCTCGATGTGGAGCCCAGTTTTGCACGCCGACTGCGCCAATGCGTCGAAGATGCATCGGTGATGCAGCGCGACCCTTCGACCTTGGAGGCGGCCAGGGGGTCTGAGCTGGAAGGAAAACTGTCAAGAGGGGGATGAAGGCAAATTCACTCAAATCGGTCCCCAGACCCATCCAGGGGTAGCTTTTCGAGCCGCGTCCAGCCGTGGCCACGCCACGCCACTTCTCTTTTCCCGCCCCGCCCCCTTCTTCACCACGCCACGCCACTTCTCTTTTCCCGCTTCACACATCTTGCGATGGCTGGAACAGGCACGCGAGCGCCAGGAACACCGGTACGAGGAGTTCTCGAGCGCGATGTCCGCCAACGGTTATTTAGCCCGCTCCACGAGATGGATGGGCAGGATGACCTCGGATCTCCTCCCCGGCCGGAGGTCCATCAGATCTCTTCGCCGGTGCCCCCTACCACTCCCGCAGAAGCTCACGCAGCACCACAACCTCATCTATCTCCAACTTTACAACAAATCGCCGCAATCATCCGCCAGGAAGTTCAGCCGATCAACGCCACCATCGAAAACCTCGACAAGCGGCTGCAGGAAATGAGCAGCAAGGTGGACGGCAGGTTCGGGGAGGTCGAGAGCCGCATAGAGGGCATCGACACCCGCATCACAAACTTGGAGAGCATGTATGACCACGCTGGCGGTTCCGCGTCATCCCCACGCAGCGTAAACACAGACGTCTGGGACCACATCAAGGCGCTGCAGGTGGAGATCGAGCAGCTGAAGGGCACCACCCCGGGGACAGACAAGAGCCAGGACAGGGAGGTGACCGCTGTGATCGGGGCCTGCAGGCCCTTGCGGGGGAGGAGGAAACCCAGACCTGGTTGACGAAGAAACTCTGGGATTCATGGGCCCCCCAACCCGAGGAAGTGTACATCAAGGGGGAGTTCCAGGGCCTGGTTTTCGCAAAGTTCTCGGACAAAACTGGGCGGGACTCGGCAATCCAGTTGATCCGTAAATCACACTTCAAGGAAGGTGGGAACAAGGTTTGGGCCAAGCCTGACACGGAACTGCCGACGCGTGTCATCAATTCTTTTGTTTTCGGGGCGAAGCACATCATGAAGGAGTGGGGGTACCCTAACAACAGCATCCGGGCAGATCCGGCCGAGGGCACGGTCTGGGTTGGCGGCGAAACTGCGATCCAGGTGTCTATCGTGAAGGGCATCTTGAAAGTCGGTTATGGCGAGGGGTGGGAAGCATGGTTGCTGCAAGACGGCTTCCCGCAGTTTCCAGACATGGTGAAGAAGCTCTCCGAGAAAATCCAGAAGTATTCCTCCAAGGACACGGCTCAAGGAGGCGCGAAAGGAAAAGGCAAATTTAAAGGGAAAGGTGGTGGCTCAGGTCGCCACTAGGGGTGCCGGCGGAGCGCGAGCAAGATTGTTTCACCTTCATGCGGCCCAGGGGATTGCAGGCGTCCTTTCGACAGTCCACCTGGCGCACAGAGCCAGCGTGACGGTGCACAGCATGGCGAAGCTAAGCTGTCCTTGATGGCTGCGCGGGGCGGCCGTTTGCGCCCGGCACATAACGAATTTACATTTGCATCGTGGAACGTCGAGGGCTACACGGAGTCCAAACAGGCAGAACTAGAGTTCATCATGCAGGAAAGGGTATCATCATATTGGGCATACCAGAAACGTGGACATCCAGATCACATGTCTTCCAGACAGACACAGGGCACCTAGTCATACTACCGGGCGGTCCGGAGAAATCCACAGAGAAAGATGGCGCGGGTTTCATCGTCGCGCCTCGCGCGAGGCAGTCCGTCGTCGGCTTCGGCCAGGATTCGTCCCGCATGGCTTCCATCAAGATCAGGATTTCTGGCGGAAAGGCTGCATTATTTTCGGCACACGCACCACACAGTGGCAAACCATACCAAGAGCGGCAAGACTTTTTCACAGACCTTGGCGACTTCGTCGCGAAGACCTCGGCCCACGGCCCCAAGATCGTGATTGGAGACTTCAACGCGCGCTTGCACGAGCAACTGGGCGACGAGCAGGACATCGCTGGTCCGCATATCTTCAAGCACCCGCGTCAAACCGTGAAGGCCGATGCGAACAGATACCTCTTGGTAGAAATCTGCGCCCGGTTGAATATGAGCATTGCTAACACGTTCTTTCCTGGCACCCAGGAGTCGCTTGCCACGAGCTACAACGTCGGGTGCCCGATGGGGTGCGACGTGACCCCGGACACGCATTCACATATAGATTTTTGCATGTGCGAACAAGATTGGCTTCCTATGCTTAGCTCTCTTCGATCGTGCCGGGAGGCGCCGTTGTCTTTTCATCATTTCTTGCTTTCAGGTCAAACGAGAATGGTAGTGCCAAAGCCGGCCGCGCCGCATAAGAATCCGAAGTTGGACGTTGAGCAGCTCGGCGAGGAAGGCATGCGCCAACGATTTGCACAGCATCTTTCGAGGTCACTTGAGGACATTAACGAGGGCGGGGGCGCCGGCTCCGATGTCGACCTCTCGCGGTGCCAACTAGTAGATGCTTTTGAACACGCAGCTGCCTACTCCTTGCCTGAGAAACCTAGGACCGCCCGACGGCCGTGGATCTCGGGGAGCACGCTGCAGCTCATTGCCCGGCGAAATGGTGCCAGGCAGCGCGGGCATTGCATTGCGGAAAAGAACCTTGCGAAGTCCATCCGCCAGCGCGTCGCCAAGGGCCGCGCGGTGCGGTTGGAAAAGCTCACCGCCGACGGCAACTGGGGTGAAATACGGATGTTTCGGAATGGATTTTGCCCTTGCCAAGGTCGACTGCGCGATTCTGAAGGTCAACTCGTTGACAGCGAACGCAGGCAGAGACGCTGGCAGATCACCTTGAGAAAAAGCAATGGGCTGTCCGGCCAACCACAACAACGCAGAACGTTGAGCACATCAACGAGGAGCTTCCAGTCCGCATGGGGCCTATCACTGAAGACGAGGTCCGAGCCGCAGCGAAACGCCTACGCTATGGCGAGGCAGCAGGGATGGGCGATCTACCGCCTGAGTTTTGGAAGGCAGCGACGGACCAGGGAGAAACTGCATTGTCATGGATTACGAAAGTTTGCAACCTGGTGTGGAGCACCTCGAGAGTGCCCGACTCGTGGCACAAGGCGAAGGTCACATTAATTTACAAGAAAGGAGACCCAGCATCCTGCGACAACTACCGCCCAATATGTTCGCTGCCGATCGGCTACAAAATGTTCGCCATGATCCTTTTGAGCAGGCTGAAGGAGGCTGGGGCCGAGAATCACATATGGCGGACGCAATTCGGTTTTCGTTCTGGCCGGGGCACCGCTGATGCGATCTTTGACGCAAGGAGAGCGTTGGAAGATGCATGGGCGACCAAGGACGGGGCTGCCTTGTTCCTCGCGCTCGACTGGGCGAAAGCATTCGATTCGGTGTCGCCCGAAGCGCTCGCAGTCTCACTCCGGCGGTTTGGATGCCCGTCGCATTTCGTGAGCGTTGTGTCTGCTATTTATCAGGGTCGGAAGTTCGTCGTGACCGACCGCGGAGAGACATCCCACGAATATGTACAAAACTATGGTATATGTCAAGGCTGCCCACTGTCGCCATTTCTCTTCACCATTGCGATGACTTCCCTTCTCACCGACGCGCACGCTATGCACCGAACGCGGGCAGGCCAAGTTCCAACGGAAAAGTGCGCGCGGGAACTAGTGCATGCTGACGACACGCTCCGGATTGACAGTGACCCGGATATCATCGAGGACCTCATGAATTGCATAGAGATATGTGGAAGCCACTATGGGCTATCGTTCAACCTACAGAAAATAGAGATGCTGAAGGTGAAGACGGCGGCGGACGTTCGGGACAGCAGCGGTGAGTTGGTGATTTGCAAGGATTCTCTTGTGCATCTCGGTACCCGTCTGTCCGCCGACGGAAGGAGCGGAACAGAATTGAGCGACAGGATTGGCGCAGCGGGCAAAGATTTCAATATTTTGTTTTCGATCTGGTCCCACTCTTCTCCTCCTCGGAGGAAGAAAGTCAAGATCTTCGAATCGCGCGCGGTGCCCAGACTATTATACGGCGTGTTTGCCGCCTGCCTGAACAAAACGGAGCGGAGGAGGCTAGACAGTTTTCAAGCACGTTGCCTGCGAAAAATGTTAGGTGTTTCGCCGGCATATTACAGCAGAGTGTCAAACGCAACCGCGTTGGCAATGTCAGGCCGGAGGCCTATCAGCGAGACCGTCATCAAGAGGCAGATGCTCTTCATGGGCCAACTTGCGCGACGTCCTGACAACAACCCTGTCCGGCAATCTGTTTTCCAGCCAGGTGGCATAGATCTTCGGCCCCCGTCCGGACCTCGGCGACGAGGGCGCCCCAGGCAAGCGTGGGGAAGCATGGTTTTTCGAAATTGTCTTGAAGTCGCTGGTTCCCTCGACGCGCTGTCTGCATACTTTCACCCCTCAGGTGGGGCGGCAGCATCGTGGGAGTCGGCAGTGAGATCTTGGTGCCCGAACACAGGGTAGCACCGCAATTTGACATCGCGGTGCCATGTTTCACCTTGCTCGCGCGCCGTCTGGCGCTAGGCTTTTCGCTCGCTCGCTCGCTCCAGCCGTGGCGACGAGGAGGTCCCTTTCGCCATCCTCCTTCTGGCCGGAACCAGTGCTGGGTCACCTCAGCTCCCCAGTCGGCTCCGACTCGGACCCCACCTGGGAGGCCTTGAGAGGCCTTGGAAAACACAGCGTGCCAGCTCAGACCCCCTGGCCGCCTGGCCACCTCCAAGGTCGAAGGGTCGCGCCGCATCGCCGATGCATCGGCGATGCATCGGCGACGTCGGCGATGCATCGGCGCCGTCGGCCGGCGCGATCCTCTGACCCCATCCACTCGGACCCCGTTTGGGAGGCCCCTAAACTGAAGTCGGGCATGCCCCTCTACAGGAGGAATATTCAAAGAAAGTCAAACGATAGTCTGGGGACGATGTTTTGACCATGTTTGACCATTTTGGCGTGGAGTTCTTTATTTTTCGTCCACAATCTGCTTGCACGAGAACATGCACGCACCGTGCCAGGCCCGATGGTGGCCAGGCATATTTTGGCGATGCGCAGAGGCGCCCTCCCTGCGCAGGAGCGGGGCAGCGTGGAGCCCGCGCCCTGCTGCGGCAAGGGCACCTGCGGGCGGTGCAGGCGCATGCTCGAGCGGCGCGCGGGGTCCCAGCCGCTTCTGTGCCCCTTCTCGGGGGTTGCCAGATGTGCCCCCGGCCCCACGGTGAGCGGCGTAAAAAACGGGGCCGTCTGCGCCGGCATTGGCGCGTTAGCTGACCGCGCGAGGTCGCGCGTAAGCGCCCTCGTCTCCAGTGCAGCGTGCCGCGCTGGCGGCCCGCGCAAGCCGCCGCGGAAGGTCGCAACGTCGCCTCGCGCAAGACCCGTTTCTAATCGCCCCTCGGGTGCCTCCAGGATTCTCGGGGTTCGCTGAAACGGGGGTCGGCGCGGACTGGCGTCAGCCAAAGCCCTTGTGGCGGATCCACTTGACGGGCCGGCTCCCCGCTTCCGCCCTCCGCCGACCTGAATGTGGGACTTGGCATCGCTCGGACGTGTGCATTTTTCCTTCGGCGAGGACCATCGAGGAGCATCCTTGATGATTTGGCGAAAAAACCACGCACGAAACCGAAAAAAACACAGGGAATGGACGTCCGAGCGATGCCCAGTGACGGGCCGGCTCCCCGCTTCCGCCCTCCGCCGACCTGAAGCTGGGAGCCAGTCCGCTGCCGGCCAGGCTTCGCGACCAGGGCCCTGCCCTGGCGCTGACCCGGGTCTGTGCCGACCCGGCCGGTTCGTCCCCGAGGTGTCCATGGGAAGTGCGTCCGCGCGCAGAGGGGGGGGGCAGGGGGAGGGGGGAGGGCTTTTTAGAAGCACCCCTGCATCTGGAAGGCGCGGGCCTCGTCTGAAGATCTGAGGCCGGCGCCTTCTGACGAGCAGCCCCCTTTCTAAAAGAAGCCCTCGCCGCTCGGCCTGATGCCTCCTCGCAGGACGGGTGGCCCCGTGGCCGTGTTGCTCTTTTCCCAATTGTTTGCCCATGCCGTGTGGGTCCTTGGCCGTGGATGTCAAAACAGAATCCCGTGAAACGGCACGAAGTGTTACAACGGCCTACACAACAGATCTGCGCGCAGGAACCTGACAGCAGTATCTTGTCTTGGTTCTCGGTGCACCTGTGGGGGTGTCGGCGCGTCGTCCCCGGCGGCCGGCTGACCCCAAACAGGCGCTGCAGGCCGAACAGAAAAAGAAGGCCGCACGCCTCCCGAGCGCCCTGCGCCCCGACCCTCGAGTCAACCCAGAGCAGAGTGAAGTCTGGCGTGTCCCTCTACAGGAGGAAGATTCAAAAATAGCTCTGACATAGTAAGGGGACACATTGTTTCTACTGTCTTTGATCATTTGGGGGTGTGTTTTGACTATTTTTCATTAGTCGTCCAAAATCCCCCTGTAGGAGGACACGTCCGACCTAATACTGGTCTTGGCCCCCCAGGCCTATTCAACCCAGCGCAGAGGGTTTTCACGTGTCCTGCCTTGGGAGGCGATGCTCACTCGACGCTTCGCCGGCGTGTCGGGCAGACACTGCCTCGATATTCCTCGGGTGCTCGAGGCCATTTCTGGAAATGCGGTCCCGCAGCACGGTGGGAGCAGCGCGGCCCCAGGGGGGAGCACAAGCTTGGGCGGCGCCCTGGGCCAGGGGGCACACGCCTGGCAGGCCCCCGGCCTTCTGCCGCCAGCCGGCCGTCGGCGCGCACGGTGCCTCGCTGGGCCTCCGCAGCTGCATCGTCCGGGAGCTCTGCAGCTTCGGCCTCAGCCCGGGGAGCGGGGGCGGCATGCACTCGAAGGCAGAAGAACCGCCACAAGCATGAACTGTGGGCGCTCCGCGCGGAGTTCTTCGGATCCGCGCTGGGCCCCCCCGGCGGCGCCTCCGGCGCCGCCCCTGGCGCCGCCCCTGGCGCGCTTCGCGCGCCAGGGAGGGGGACCAGCGCAGATCCAAGAAACCCGCGCGGAGCGCCAAAAGTTTATGCTTATGGCGGCTGTTTCTTCTAATGAATGCACCCGGGGGCGGCTCGGGGGGCCCAGGTCGGCGCTGGGCCCACCCTCCCCCAGATAGAGCTGTTAGGATGCAGCTCCTGGTGAGGATGCAGCTCCTGGGAGGATGCAGCTCCTGGGAGGATGCAACCCCTAGGAGGATGCAGCTCATGGGAGGATGCAACTCCTGGGAGGATGCCACTCCTGGGAGGATGCAACTCCTGGGAGGATGCCACTCCTGGGCGTCAACTCCTGGGAGGATGCCACTCCTGGGCGGCACGCGCACGATCAGAAACGGAAGAAGGACCTCCACGTACGATTAAGTCGGGCATGTCTCTCTGCAGGACGAATATTTCAAACATCGACAGACTAGTTTTGATTATTTGCTGACTATGTTTTATTTTTCACCCATAATCCGCTTGTAGGGGGACATGCCCGACCTAAACGTACATGTACGGTAGGTTCGCATGGCGTTGGTGCGACGGCGACGCCAGCGACGGCGTTCGAGGCTCAATTCTGCGACGCGGAAGCACCGATGGACACGGTAACGCCATTGGACCCGATTGAATTGAACCTTGAACGATCGGGGCCGCGATCGATTCAAATTTGGACGATCGACGCGGTGTCAAAAACTTTTGCGCGCGCCGGCGCCGCGCGAACCTATCGTACATGGATCCACGTTGGTTTGAAGAGTACGCGTTGCGCGAACGTTCGTTCGATTCACGCGGCTTGTCTCGCGGATTGAGGGGCCGTGTTCTTGTACAAGTTCGGGACACGTACGTCTTTGGTGTTGGTTCCCTACCCGAGTTGCCTGGAGCTGGCTTGGGTGGCCCGGGGTCGGCGCTGGGCCCACCCTCCCCTAGAGCCCTGCCAGGATGCAAACTCCTGGGAGGTTACTTGCAGCATCGCCGCTGTTATGCAGGACATCCGTGGTCGAAAAAGCGGGCACACTCTGGCCGAACCCTGCTCGATCGAGCTGCATCTCGTCGATTCCGGCTGCATTCCGTTGAATCCGGCCTCATCCTGGGCTTGTTTTGGCTCAGTCTGGTGCAAGGGCCCATTCATCGAGCTTGAAAGCCTTCTAGAGCCCCGAATCATCAGGGGTAACTCAGGTCAGGGCTAACGCGGGTTCGTTTTTCGGGAATGCGAACCCGAGATACCCCGGGCCCGAGTTACCTCAGATAATTCGGGCGTCCACCGCCCCAAACCATCAGGGGTAATTCGGGTCAGGGCTAATTCGGGTTCGAACCCCGGGCCCGGGTCACCCCGGATAGCTTGGGCGCCCAATTTCCAAGTATTTTCTTTGGGTGGAGGACAAAGGGTGAAATCTGAAATGCCGTTTCGATGGATTCTCGAGCCTTGAGTCTGCAACAGGTGAATCACAAGACGGATTGGCTTTCGAGATGCAGGCGCCCATATGGATTTCACCCTGAGCCCTCCACCCTGAGAACATGCTCAGAGTTCAATCGTGCTGACGCAACTTCCCAGAAGCTGCCTCCCAGCAGTTGCGCCTCCATGGCGGCGCCGCGGGCGCCGAGCCCCGCGTGCTCCGCGCGCCCAGGAGAGGGCCCCTAAGAAATCGGCATGCACCGATGGGCGAATCTCCCACCGCCACTGCCATATGTAGGACGGGGGAGAAGGGAGAGTGAGGAGGTCCTCCTCCTCCTCCTCCTCCTCCTCCTCCTCCTCCTCCCTCTCCTACCCATGGTAGCGGTGGCGGAAATGGGCCCCTCGTGCACCCCCGAAAGTTGCTGCTCGTGCCGTTCCCCCCGCTCCTCTGCCATCGGAGGCTGCCAGAGGTGCTTCTGGCACAGGGTGCCCCCCCAGCTCTGATAGTCGGGGGACGATGTTCGGACTAGGTTCAGACTATCTGGGAGCATTTTTGGGGTATTTGGTTATTTGTCCTCCAAAATGCCCGTGTAGGAGGGCACGCCCCCGACCTAACCCAAGAAGTCCGCGCGCACCCCCCTTAAGCTGCCGCTCGTGCCGTTCCCCCGCTCCTCTGCCATCGGAGGCTGCCACGGGTGCTCCTGGCCCAGGGTGCCCCCCAGCGTCGGGCGACGAAATCTGTGCAGATCCACCGCACCTCGGCCTCGTTCTTTCTTCCTGGACCCAGGAGCCGTGTCTGCGCCCCCCTGGCCAAGCACCGCAGCTGGGTTCAGGATGGGCCCGGCCGGGGAGCAGCGGACATGTATAGATTTCGTCGCCCTGCAGCGCCTCGTGCCATCCTGGCATCCCCGGGGCCCGCCCGGCCCAGTGGGGGGTGCTCCAGAGGCCAAATGAGCCTCTATCTAGAGCCCGAGGGCGCTTTCGGCCAGTTCGTTTCTTGGCATCGCTCGGACGTGTGCACTTCTTGTTCGGCGCTACCGAGGATCAGATTGGATCATGTTGCGGAAACGTGCGCGCGCGAAGCCGAAAAATTGTCACGGGGAATGGACGTCCCAGCGATGGCTAGTTTTCAGCCGCCGATTTTTTGTTTCTCCCCCCCCCCGATTCCCACTTGCTGCTCTGGGCTCGGCCAGAAGGCCTCCGAAGCCGCACCCCGGGAAGTGGGCGTCGGGCAGGCGGCACCGTGGCATCTGAGAGCGCAGTGAGTTGGCGGCGCGCAGAAGGGGGTAGGGGGAGGGGGGAAGGCTTCTTAGAAGGAGGCTGCTTCTTAGAAGGCGCCGGCCTTACATCTACAGAAAAGGCCCACACCTTCTAAGAAGCAGGGGTGCTTCTAAGAAGCCTTGCCTTCCCCCCTCCCCATACCCCCCTCTGCGCGCCGCCAAGTGAGGGCGGGACGGGACCGGGGCCGGCGGGCCACGGGTCGATCCCAGAGCTGAAGGCGTGGCGAACGGTCGGGAGCCTTGAGGCGGGGGTGGACAGACCTCCTACCCGGACACGTCGAGTAAGGAATTTGCCGTTGTCGGTTCGCGAGAGGGCGTCGCGGCCATCATTTTTGCGGGTCTAGGTCCGTCGGTTTCGGTCCCAGGCCGCCTTCTCTAGGGGGAGGTTTACTAAAGGGAGGTTTGTCCACCGCCGATTGAGGCGGGGGGTCCGTCAGGGCACCGGGTCCTGCAGGATCTTGCGAAGACCCCCTCTGGCTGACCCCAGTTGGCGCGCCGCTCGTGGCCGCGGGGCGGCCGCGCCTATTGGCTGGCCCGGGTTTGCGGAGCCTTGCCTTGCAGTTGTTTGTTCCTGCATTGCAGTTTTCGGTGTCCTGCTGACCCGGTGTTGATTGACCTGGGTCGGCAGATCCCCGAAGCGCGGCGCCCAGAACGGGCAACAGAGCAGCGGTTCCCACAACGAGAGTGCACACGAAGCACAATAACCAAACGAAAACATGTCCTGGTCGGCGGGTCCAACATCGGCAAAAAGCGAGCGGGGCGTGGCATCGGCAGCTGCCATCCAGCCTCGTGGACGGACGGCAGCCGGCGCGGGGCCGCAGGCGCAGGACGAAGAAAAGCGGCCAGCGTGCACGGCGCCGTGCGGGGCAGCGCTCGGAGCACCTCGGGCAGCGCCCGGCCGTCGGCAACAGCGTCGGCACGAGGGCGTGGCGGGTGCTGACCGTGGTGGCGCTGGCGCCGCGCCTGCCCCTCGCGCTGCGGGAGGCCGCCGAGGCGCTGCTGCACGTGGCCAGCGTCGGCGGCGCCAGGCAGGGCCCCCAGCCCGCCGGGCAGAGGCTCGCCGCGGCGGAGGTGGCCGTCGCGCTGTGCAGGCAGGCGTCGGCTTCAGCCAGCCTTGCGTCGGGCCTGTCCCCCTACAGGAGGAAGATTCAAAAATAAACAGAACATAGTCAGGAGACATATATATATATATATATATACATACATACATACATACACATATATACATACATATATATATATATATATGTATATGTGAATGTGGCTATTTTGAGTATTTTGAGTTTTTTTGTCTTACATCCTTCGTCCAACATCCCCCTGTGGGAGGACATGCCCGACCTAAAACCGGCCACGCGCAGAGGGTGGCGGGGGGAGGGGGGAAGGCCTCTCAGAAGCACCCCTGCTTCTCAGAAGGCGCGGGCCTGATCTGCAGTCGTAAGGCCCGCGCCTTCTAGGAAGCGGCCTGGGAAGCCTTCCCCCCTCCCCCTACCCCCTTCTACGCGCCACCAATTCAATCCCAGACCCCTTGGGGGGAGAAAGCCTCCTCTTCTCCACGGCTGAGCGCGGCTCGAAGAATGTGTTGCTTTCGACCCCAGGAGGGATCCAGGGACAAAGTTTGAGCGGATTTGTTCTCATCCCCCCCACCCACCCCTCTTGATTGATTTTCTTTTGGGGCTTATCCAGCGCAGACCCCCCCAGCCGCCTCCAAACAGACAGTGCTTTTGCCAGCGCAGGCCCCCAGCCGCTTTCAAACGGACGGTGTTTTTGCTATGTTCGACCTCAGGGGGCCTTCGCCAGGCCCCGGGACTGAAAAAACAAGTCAGGATGAAAAGCCAGTCCCGCTGGAGGGAGGATGGGCGACATCCGAAGAACAACAAAAGTGCATGCATATAAAGTTTCGAAGGTACGCGCGGATTTCCTGGATCTGCGCTGAGTCTCCCTGGTGGCGCGGAGAGGGGGGGTCCGGCGCCGCGGAGCTCTGATAGTGTATGTTTCGGTTGTTTTTTGTCTTTCTATTTTTTTCTCACTCTAAGCACTACTTCTTCGTGTTCCCTCGATTTCGGCTCCTGGAGCCCGTCATCTGGCTCCGAGACCTTTCAAGAAGGATCCGGGACTGAGAACGAATTACCCCCTCGGGAAGTAGTGGGGACTTCTGTGGCCGCGCACTGAATAAAAAGCATGGAATTTCCTAAGCCGGGGGGAGGAGAAGCAACACCACCACCAGCAGTGGGCCACCTCCAGCGAGGAGGTCCACGATGCTTCCCCGACCTGGAGATTGGAGATTTCTCGAGTAGGATGCCGCAAAGCAGGGGGGCCACACCACCAGGAGGACCCTCCTTGGCTCCTCGCGGTGTTGGTGCCGAATTGTTGCTGTTCCCAGGCAGTGGCCCAGCACCGCCGAGTTCCTCGTCCAGTCCCTCAGAAACTTCTGGGACGACCTCGACGTGGCCGGCTCCATCCGGCGGCCTTCGGCCCATCGAGCCACCGTGCCGGGGTCGTGGACGGGATGTGTCTGGGATGCACTTTCGGGGAGCCCCTTGAGCACTGAGCAATATTGGGACCCTGCGGCACTCCACGCCGTGCCTACGGCACGGCGGCGGATGATGGGCGACGAGGTCGGCAGCGTCTTGGATTACGCGGAGGTGCTGGTCCTCAGAAGCGTTCTGGCAGCCGTAGACGTGTTCGCCATATTGCGATTGCGGCACAAGGCGACTTCTGCCGCACAGGGCAGCTTTGCCTGCCTGCTGGTGCGAAGACTGGAATCAGCGCTGGGGCGGCCAAGGGTGATGGAGGAGATCTTCGCCGAAGCAGTACTCGAGGGCTGCTGCGCTGGCATGTTCCCTCTCGAAGGGCACGCGTGGACCGTTAAAGGGACACTTGGTAACTCAATCGTTTCGCGCACCCCACAAGCCCCCTTCCATTCGGTCCTGAGTGACAAGTGCGTCCCTCCAAGACTGTAAAGCGAAGCCAGCCAGAAATGTGTACCGTAGCGCCGAGGTTGCTCCAGTCGCTCAATCAGCTCTGGGTGCCTGCCGCAGACAGCGTGCATCGCGTGTTTGATGCTCATGAGGGTGCAGTGCTTCCTCGAAGCCCCCCTAGACCCCCCCCGCCCGCCTGGCCCGTCCTTGGCCCAATCACCTCTCTGTTTCGTTGCCTCGCGTCCTGGCTCCGCTGGTTGACCGTGGGAGCGAAAAGGAGGCGCCTTCCTGGCTGCCGAAGAGGCAGTGCTCCAAGTTCGTGTGGCGCTGTGGCAGTAGATTTAAGTCGGGCCTGTCCCCCTGCAGGAGTTTTCGAGGAAAAATTCAACATTGCCAACACATAGTCGAACATGACCAATAAATGCTCAAACAAAACGTCCCCAGACTATTTCTTACCATTTTGGAATATCCCCCCTGTAGAGGGACAGGCCCGACTCAACAGTAGATGGCCGAGGGCCCAGGCCGAGCCCCTTGCCTTGTTGCAGTGGGGGGCCATGCCAGGAAACACCCTGCTTGCCTCCAGGGCGCCCTGTCCTCCTCCTCCTCCTCCTCCTCCTCCTCCTCCTCCTCCTCCTCCTCCTCCTCCTCCCCCTCCTTCTCCTCCTGGGTTTCTTGGGTTTCGATGGTGTTGCCGTGGAGAGCGTGACGTGCCCACACCAAAAATCCACATGGACGTCCTGGGGTCTCAGGGCTGGGTCTATTGTGGAAGGCCCCCCGTGGACTGGCCTATACCGTACAGTGCCTGGTTGTGGGTGCTGCGATAACGAAGAGAGGATGCCTTCGAGAAGAGGCGGCGTGCGCGGTTGCACTAATCAGCCCGCCGTTCCTCCGAAGGCCCGTACGTCTGCCCACTGCACACCCTCCTGGGTCGTCCGCAGGAGGCTGCGTGGTCCTGGCTGGAGACACTGCCCTTATCCTGGGGGTCAGCGCGAGCGGGCAAGTATTGAATGGTTCAGGTTCGATGTCTGTTCATGAGAGCCTTGGGCGGCGACATTGAGATCAGCTATTCCTGCATTTGGACCGCGTCCAGTCTCAATCCCAGTCTGCCTGCTAGCCTCTCGACAGAAGCCCGTAGTGCGGGTGGGTGCGACCTGAGACGTCGGAAGTTGAGAAGGCAACGCATGTGAATGCAGCACCATCTCCACTTCCGTATGACCTTGCGTAGAGGCTGGCCCCCGTGGCCGATGAAGTACCGTCCAGTTCTCTAGTCAAAGGCATGCCTCCAAGACGCCATTCGGAGTCATCAGAGCAAACCTGACTGCGATTCAAGCCAGTGCTGAGACTCGATCCCCCGATCGGACAGCACCAGGGGCCACGCAGGCTCCCACGGACGGGACACCAAGTTCAGGTGGCGTCAGAAATTTGGGTCACCCACGAGGGCGCGAAGAGGTGATCGCGCCCTCGCGCGCCCCAGCCTGGGGCGGAGAGGTGCCCTTCTCCAGGGCGGCCGCGCGGGGCTGCGGAGATGCTGGTGAAGCGAACGTCGCGCACTGCGGGGCGCGATCCGCGAAGTTGGGCGGCCCGGGGCACCAGGGGCCACGCAGGGCTCGTTCCGGTTCCCCCGATTCGATTCGATTCGAGATCGATGGTTTCCGATTCCGAATCGAGTCGATTTCGGATTCCGATTCTGATTCCGATTTATTGTTGGAGGCAGGCGAGCCTGCCGATTTCCGCCGATTCGACTTTTCCCAACTCGGCTGCCGATGTCCGCGGATCCGATTCATGCCGATCGCCGATGCGACTTATCGATTCGATTCTGGGCTCGCCTGGGCCACGTCGTCAAGGCAGCACCCCTGCCGTGGAAGGATGCTCTGGAGGCGCGCATCTGCGGAGCAGACTGCCGCTGCGGGCCATCGGCCACCACCCGGGTTGCCGCTTCCAGCGAGGAGGTCCACGGTGCCTCCCCGAGCCGGGGAGATGGGATGCCTCGAGCGAGGGGGGGCCACACCACCAGGGGAACCACTCCTGGCTCCTCGCGCTGGTGATGGTGTCGCGTTTCCGCGTTCCTGCATCCAGGCACCCCGCCGACGTCGCCTACCTCCGGGAGCTGTACGAGGGCGCGGGGCTGGCCTGGCTGTGCCAGCATGACTCCTTCAGTGCCCTCGCCATGCTGTCGGACTCGGAGTGACGTGGCCGGCGGCGGCGAAAAGTGTGCTGCGGCTGGGAGGGTGGGCGCCGTGGCGACCGCCTCTGCCGGATGCGCGCAGGAGTGGCCCCTCGCCGGAATTACCTTTGTGGTGCGGGTGCGCCGGAATGCGCCGATCGTCGGATGCGGTGCGATGGCAGCGGGCTTGAGCGCTTGGGGTGAGCTCGGCGGTGGGATCCGAGCCCACCCTCGCAGATCAACGATTCGGGAAACCCGATGGGCGGCCAGAGTGGGGTTCGGAATTCGTCGAGCGCGAGGCGAAGACCGAATCCTACCTTCGCCTCCCATCGATTCGGGAGAATCGATGGCTGGTGCGGGCAGGGTTCCCGCAGCCGCCACCCGTTGGCCTGAAATCGGGCCCCGTCCCTCTACAGAACAGATGTTCAAAAACAAAAAAGTGTGACAAAACAGTCTGGGGACCGTGTTTCTACCATGTTTGGCCAGTTTTGAATTCTTGCTCGACTACTCCTTGTGCTTTGTCCAAACCTCCGCCTGCAGGGGGGCACGCCCGACCTAATGGCAGCCCCCCGACGGTCGCGCACCGGCAGAGGCCAACTTCTTGCCCGAAGCCACCTTCCTTGCGTGGGGCCGATCTGGCGCCACGAGGGACCAGGGACGACGGGCCCCTTCTCCCTCATCCCTCCTCCTCCTGCTCCTCCTCCTCCTCCTCCTCCATCTTCCTCCGTAGCCATTTTGGCTCAAGGTTGCGGCCCCCTGTTTCGCAGGTTTCGTGTTTCCGTGATGGTACCGGTGTCCTCGAGCGCTGGGATGGGGAGCAGCAAGGCGCTTGCTTTCCAGGCAGTGCTCGAGGCGATCGAGGCGGTGAAGATCCGGAGAGGCTGCAAGGAGTGGCTCTTCCGAGTGGCGGTCGAGACGGCGAGCCGCGAGGCCATCTCGGCCCAGCCCGCGGCTTCGGACGCTGGCTGTCCTGCCTGCGGGGTCCTCGCCACGTTCGAGGGGGTGCTGGACGAAGCTGGTCAGTCCCTCGGCCTGGAGCGGAAGGCCACGGGCGAGGACGTCAGGAAGCTCCTCGTGCAGGCTGGCCAGAAGTCTTTGGCCAAGGAGTGGGTCGACTTCCGTGCAGGGCGTCGCGCCTGTGGACACCCGTCCTCAGGGGTCGCGGAGCGGGTCATCAGGGCGATCAGCACCCTGGACAAGTCTGGAGTCGACCTCAAGGAGAGGGGGCCCAAGGAGGAGGAGTTCGTGCAGGACGGTGAGGAGATGATTTTGGAGTGTGGCGTCACCGAGGCGTCAACGGAAAGAGGGTCGGACATGGTGTCACAGAGCTTGGAGAACTTCGACATGAATGTCGAGGTTGTGGATTCCACTGTCAAGCTAGGCGAGCTGGAGTACTCGCCCGTCCAGGCCCGCTCGGTTGTGAAGGAAAAGAAGAAGAAGGTCAAGAAGAAGCTCCCGCCTGACTCCTGCGCCGACGTCCTCCCCACCTTGGCCTCGGTGGATATCAAGACGCGGTCGGTTCCTGCTGGCCTGGACTCGTTCGACATCTCGGACCCGCTGGTGCTGGTCCCTGCGTGCGAGATCCCAATTTCCACGCCAGTGGACTACGCGTCCTTCGACATCTCGGACACGCAGATCAAGGGCTCGAACAATTGCGACAGAGACGTTCAGGTCCTGGAGAACACTCGTTCCTACACGGGGGCGAACGACTCCCAGAAGCCTGGGGAGGTGCTGAAGGACGCTGAGGGGCAGGTCGTGAAGCTGGACGCGATAGAGCCTGGTCTGGTCGTCCGCAGGGCCTCGTGGCTGCAATCCTCGCTCAGTATGGCGGCAACCTCTCCAAGGAGCAGATGACGAAGTATGTCAGCGAGGCCTTCCTTCATCAAGCCAGGCTCGGCAAGGTTGGCACTCGCTGATCACCACGGCTGCGACCTCAAGGAGGCCGATGTGCAGCGGTGGGAGTACAACCGATGAGCCTGCGGCCAGTCGGTGCGGGGTCCGCGGGTAGTCGTGCTGCTGTGGACCCCTTTGCCCCTTGGGGGCGGCGCGTGGTGCGTAGATAACTGCGCGTCCCGTGGGGGCTGTCCTGGCGCCGTGGGGCGCCGCAAGCACTGTTTGGTGGCCCCTGGATGCGAAGGCTCGTGCTCCTTCGGCGTCCTGGGCTCCCGATCGGATCGTCCTGGCGCGAGGTTCGTGCTCCTCGCGGCCAGGGCTGAGGAAGGACGGGACACGGGTCCCCAGTGACGAACTCCTGGCGAACTCCTCCTCCATCCTCCTCGTCCTCCTCCATTCTCCTCCCCCATCCCCCCCCCCTCCTCCTTCCCCTCCCCCTCCTCCTCCTCCTCCTCCTCCTCCTCCTCCTCCTCTCTTCCTCCTCCTCCTCCTCCTCTCCTCCTCCTCCTCCTCCTCCTCCTCCTCATCCCTTCTTCCTCCTCCACCTCCCTCCTCCTCCTCCTCCATCTCCTCCTCCTCCTCCTCCTCCTCCTCCTCCTCTCCTCCTCCTCCTTCCTCCTGCCTCCCTCCCTCCCACCCGCCCTCACTCCCTCCCACCCGCCCTCCCCCCTCCCCCTCCTCCCCCTCCTCCTCCTCCTCTTCCTCCTCCTCCTCCTCCTCCTCCTCCTCCTCATCCTTATCCTTCTTCTCCTCCACCTCCTCCTCCCCTCCTCCCTCTCCTCCTCCTCCTCCTCCTCCTCCTCCTCCTCCTCCTTCCCTCCTGCCTCCCTCCCTCCCTCCCTCCACCCGCCCTCCCTCCCTCCCACCCGCCTCCCTCCCTCCCCCTCCTCCTCCTTCCTCCTCCTCCTCCTCCTCCTCCTTGTCCTCCTCCTCTTCCTGAAGAAGTTTCGCCCTGGACTCCAGGGGAACTCCCAGGCACCAGCTGCTCATCCGATGTTCGCTCTGGTTCGAAGAGCAAAGAACGGCATGAACCTAAACTGTTGGCGGTCCGCGCGGATTTCCTTGATCGGCGCTGGGCCCCTCTGGCGGCGCCTCCGGCGCCGCCCCTGGTGCGCTCCGCGCGCCAGTGAGGGGGGGCCCAGCTCAGATCCAAGAAGTCCGCGCGGGCCGTTAGAAGTTTATGTGTGTGTGCTGTTTTGTTATTCCTCTCCTGGGGGCGTCCCCCAGAGTCTTGGGAGCGGGCCCGAGGTGCCGAAGACGGCGGGCGGCAAAGTTTAGGGGAGAGTAACGGGCAATGTAGGGGTGGGCTCGGTAGCAAGTCGTGGGAGCCTGGTATACCCTCTGAACTCCGTCTTTAGCGCCGATTGACGTTTTTTAGCGTTTGGGGTTCGATGAGACAGCGCCGATTTAGCGTCGGCTAGCGTCGTTTCAGCATCGACTTAGCGTCGATGTAGCGTCGATGAGCGCCGATTCGCCACAGCCGACAAGATGGCATGGGAGGCTCCCATGGGTTGCCACCGCGGGGGGGGCTCCCACTGGCGGTGCATGTCGCCCATCCACCGCCCGACGGGGGCGCACGCCCCGCCCAGGACCGCGCGGGTTCCCTGTCGCAGGCCTGTCGCCGACCCGTCGGCGCCGAGACTCTCCGATTCCAGCTCGAGCTTTCCCCCCCCCGGAGCCGGTCGCCTGTCGCTGCCCTCGGGCCAGTCCTGAGCCCAGGAGCGCCCTGGCCCCGAGTCTTTGTGGACATGAGTGATAGCTGGGCGAGCCTCTCGACTGGACATGGCAGAGGCTTTCTCTCTCTCTCTCTCTCTTGTTCCTCGTGGACTTTCTATTGTCGGATGCTGGGTGGGACGTCAGCGGTCGTCTACTGCTCAGACTTGTCCAGCTTCGTAACCCACGATCGGTTGTTCCTGCTGTACATCTACGGCGCCCTGGCCCTGGGTCGGTGTGGGTGTGCTGCTGGGCGCCTCAGGAGGAGGAGGAAGGGAGGAAGGGAGGAAGAGAGGAAGGGAGGAAGGGAGGAAGGGAGGAGGAGGCACTGTCCGCTCTTCGGTTTAGGCGCGACTTGCACGCGAAGGATGTCTCGCGCGGGATCGCAACTGTCTGGCGGCGCGACATGGGGCCGCAAAACAGTGCGCGATGAAGTCTCACGCGAAAGCGATACGTTCTTGCGGCATGGACGGCGTCCACAAACAAGGTCTTGAGGAAGTCTCAAACGAAACTGTAGTTCTCTGGCGACTGGAGGTGGGGCGGGAAACCTGGTGGCGAGACAGTCCCGCACGGAATCGCCACTCTCCGGTCGCTGGAGAAGCTCTCCGGACGGACCGACATGTGATTCGGTTGGTTCTGCTTCCGCCTGCTTCCGCGACCGCCCCGCCGCCCTCGGCCGAGGTGGGCGAGCGACCCCTTCGAGGCCTCACATATGAAACAACACACAGTCTGTATGTGTTTTTCTCCACGGTGTGTGTTTTTGTGTGTGTGTGTGTGTTTCCCCACAGTGTGTTTTTTTTTGTGTGTGTACGTGTGTGCGTGTGACAGTGAGTGACAGTGTGTGACAGTGTGTGACACAGTGTGTGACAGTGTGTGTGTGTGTGACAGTGTGACAGTGTGACAGTGTGTGTGTGTGTGACAGTGTGTGTGTGTGTGTGACAGTGTGTGTGTGTGTGTGTGACAGTGTGTGTGTGACAGTGTGTGTGTGTGACAGTGTGTGTGTGTGTGTGACAGTGTGTGTGACAGTGTGTGTGTGTGTGACAGTGTGTGTGTGTGTGACAGTGTGTGTGACAGTGTGTGTGACAGTGTGTGTGTGTGAGAGTGTGTGTGAGAGTGTGTGTGAGAGTGTGTGTGAGAGTGTGTGTGAGAGTGTGTGTGAGAGTGTGTGTGAGAGTGTGTGTGTGAGAGTGTGTGTGAGAGTGTGTGTGAGAGTGTGTGTGAGAGTGTGTGTGAGTGTGTGTGTGTGCGTGTGTGTGTGCGTGTGTGTGTGCGTGTGCGTGTGTGTGTGTGCGTGTGCGTGTGCGTGTGCGTGTGCGTGTGCGTGTGCGTGTGCGTGTGCGTGTGCGTGTGTGTGTGTGCGTGTGTGTGTGTGTTTTTTCCCCACGTGTGCGTTTTTTCCCCACGGTGTGTTTTTTTCCCCACGGTGTGTTTTTTCCCCACAGTGTGTTTTTGTATGTTTTTTCCCCACTGTGTGTTTTGTGTGTTTTGTCTCGTTGCCCGAGCTGCCTTGCGAGCCCAGCGGCGGAACCCGGCGAGCCCCCGTGGCCTCCCCCACTTCCGGGCAGAAGGCGGCCCCTCCGCCTCCTGGCCCATGACCCCCCTCCACGGAAGGCAGATCGGCCCTGACAAATTGCACGTGGGAAAACACACACACACACACACACACACACACTGTGGGAAAAAAACACACACACACACACACACACTGTGGGAAAAAAACACAACACAAACACACGTGTGTGTTTTTTGTATGTTTTTGTTCCCATAATGTGTTTTTTCCTACAGTCTGTGGCGGCGCCGGGGTGCGCCAGGGTCGGCGTCTTCGTCGGCGTCTTCGTCGTCGTCGCCGCCGTCGTCGTCGCCGTCGCCGTCGTCGTCGCCGTCGTCGTCGCCGTCGTCGCCGTCGTCGTCGCCGTCGCCGTTGCCGTCGCCGTCGTCGTCGGCGTCGTCTTCGTCGGCGTCGTCAACGTCGTCGATGTCGTCGCCAGGGACGGGGCGCGGGCGGCGCGCGGGCTGGGCCGGCGGGCCCCCACCTCGCCGAGGACCCCGCCGGCGCCGCGGGCGCCGCCTCCGGCGCAGCGCGGCAGCGCCCGGGCCAGGACGCCCGCCGGCGCGTCTCGGTGCGACGACGCCTGTCCCCCATGCAGCCCATACAGGAGGAGGAGGCAGAAGTCGTCAACAAAAATTGTCTGGAACGAGGCTTCTACTGTGTCTGAGCATGGCTCGGCCATTCTGTTCATGTGGGCGTCGCAGAGAAAAACGTGGTCGTCTGCGCCGACACTGGCGCGCAAGCTGCCCGCGCAAGCTCGCGCGTCAGCGCCCTCGTCCCCAAATTTGTGGCGTGCCGCGGCGGCCCGCGTGAGCCGCCGCGTGAGGTCGCTGTGTCACGTCGCGCAAGGCCCCTTGCTCTTCTCGTCGCTCCTTTGTCCTCGAAAGTCCGCCCGTAGGAGGACGTGCCCGACCCGACGCTGCGACCAGAATTCGCCTCAGCCACGCCCACCGGGAGCCTTGAGACGGGGGTCCATGCAAACGGGGGTCGGCCAGAGCGCCCGATCTTGCAGGATCCTGCACGGCCAGGGTCGCATCGAGCCGGGTTTGGGTGCAGGACCCTGCAGGATCCTGCGGGAGCCTTCGCATTGACCCGGGTTTGGGTGCAGGATCCTGCAGGCGGTTGCAGGATTCTGCAAGGGCCGACTGACCCGGGTCTGGATTGACCCGGGTCAGAAGATCCCCGAGCCCACCTGCGCGTGGCCCGCAGCCCACCGCCCCGCACCCCGTGGCGGGAGGCTGCCACTTGGAGCGGCGGGCCCGCGGCGCTGCCGTGCGCCCGCCCTTTCTGGTGCCGGGGCGGCCACGGGCCCCTTGGCTGCCAGCGTGCTTTCACTCGGCCACGCGGAGAAGAGGGGGTTCGGGGGGGGCGGCAGGCTGCTCAGAAGCACCCTGCCTCTTGGAAGGCGCGGGCCTCAGCTATGATTGGACGTATCTACGGCTGGCGCTTTCTGAGAGGAAGCCTCCTGCTACAGTCGGCCCGGATTGGTAGGTCGACCCTGCCAGCTCAAGGGTACCCTTGTGTCCTGTGCCTCGCGGCACGTGCCTTCTTGCACTCCTGTGGCGATGTGGCCCTCGGAGGGGTCTTGTGTCCTCTCGCGTGTCCTGCCCGATCAAGGCCGACTGCAAGCAAGCTTTCCCCTCCCCCCTACCCTCGTGGGCGCGCCGCCAAAAGCCTGAGACGCCCTCGCGTCGTGAAAAAAGCCACGGCGGGAAGTGCCTCTCATTGTCTCGTTTCCGGGGGCCCTTGCTCGGCAAGGCGCAGAAGGGGGGCAGGGAGAGGGGGGAGAGGCTTCCTAGAAGGAGGCTGCGTCTTAGATGGCGCGGGCCTTGTCTGTAAATGTTCAGGGGCGGCACGGGGGGTAGATGACCAGGGGGGGGGGTCGATATCATGGCGGGGGCCATGGTATTTCAGGGATTTCATGGCGCCTCTTCTTATTTCACTACGTCCCTGGCCCCCCCGCTGGGCCGCGCACATGCCGCCGGTCATGATTTGCACCCCCCTCTTGGACACCCCCCTCTTGGCCGTTCCCGAAATGTGAAGTCGGCGCCTTTTCAGACGCAGGGTACTTCTAAGGAACTCTCCCCCCTTCTCCTGCCCCCTTCTGCGCGCCGCGAACTTGCCGCGCCTCGGGACCGTCAACAAAACTACCCAGGATGAAAGGCTGGTCCCTGGGAAGGGGTCCAGACCGCGTTGGGGGGTTCGGTACGATCGAGCTTGGTAAGCACGGAAAGGATAGGGTGGAGGACCGACACCGAAGAGAGACAAATGCCATAAGCATAAGTTGTCTGAAGTCCGCGCGGATTTCTTGGATCGGCGCGGGACTCCCCCGGAACAATAGCCCCGGAGTAGGAAAGGGCCCCCGCCCCCGTACGCCCCCGTCCTGCTCTGCGGCGGGGAACAGCGCTCCCAGCGGCGAAAGATCTTCTATTCCTCCCCGCAGGGATTGTCGCCGTCGTCGGCGTCGACCATAGGCCGTGGACTTTCGTCGTCATTGATTCGCCGTCGCGCTATTCTTCGCCCTTCGTCGCCAGCGGTCTTGGGCCGCCCGAGCATTTGTTTTGTTCGTCGCCCCAGCGTACACTGCAGCGCCTGCTCAACACTATTACTATTCTGGAGCTTACACTGTAGTCGCCTGCTCAACAGCGGCCGTTGTCGGTTTAGGACAACAGTTGCGGTTGAGCATCGCATGCGCTTTTCCGTACTCCTGCCGGGCGTCAGAATGTTCAGCCGTGTGCAGCGAACGGGGGGGGTCGAATGTGTTTCTCAAGCAGTGGCGAAGCGTCTTGGCTCGCCTATAGCCCTACCAAACAATGTTCTAAGAACCTGTTGTGGTTGCCACGAAATGTTTTTAGAACATGTCTGGTTGAGATTGTCTTGTTTTAGCACATTGGGCTTATGTTCTAAGAACATGGTTTTTGTTATTGGAACATGTTGGGGTTCTAAGAACACTTCGTGGTATGACTATAGGAACGCCGGGACGGTCGGTCCCTGCTCAAGTTTCGTTTGTTAGTGGTGCGTTGTTTTTTCTGTTTGGGGGACGTCTGCTGCTACGGCAACGTATGACCCGTGGCCAGTCTCCATGACCCTTTGCAGAGCCCGAGGCTGCCAGCCTCGCGCGCAAAGCGCCTCATGCTCTGAGCCCAGTTCCCTCCTTACAGTGGGGGTCCATGCCAAGAAACATGTTGCTTGTCTCCAGGGTGCCCCGGGTTTCCTGGGCTTCGATGGTTTTGCCATGGAAAGCATGACGTCCCCACACCAAAGATCAGTGGACGTCCTGGGGTCTCAGGGTTGGGTTTCCTGTGGAAGGTGACTTGTGGACTGGCCTCCACAGTATCTTCCTCCGTCGCCGCTCTCCTCCTTCCCCGTCGAGGCAGGTGCACAGTCGGCTCTGTCGCGCCCTGGCTGTTGTTACACGGCGCGTTCCAGGCAAGGCTTCGCCTTCGAGGCATCGCTGGAGTTGACATATCTTCTCCGGCGGAAGTACAGTCAAGACGCTGAAATAAGGAACAGTTTGGGTTCGGAAGGGGCTCGATGTTCCTTAGGTTCCTCCAGTGCTGTTCCTCTTGCCCTCCTGGGGCACGGAGGCGCTTACAGGGCCAAGAAGGGGCTTCGTTCCTTAGCGTTCCTTCTTTCAGCGGCCCGACTGTAGACGAGGGCGGTCTCGCCAGCGGAAGGCCGGGGAGTGGACGGCGGAAGCCAGCGGAAGTGCAAGTCTGTTCCCCAAGAGGGGCTGATGGTTGTTCGCCGGAGTCGTCCACGGAGGGTCCGTGCCTTCGCTCCGTTGCCGGCAATTCGGGGCCCAATGGTCTCCACCACCTCCCTCACCCCCTCCCCCTCCCAGGAGAAAGAGAAGAGGAAGATGAGGGTGGAGGAGGGTGGGGGAATGGGGAGGTGGTGGTGTAAATGGCTGGGGCCCGCCGACGAGACAGGCCTGTGGGGGGGGAGGCCCGTTGTGGGCCTCCGTGTGGCCGCGGTCGGGTCCGCTCGAGGCGTCTGGCCAGCGCCGAGCCCCCTGGCCTGGCCGGAGGCCCCTGGGGCGAGGCGCCTCTCCCGCCCCCCAGGACAAGGCCCCAGGCGCCTCCCGGGGCCTTCCTCTCGCGGGGGCGGAGGGGTCGTTCGCTCGGGGGCGCCCCAGAGGGGGGCGACGCCTGCAGGGGAACACGCACCGTGGAAGCCCCCTGCCAAGAAGCGCCCTGCTTGCCTTCTTTTGGTGCCCAGGGTCTCGACGGTTCTACGGTGGAACGCGCGGCGCTCCGACACCAAGAGTCCCTGGACGCCCTGGGGTCTCCGGGTTGGGTTTATTCTGGCAGGTTTCTTGTGGTCGAGCTCCTAGTGTACAGGGAAACAAGCAAGGGGCATGAACATAGAAGCTCGGAGGTCCGCGCAGATTTCTTGGATCGCGCTGGACCCCCCTCCCTGGCGCGCGGAGCGCGCCAGTGGCGGCGCTAGAGGCGCCGCCAGGGGGTCCCAGAAGCGATATGTCGACGACGGCGGCGGCGGCGACGGCGACGGTGGCGGCGACGACGACGAACGACGGCGGCGGCGGCGCCGACGACGACGATGACGACGGCGGCGGCGGCGACGAAGACGCCGACCTTGGCGCGATCCAACGCCGCCAGGGGGCTCCAGCGCCGATCCAAGAAAACCGCACGGACCTCAGAGTTCTTTATGCTTACGTAATTGCTTGCTTCCCGAAGGGATGTCATGGCCAGGGCCACGACATGGCCCGGGATTTCACGGCCCCCGTCTTCTTCTTTCGATGCGTCCTTTGACCCTCCGCCCGTCTGCGCGCGCTTCTCGGGTCATGACTTGCCAGCTCACGGCTTGGGCGCTTCCCCGCCCCGTCCTGGACAAGGAGGAGCCTCGGCCAGGCGAAACTCAGCCAGGCTGAGCTCGGCCAGCTGAACTCGGGCACTGAGTCCTGCCCGGGCCAGATTCAGCTCGGCCGAGTTCAGCCCGACCGACGGCAGCCGTCCGCATTCACCCTCTCCGAGTTGAGTTGGCCGAGTTCCGTTTGGCCGAGTTGTTCCTGGCCGAGTTAAGTTGCTGTTTTTTGGACGGCCCCGATGGCATCGGCGGTGGCGGAGCCCCTCAAACGACGCGAAGATCGGGACAAAATCGGATCGGGATAATTCGAAATCTCTGAGAATCGGCGGCTTTGGAGGATGTATTGGGCGCCGCGGCTGCTCCAGAGCGTTCCGGAACGCTCTGAGAGCGCTCCAGAACGCTCTGGAGCGATTTATCCCGATCCTAGCCCTGTTTTAGTTAAGTTGCTGTCTCTTGGACGGCCCCGATGGCATCGGCGGGGGCGGAGCCCCGCGGCACAGGAGCTGCCGGCGCAGCCCAGCGGCCCCAGCCAGCCGCCGCCGCCGGGGCAGCCGTCCGAGGCGGCCGCTGCCGCCGCCGGCGTCCTCGTCCTCGTCCTCGTCCTCAGTTTCGTCGACGTCCTCCTCCTCCACCTGGAGAGGTAGGGAGAGGGGGGGAGGAAAGGAAAGGAAAGGAGTACCATACGCCCTAAGGCGCGTCGTCGCGGCTCAGACGAGCACGAAAGACTCGACGATCAGATAGCTGGCGAATTCCGTCCTCACCACAAAGTCGAACAGCGTGCGGGTGCAGTTGTTTGGCCCATTCGAGCCGGGGGCACCGACTGTTCGAACGTACATGTCGCTCAGGGGGTTGAATCGGGTCCAGAACCGGAAGAATTCGCTCCACGGCGTTCGAGGGAGCGTTCCCGGACCGTTCTGGACCGCTCCGAGGCGGCCGCGGCGCAGGGTGCATCCCTCAGACCCGCCGGGTGTCAGAGATCCCGATGTGTCCTGATCCGAAGGTGAGGGGGGCGCGGGCCGAGGAGCAGGAGGAGGAGTAGGAGGAGGAGCGGGGCGGGAGGGGAAGGGATGGTGGGAGACCAGCGACCACTGGGGCAAGTGCGGTCCTTGCCCCCTTGGTGAGCCCATCGGCTTCCACGCCACTCCCTCAAGGGACCGTCGATACGACAGGTTCCCCATGGGAATCGGAACGCATCTCCCCCCAGTTGTGGCCAGTCGGTGAGGGAGGGAGGGGGCCCCTCCTCTCACATGCGTGTGCAAGCGTTGCGCGAAGCCCGTTGCGCTTTCTTCGGCGTTCCGACGATAGCAATGGTGCCAACGACTATCGGGCTGCAATCCACGGTATTGCTTATTTTACTGATCGGTAGGATCAAGATTGGTAATTACAGTGGAGGCCCATGCCAAGAAACACCTTGCTTGCCTGCAGGGTGCCCTGGGTTTCCTGGGCTTCGATGGTTTTGCTGCGGAAGGCGTGACGATCCCACACCAAAAATCATTGGACGTCCTGGGGTCTCAGGGTTGGGTTTCTTGTGGAAGGTGACTTTTGGACTGGCCTCCACTGTACGGAAAGACTGGGGACCAGGACCGACAGTAATCCCTGTCCATTTTGGACAGGAGGCATTGTCGATGTAGCCGCGGACGGTGTCCACTCGGGGCAGAAGTCGCCTGACCCAGAGCGCCCGCGGTCGGCTTTGGACAGCATGGGCTGCTGGGCATTGCACGTAGTTAAGTACCTTTTTTCCTACACCTCTTTTTCGGCAAGGACCGCCACGGGGGCGCTAAGCTATTCGCGACTCGCGCCTGCTCATCCTCATCCTCCTCGTCTTCCTCCCAGAAGAAAACGCCCCCAGGAAAAGATTGGAAAATGTGGGAGGTGGGGGGGAAGACGAAAGCCCAGGCAATCTGGGAAAATAGGGGAGTCCTGGGATTCGTGTCTATTGACTTGCGTGCGTGTCCCTGGGTCCCCTTGAAGTAACCTTCCCTTCTCCCCCGGATGGGCGGCGCCAGCGCCCCCGGGCCTCCGCGAAGCGCGCGAGGCGCGAGCGGCGCGTGCCCCTGTTTCGGGCACGCGCTGCCAGAGCCCCGAGCCTGCTCCGGCACAGCCCGCAGCGCGTCGCCCTCTGATCGGGTGTTGCTAGAAGTGCCCCTGGCCCAGGGTGCCCCGAGCTTTTCGCTCCATTTTGGAACCCCTGGGGTCCCCTGGGCCTCGTGAGGGGTGCCCTGGAGGCCTCCTGGGCCACCCCGAGGATCCTGGGGGTACCTTGGGTCAGGGGTACTTCTAGCAACACCCGATCTGAGGGCTTTCCCCGGCCCTCCGCAGCCCTCTCTCCCCCCTCGCCCCCCCCCCCCGAGGGGGGAGGGCTGGAGCAGATCTCTGAACCTCACGTGCTTGTGCACTTGCCCCCTCTTCTGATAGGCTGCCCTGTCCGTGGTGGGTGCCGCGTGGCGCTTGCACCCTGCGGCGGGTGCCCTGCAGATCCCCAGACCTTCGACGACCTTCGACGACCTTCGTGTGTTTGTGCACTCGCCCCTTCTTCTGAGGGTGCTCTGTCTGTGGTGGGCGCCGCGTGGCCTGCACCCTGCGGCTGGTGCCCCGAGGATCCCCAGACCCTCGACGATCGGAGTCCTCCAGCGCGCGGCCCGACCCCCGTCCCCGGAGCCCGCTTCTCGCCCCGGGCCCGCTCCTGTGGCCCCCGGGGGCCCGGCAGCGGGCCGTGGAGGCCCCAGTCGGAGAACGACGTCCGCTGGCCAGAGCACGTCGTCGGAGGCCTGGGCCTGCACGCCGGCAGTGCAGGAGCCCATTGCTTGGGGCCCACGGCTGGCAGCCACCTGTCCGAGACGCTGGGCCCTGAGATCTGGACCGGAGCCCCGGACCCCATCTGCCTGCTGAGGGGAACGAACAGTGACATGAGCCTACTTTCTCGGATCGCGCGGATTTCTCGGATCGGCGCTGGAGGATTCCGCGCGGATTTCTCGGATCGCGCGGATTTTCTCCAATTCGGAGGTCCGCGCGGATTTCTCGGATCGGCGTTGGACCCCCCTCCCTGGCGCGCGGAGCGCGCGCCAGGGGCGGCGCCAGAGGCGCCGCCAGGGGGGTCCAGCGCCGATCCGAGAAATCCGCGCGGACCTCCGAGTCTTGTTCCCCTAGGATTAATTCGGGCCTGTCCCCTCTACAGGAGGGATATTCCAAAATAGTAGAAAAATGAGTCTGGAGACGATTCGTTGAGCATTTTTCGAAAATCATCCTTGAGCACTTTTGTTCTGAAGCTGTTCTTAATTTTTCCTCGAAGATGCCCCTGTAGGGGGACAGACCCGATTTAACCCTAGGATCGATCACCCGAAACCGGGCGGCAGCGCCTGGAGCTCGGCGCCGTGGAGGCCTGGGGGTCGCCGCCTCCGAGGCCCCGCGGGCGGGGAGCGGCACCCGCCGCGAGGGCCCCGCGCAGTGGTTCCTCACGCCCAGCGGCGGCTGGTGGTGCTCCACGTGCCGAAAGGCGGGGGGGGGGCGTCGAGGGCAGCGTCAGGAGTCAAGCAGTGGCCAAGCGTCCTGGCTCGCCTACAGCCCTACCAAGCAGTGTTCTAAGAACCTTTTGTGGTTTTCACGAGATGTTCTTAGAACATTTCTGGCGGAGTCTGTCTTGTTTGAACACATCGGGTTGATGTTCTGAGAACATTGTTTTCGTTCTTAGAACATTTCTGGGTTCTAAGAACACTTCGTGGTAGGACTATGGGAATGCCGGGACGGTCGGTCCCTGCTCAAAGGAGGGGGTACAGTTCGAAGAAGAAGAAGAAGAAACAGAAGAAGAAAAAAGGAGCCATGAGCAAAACGTGTGGCGCTCCGCGCGGATTCCTTGGATCCATGCTGGGCCCCCTTGGCGGCGCCTCTGGCGCCGCCCCTGGCGCGCTGCGCGCGCCAGGAAGGGCAGGGGGTCCAGCGCAGATCCGAGAAATCTGCGCGGAGCGCCAAAAGTTTGTGTTGTGCCGTTTTGTCTTCTTTGAACGGTGGTGGAACCCATGCCAAGAGACACCCTGCTTGCCTCCAGGGTGCCCTGGGTTTCTTGGGTCTCGCTGGTCTTGCCAGCGCCGAGCCCCCGGCCTAGCCAGGCACCCCTGGGGCGAGGCGCCCCCCGAGGCAAGGCCCCAGGCGCCCCTGGCGCCTGGCTCTCTCGGGGGCGGAGGTCGTTCTCTCGGGGGCTCTCGAGAGAGGGGGTGATGCCTACAGGGAAACAGGTACAGGGCAAACGCAGTGGAGGCCCATGCCAAGAAGCACCTGGCCTGCCTCCAGGGTGCCCTGGGTGTCTTGGGTGTCGAGGGTCTTGCTGTGAGAAGCGAGACGCTCCCGCACCAGAAGTCAGTGGGCGTCCAGGGATCTTAGGGCGGGGTTTCTTGTGGGAGGTTTCTTGTGGCCGAGCTCCTACTGCACATCGGCTCAGGGCTTCGAGCTTCGAGAACGGGGGGGGGACTCTCTTGCAGGTCTTTGGTCGGCTGCGGGCGCCCTCCGCCCTCGTGGCCACGGCAGGACCCGCCGCGGAGTTCGGAGCAGAGCGAGCCCCAGGAGAGGCTCAGAGGCCGGTGCGAGGTCCGAGGGCGTCTTCGTCTGCTTCGAGGTCCGAGGAGGGGCGTTCCGGCTTCGAGGTCCGAGGGCGTCTCCGTCTGCTTCCAGCGGCTTCCCAGCCTCGGGGCGCCTTCCGGCGGCTGCGCCTCGCCCGGGTCGTTCAAGGGGCGCCCGGATCGTCCGAGCAGCCGCCGGTGAGACGAGTGAGGACCCGAGGCCCGAGGGGTGGCTCAGAGGGAGATGACGCATCGACCCCCAATCGCCCACCCATCGCCGACCCTGACCTTCCAGGAGGGCTAAAGCATAGCACCAGGACGTCGACGTCCTGATTCCTGTCGGGGTTTGAGGCAGTCCAGATAGATCTGTAGGTCTGGAGTACTATTTTGTAGCGCTCTGGAAGGTCAGGGGAGGGGGGCCCGATGGCCTGCCCCGCCCAGGACCGTGCCAGGTCGCCATCGGGGCCCGTCGCCGAGTTGTTCGTCGATGCAGCGCCCATTCCACGTCGATAGCCCTCTGAGACGGCTCCCTCCTCCTCCCCCTCCTCCTCCTCCTCCTCCTCCTCCTCCTTCCCCTCCCCCTCCTCCTCCTCCTCCTCCTCCTCCTCCTCCTCCTCCTCATCCTCCTCCTACTCCTCCTCCTCCTCCTCCTCCTCCTCCTCCCAGCATGTTTGCCCCTCGGGTCGGGTGGGGTTCCCCAGATCTCGGACGATGTGATCTATCCAGCCGCAGGTTGTTCCTCGGTGTGGGCCTCCGGGGCCCGTCACAGGGCCCCAGAACCATCCAAACACGGGTCGGGCGGGTTATGGGGCCGCGCATTGGAAAAAAAATCATGTCGGACCGGCCTCGGAAGAAATTAGCGAGCATTCGTGCCCACATTCATCTGTCGATACCCCCCAAGATCAATGTTGGCGGTGGGTCGAACGAGTTGCGCGTTGACCGCAGTCTTGCCCGCGCGTGCAAACTTTGAATTTGGAGGAGAGGGGGAGTGTCCACAGTAGTTGTTTCCCTCTCCCGGAGGGGGAATGCGAACATCGAGAAAGCATTGACAAGTATTGGGAATCTTGGGAGTTGTGTCTAGCTCTCTGTAGGTCCTTGGGCCCCTTTTTGATGTCGGAGGATGGGTGGGCCACAGGGGAGGAAAAACGGAGTTTCCTGGGGGAAGCTGGTCCCGAGGTGCTTCGCCGCTTGCGGCCTCCCTTGGCCCTTCCAGGCCATGGGGGGCCGCGAGAAGCTCGTCGGCAGGACGAGAGTCGGGAGGGCAACAGAAACAGACACAAATCATCGTCCGCTTCCAAGAGATATGGGAACATATGGGAAGTGGAGGGGAAGACGCACATCCATACGAGATGTAGAAATAGGGGCGAACTTGGGATTTGCTTCTCCTTATTGGTGTGTCCCCGGGCACCTCCAGAGAGGCGGGTCCCGAGGCGAGCCCAGGGGTCCGGGACTCGCTCCCCTCGGGACCCGCTTCCTTCGCGCGGCAGGCCGGAGACGAACCGAACTTCCAACGCATTGGGACAGTCAAGGTTCGAGTAGGGGATCGACTGCAGAACTGATCTACCCCAAACATGAATGGGAAAGACTTGCGGCTGGTGCCTCCGACCCTGAAGACGACGACAAGGACGACGAGGAGGAGGGGGAAGAGGAGGAGGAGGAGGAGGAGGAGGAGGAGGAGGAGGAGGAGGAGGAGGGAGAGTGGGAGGAGGAGGAGGAGGAGGAAGAGGAGGAGGAGGAGAAGGAGGAGGAGGAGGAGGCGGAGGACGCGGTGGAGCAGAAGGAGGGGGAGCAGGAGGATGCGGAGGAGGATTAGGCGGGGGAGCAGGGGCAGGGGGAGGACGGGGGGGGAAGGAGCAATAAGAGGACGAGGAGAATGGGAATCGGAGGAACAGGAGACGAAAGAAGACGCGGAGGAGGAGGAGGAGGAGGAGGAGGAGGAGGGGCGGGAAGAGGAGGAGGATGGGAAGGACGAGGTCGAGGTAAGGTTGCGAGGCACCAGGGGAAGATCACGCGGGGGAGTGGGGGGAGAATGAGAAGAAGGATGATCAGGAGGATGAGGATGATGAGGAAGAGGATGCGAAGGAGGGGGATGAGGACGAGGGAAACCGCGAGGAGGAGGAGGAGGAGGAGGAAGAGCAGGAGGAGCAGGAGGAGGAAGCCGTGGAGCAAGAGGGGGAGGATGAGGAAGAGCATGCGGAGGAGGATGAGGAGGGGGAGTTGGGGCAGAAGGAGGTGGAGAAGGAAAATGAGCAGGTGGAGGACGATGAAGACAAGGCGGAGGAACAGGAGGAGGTGGGTGAGAAGCAGGGGGCGGAGGGGATGCTTGTCGGGATTTCTTCGGAGCGCTGTCGGGGGCCTCTGGTGGGCATTTGGGTGGCATTTTGGGTGAACCTTGGGAGGCTTCTTGGGGGCCTCCAGAGGCTTTCTGGGGGCTTCTTGGCGGCGTCTAGGAGGGACTGAGAGGTCCCATGTAAAAAGATAGATTGTGTCGAATCTTGCAGCGGCACCTGGTTCCTCTATTTGCAGGCGGATGAGTCGAATCAAGTGTATTAGAGTACAGTTTGTTGTTGCATGTGTTTGGGGCTCTTGGACGTACTCGTGTCCTTTAAGCCGTCTCCATCACTAATGTAAGCAAGCAGTTGATGGCATGTCACAGTGGGTAGTGCTGTCGTAGGTCGTAAGCGTAGTGGAAGTGAAATGGCCGCATATCACATGTCTCACATGTCTTATCGAGTGGATATGGGAAGGCTTCGGGTGTCCAGTCCATATGTGATTTCTTGCATTGCGAACAGAGTCGGCATCGGATGGCAAAGGTGCTCCCTGTTGGAAGCCCAATGTACGGGAACCGCAAGTCGTGGGACATGTGCGAGTCGTGCGCAAACATTGGCTTCGAGGACGCGAATAGTTGCTGCGGCTTGTTTGTCGGTCGCATCCCGTTGGCTTCCCATCGAATGTGTCGCATTGTGTTACGCCATTCCTCTTTGAGTAACCAACGAAGCCTACCCTGCTATATTCCCGTATCGCTGGCAATCCTCCCGCGCATTCCAGTCTATGCTTGCAGCCTGAGACACTCACGAGTTGTCTTGTCAGTCAGTGAAGGCATATCCGCTGCTCACGCGTCGCCAGTATTGATCATGTGTGGCGAACGAGTGTGACACGGTGCGCATGACGCTTACACTCATTTGGCGCGTGGACGTAATGTAGGACCGCGCTGTTCCCCCCAGCAAGCACGTCGTTGCCATAGCTTCGCTGACGGTTTCTCCCCCGAGCAGTGACTGCATAAACGGGGTACAACTCGATACGCGTTGCGGCATCCCACCAACGCATCCAGGAACGGAGCTCTGGCGAGTTTTTTTTATCCGGGATGTGGAGAAGCATGCAGTTGAGTAACAGGCTGGGGAAGGAGGAACCGAAGGAGGAGGAGGAGGAGGGGGAGGAGCAGCAGCAGAACGGAGAGGGCGAGCATAATGATTACAGGCCTGTTGGATGCCTGTCGGAGTCTCTTCGGATGCAATTTGAACGTGTCTTGGAGTCCGCCTCGGCCGTCTCGAGGGTCTCTTGGCGGTCCTGGGGTCTTCTTCAAGCGTCGTTGTTGCCTCGCGCCTCTAGGGGCCTCCTGGGCTCCTCTTGGGGCCCTCCTTGGAGATTCTTTGGAGCCTTGGGGGCCATCTCGGAGGAGATCGATCAAGGAAGGCGGGGGGTCATTTACGGCCCACCCCATGAGGCCAAAATGGGCCCAAAACCAACGTAACATCAATGATGTGCACATTCTTGCGGAGGCCTTCCTCGACGCTCCAACGACCCGCGAATCCCCCCCGTCCACCCCCATCCAGGTTTAGGGATAGGTGTAGGGGGTAAGGGGGAGGGGTAAGCCCCTCCCCGAAGGGGAAGAAGAGGAATTGGAAGAGGGGACGCCCGAAACCACGCACGCCCAGAGTACTGGTGGGATTGGCTTCTGAGGGAGGAGCAGAACCGAAAGAGAAGGCAGAAAAGCAAGCAGCAAAGGAAAGAAGGGCGAGAGAGCAGAGGAGCGAAGCCTGCGCGACGACGACGAACAGACGAACGACGACCGCCCGCGCGCGCCCCGCTCAAACCAGCGCCGCTCCCCAGGTGGAGCCCCCAGGTGTTCCCCTTGCCGCCGCTCGTGGGCGCTCCGTGGGCGCCTCGCACGAGCCCTCCGCGCGCTGCCGGGGCCCCTCGGATCGTCGCCCAGTCGCTGCCCGCGGGCGGTCCATCGACGGCGCATTGCGCGGCGACCGCGTGGCGTGCGCTACGCTGCCCCCGCCACGCAGCTCGCGCCGCGCAGCTCACGCCACGCAGCCTGCCCCACGCAGCGGGCACCACGCAGCTAGCACCACAGAGTTTGCACCACGTTGTTCCCGCCGCATGTATCTACACCACGCAGCGCGCACCATATAGCTCGCGCCACATAAAAACAGATTGCGCGGCATAGCCTGCGCATCCACAGTGCTAACACTTGACATCTTGTATTTATTCGCGCAGACGAGACACGACGCCGCGAAAATGCTTGACAGCCTCCAAACAGCCGCTGCCAGATACGGGTTCCGAGTCACTTCGAGAAAAAACACATTCTCACCAACGTGCTGAACGACGCTGGCGGTTTCATGCTCGCCGGCGGCTCCCAGGTCGAAATTGCTCCACCACGAAGAGCCGAAACGTATCTGCGCCGCGCTATTAATTTGGACTATCTTGGCGCGGAGATGTCAAATCGCGTCTTGGCAGCCTGGGGATTCTGCCAAGTTTCGGCACGCCCTATACTCCTTCTTATCAGCGAGGTTGACGCCGTTCAATTTGGTGGTCACGTCGATGGTCTCACATGGATGTTCGCGCTGGGTGATGAAGGTGGAGGACGGCCTGGCGCCCACGAGCGCACGTCGCAAAAGGTTGCGAAAAATGTAGATTCCGAGGAGGCACGAGGAACAGTGGATAGCATATGTCGAAAGGTCCACTCGTTCATGCGAGCAGAAGGCTCGAGAACGAGGACTATGTGACTGGGTTGGGACGCGGGGAAATCTGAAATTGCAGTTCGTTTTCGAGACAGGCGCAGGCACGACAGGAAGATGGAGCAGCCAGCTGGTGGGCTGGATCCCATGGTTCCGGACGCGCCTTGGCAGGCGCACAGGGCGACCTTGCAAGCGATGGTCAGATGATCTTTGATGCGCGCGAATCCTCATGCAGGGCCCCGCGTTTCTGGGGCGCTCGGGTCTGCGCCCGCATGCCTTCCTTTTCCTCCGTCCTTTCCATCCCGCCTTCCTTCCCGTCCTCCTCCCCCCCCCCCTTCTTGTTCCTCGTCCCCCCCCCTCCCCCCGCGGGCGCGGGCCCTTGCGTTCCTGGCGCGTGGCCTTGTTGCGGGGGCGGCGCTCGTGGAGCCTTTCTCACCGACGCGACGGGGGGCGCCGCCAGGCGCTCGAATGCTGGTTTTCAAGTTTCAGTCGGTCTGCCCAGGCGCGCCCCCGCGCGCCGTTAGGGGCCCGGCCCGCCGGTTGTTCAGCAGACCGCTCGTTCGCTCTCTGGCAATCAGCGATTAACGGATTCGCTATCTTCGCCCCCCCCCCCCCCCCCTTTAAGATTCAGGGGCACTGGCGCTGGCTCAAGTCAAGCAGCTCTGCCGCAGTCAGTGCGCAACTGTTTTGCGCAATTTGTGCGTCGCTTTCCTTGCAGGGGCCGAGCTCTGCTGATCTGCCCCGGGTATGCCGGAAATTGTTTCGTTTCTGATGGCGCTAGTAATTATTGGGGTTGAAAGGGCAAGAGCAAAGTCATCTTCGCGGCAGAGATAGTCGAACGCGGCGGCAGCAGGCAGTTCGAAAAATGCGGCAAGAAAACACATGCGATGTATGTTACAAGCACGGAGTTCAGCCTGAAGCGCCTGCAGGCGCGTGCTTACGAGCACCTTTTCGCGAAGCGTTTCGAATGGAAGCACCAGGGCGATGCTGCTCAAGGATCGCCGACAGGAGATTGGGTGAAGCGCAAGCTGGCGCGGCACTGAGCCCCTCACCACTACGAGGAAGACTTGTGCAAACATTTCGGCAAGAGCCAGCGTGGTTCCCTCCCTGCCGGCGAGAGCGAGTTTTGTTTCGCCGTCGACGAGCGGCCGCCGATCGTGCTCGCCGGCCCCTACAAGCTGAAGATCACGGCCGTCGATGCTTCCGACTGGCAGGTGGTCTGCGCGCGGACGCACGTTGACATCCCGCGAGGCAAGAGCGGCGAGATCTCCTGCACGGTCCAAGGGGCGAGCGCCGCCCACCGCGGACGCGCCCTGCAGCACGTGACCCAGGGCCGCCCCCGCAGCGGCTTGTCGGACCCAGCGCGCGGCGACCACTTCAGCACTTACGACGGCGTGTGCCGCGCCAACTGCGCCAAAGTCAACGCGGCGCATGCTGGCACTTGCGTCGATCAGATAGCATGCCCTGATGGGAGAGAGCTGACTATGCCGGAGCACGAGCCCGAGCCTGAGACGCGGTGAACGACGACCGAAAAGGTTAGAGTCACGTTCACCATCAGCGTGGACTGCGCGGACAATTGGCGGCACGTCTCGGCTGGATACGATTGCTCTTCTTACGCCGCTTATGATGCGACTGGTTTCGGGCGGCTCATGAAAATATCGGCACGTCAGCCACGGAGGCGCGCTGATCGTGCTCAGGCGCAGGAGCGGAGCCCGAGCCCGTGCCCAAGCGTGGTGGACGACGACTCACATGGACAGTTCTTGGTGGTACGATTCGATGGGTCACGACTGTTCCTCTCGAGTCGTTTATGCTTGCTGCCTGCGCGGTGCGCATTATAAGAACTTCGGCGCGTCGGTCATCGAGGCGCGCATCTCCCGCTCAGGCTCCGGAGACTGAGCCCGAGCCCGAGCCCGAGATGTGGTGGGCGACGACCGAGAAATATTGGGATTGGGGCGATGATGACGACGAGGACTAAGACTACTGCATGCGCGACGACTATTGGTGGCCAACTTGCGGGAACGATAGCGAAAGTTGCAACAGCTCGTGCTGGGCCGACTTCTATGGCGGCATCACCTGGCACGACGACGACCACCGCCACGCGGACAACAACGACGACGGCAACGGCGACGACAACGACGACGCCCGCTCGTCCGCCCGCTCGCGAGTTCGCTGGCCCGCGTGCTCGCGCGCGCGCGCGCGCCCGCGGTCGCTGGCCCGCTCTCGCGGCCGCTCGCACGCGCGCCCGCCTTCCGCGCGCCCGCCCGCCCGCGCGCCGCGCCGCTCTTGCGCCCAAGCAACGCAGCACGACGCAATGCCACGCACGCGCGGCGCACCGCAACGCATCGCGCTGCAACGAGACGCGCTGCAGCGCAGGGAGTGGCGCAGTCGCGCGCCGACGCGCCCGCCAGCACGCCCGCGCGCCCCCCCGTTCCCCCGCCCATGCACACGCGACGCGGCACAGTGCAACGCGCGCCGCGTCACGCGGCAGCGCCGCGGTGGCCGAACAAACATCCACCGCGCCCCATTCGGCACGCGGCAACACCTGGGCCGGCGAAGAGGCACGAATCCGCTTAGCTCGTCACGCGGCATCGCCGCGGGGGTCGAAAAAGCCAGCGCGGCTCCGCGACCCGCCGCGCGGCAACGCTTGGAGAGGGATCGCATCAAAAAACAGCAACAACACTTGCATCCGTCACGAGACAACGCCGCGGGGGCCGAACAAAACCCACGACGCCATCCAACTCGCCACGCGGCAACGCCTAGGCGCAAAGAAAAAGCATTTCATTGTGTAATTATCGTCGTCTGGCAGCGCCGCGGGGGCCGACCAAAATCTTCTGCCGCGACGACGAGGGCGAGGGCGGCGACGACGACGACGACGTTTGGGGGCCCTCATGGAGCCATCTTTGGTCGTCTTGGGCTAACCCCCCCCTGCCCCCCCCTCCTCCGCGGTCGGAAAATGTTCAGCGCAATGCAATGCAATGCAGCGCAGCGCAATGCAACGCAACGCAACGCAAGGCGCTGCAACGCAACGCGCGCCTCGTCGCGCGTCCGCGCCGCGGGGGCCCAAGGAAAAACGATCGCGCCCCATTCGTCGCATGGCAATGCCTGCGCAGGCGAAACATGCAATTCCACTCCTAGTCGTCGCGCGGCAGCGCCGCGGAGTCCGAGTGCAAATGCTACCCCTTTCTCTACTCGCCACGCACAGGGCACCACGCTCGCGCGCCCACGCGCCCGCCCGCCCGCGCGCTCGCCGGCTCTTTCGCGCCCGCGCATGCAACGCGACGCGATGCCGAGCGCGCGCCGCCCAATGCAATGCAGCGCAGCGCAGTGCAATCGAAGAAGAAATAAAAACATAAAAATATACTTCTGGCGCTCCACGCGGACTTCTTCGATCCGCGGTGGACCCCCCCCCCGGCGCCGCCCCCGGCACCGCCCCCGGCGCGCTCCGCGCGCCGGTGAGGGGGGGCCCAGCGCGGATCCAGGAAAACCACGCAAGGCGCCTGAAGTTTACGTTTATTTTTGTTATTCTTTGCAATGCGCCGCAATGCAATGCGCGCCTCGTCGCGCGGCAGCGCCGCTGTGGCCGACAGAGGTTCTATCCCGATGCACTCGCCACGCGGCGGCGCCTGGGCCCGCGAATAGCTCGTCACGCGGCAGCGCCGCGAGGGCCGGTAAAACGACGCTTCCATTACTCGCAGCGCGGCCGCGCCCGGGGCGGGGCGAAAAAAGTGAACATCATTGCGTTCGTCGCGCGCTCAACTCGCCCAGCCGGCAGCGCCGCGGGAGCCGAACAAACATGATGCCACGAGAACGGCGACGCCCGTGGTACACCCGCTGCGCCACAAACTACTGAAAGTACAATTGCAACCGATGCCATGCAACAGGACGCATCGCAACACCATGCAGCGCAATGCCCTCCAACGCAACGCAATGCAATGCAACAGGATGCAACGCAATGCGACGCATTGCAGGCAGCGCAATGCAATGGCCCCCCCCTTCTCCTGCCTCTGGGGCCGGAGAAAAATTGAACCCCAAACGTTCGGCCCCCCCCCTCCCCCCTCCTTTCCAGGGCCGGAAAAAAGTCCCATGGAACCCCCAACGCACAGGCCCTCAGACGGCGTCAATCGGGCAATCTCGGCACGCCCCTCGCATGGTTCGCGCATCGAGCCCACGGGGAAAATAGATTGAACCCAACTGACGTCGTTGGCCTTCCAATAAGAAAGGTGGACCCCCCATCCTCGAGGCGCGCTCCAGCCAGAAGCGCGGGCGAGGCCCAGCCGCGGCGACGGGGGCGCCCCGGGGCGGCCCCAGAACAGCCCCGGGGCCTCGAGCCTCAAAGGCTGGACGACAACGACGACAGGCGGGCTCTGAGCGCCTCTCTCTCTCTCTCTCTCTCTCTCTCTCTCTCTCTCTCTCTCTCTCTCTCTCTCTCTCTCTCTCTCTCTCTCTCTCTCTCTCTCTCTCTCTCTCTCTTCTCTCTCTCTCTCTCTCTCTCTCCTCCCCCCTCCTCCCCCTCCTCCCCCCCACCTCTCTCCTCCCCCCCTCCCCTCCTCCTCCTCCTCCTCCTCCTCCTCCTCCTCCTCCTCCTCCTCCTCCTCCTCCCTCCTCCTCCTCCTCTCCTCCTCCCCTCCTCCTCCTCCTCCTCCTCCCCCTCCTCCTCCTCCAAGGTGGCTAGCACCGCGCGTGGCCCCGCAGCTGTCTTGCCCGCTGCGGCCGCGGCCCGCCTGCCATAGCCCCCCCGCGCCAGCGGCCCGCTGCTGCGGGCGCTCGCGATTCCCGAGCGCAGGTCGCGCTCGCCTGCCCGGCACCGCCGCCTGCGCAGGTGCCGAGCACGGGCGAGGCTCGCCCTCCGCTGCGCCTCCGCGCGCAGGCTCCTGGAAGGCCATCGCGGAGAACGTCTGCTGGGTGGCCCCCCTGGCGTTGGCATGCCGCCCAGCCAGCCCCCGTGGAAAGCGGCGGCGCCTGGCCAGCCGCAGCGGGCGCGCGTGGCCACGCGGCCGCGCGGCTTCGCACATTCAGCACGCGAGACCGATGCTGGAAGCGCGGCCGCGATCGAGCTGGACGACTGCCGCCCCCTGAAGATGGAGCGAGCCCAGCGGCTCAGCCTCCTGCCAGGTCGGCCTCCGCGAGCCGCCCTCGGAGTCGTCCTCGCCCCGGTGATGCTGTTGCCCTTTGTCAGCGCCGCAGTGCCGCAGCCGCGCCCGTGGCGGATGGCGCCAGCGCAGGCGTGCAGGGCGCGCGGCAGGGCCTCTTGGCGCTCCAGCAGCTGCAGCACGCCGAGGACCACCCGCCCATCTTCGCCGCCAAGCAGGAGCCGGCAGCTTTGGAGGCCGAGGAGCAGAGGCCAAGCCTTCAGCAGCGCCTCGCCGACGCCAGGAGCACGCTCGGCCAGACGGAGGAGGAACTGGCCGCCGCCGAGGCGAACGTCGTCGAGCTGCGCGGTCAGCAGGAGCAGCTTGCAGGTGACGTCAGCAAGCTCGAGGTCGAGGTCACCGCCGCCCAGCGCGCTGTGGCCGCATGAGCTGCAGGCCCCAGCGGAGTGGACTTGGCGGGCATTGCGCCCAACTTGGTGGCCATGCAGGCTTTGCTCACGGCTGCCCCCACCAGGGTCCGCCAGGGCCAGGGGGTCGAGGTCCTGGAGGCGATCAACACGCAGGTGCTGGCGATGGGGGCAGCCTTTCCCGGTGCCCGCACCTTGCAGGCGGCTGCTCACGAGGGCGGCGCCCCCGCGCTTGGGCCGGCTGCCCTTGCCGCCGCTGGAGGGTTCGCGCAGGCCCCCGCCGCGGCTGGAGGGCCCATCCAGGCGCCCTCCCCTGCGGCCGTGGCGCCCGCAGCCGCCGCAGCAGCAGCAGCAGCCCCAGCTGGTCCAGGAGGTGGTGTTTTTCCAGGCGCCGCTTTTCGCCCCCCAGTTGGGAGCCAGCCGCGGCGGCACGGGGGGACGTCGGCATGTACCGATCGTCGTGGTGCGCGCAGATCGCACCAAAAGAATGCTACACTGGTTGCGTACAACGGCTCGTCATGGGGATCATGCCGTGAGTTTTTGGACAGGCGTGATGATTATGTCAAAGCTGTCGCAGCGCAAGGGCTTCGCATCGATGAGGATGAAGTTCGACGGGCTGAAGGGTGGGCAGCGCGGGCAGGATGGCACGCCATCGCCTCGCCACGCAGGCGCCTCGAGTCTGGGCGGTGTTCCGCTGGGGTTGGACTCTTCGTCAGGCGCCACATTAGCATCACATGCTTGCCAGGCTGCGCTGATGCGCCTGGGTCTTTCGAACTCATTCCGAACTTCAGTGTCGCCTGCCTCACGGACTTCGGGACCAAGGACGGCCTCATCTTGCTGGCGGCCTACTTCGAGGTGGACACGTGGGGCCGCGGCGCGAACGCCCCGCGCCTCTTCTCCATCGCGACTGCCTTGGGAGGGTGGAGCAGGCCTTACATCTTGGCCGCCGATTTCAATTGTGCGCGCCCAGTCTGCTCAACGCCGACGGCTTCCTCGACTACATTCATGCCCAGGTCGTTGCTGGGCCATGCCGGGAGGGCGATAACGTCGGCGCGCGCAGGAGTGCAAAGGGCAATTATTCGAACATTGACTGAGTACCGGTTGGCGAGCTTGTCCATCGCAGGCTCGCTCTCGGCCCCGCGGCCTGTCCAAGGATGGCCTGCGGCGCCGCGCTACCCCACGCAGACGGTCTTGGCGGCAGATGCCAAGTCAGTCAAGTTATTGCTGCTCGCTGGTCCCAAGGCTTTCCCCAAGCAGGCCCCCGAGCACAAGGTCGAGGTCGTCACCGATCATGACCACTTGGGAATCGTCGAGCGCGACGTGGAGTTGGGTGGCAGCGCGTCCTCGGTGCAGGTGCAGGTTAGGTTGGATTACCTTTACTCCGACTTTGTCACCACTGCTGAACAGGAGCTGGCGTTGCAGTATGGATTCGAGGATGGCGAGTCTCGCCACACAGGCCGGGCTGCTAAGGTCACCTACTCTTGGCGGCAAGTTGGAGGACCGCCTGCCAGCCCTTCCCCTGCCGCCCCTCCTGATGCCAGGAGGGCCAGGCGCTTGGCCACGGCCGCCCAGGACGCGCTGCTGCCAGGCCTTCTGCGCGAGCAGGAGTTGCGGCGCCTGCAGCGTCTGGTCACCAGCTCGGCCGAGCTCAGCTACGCCGACGCGGAGTGCCAGAAGGTTGTGCGCCTCGTCGGGGAGATGCCCCCTATCGTCCTCCACGTGCTGCAGGTACAGGAGCGCGCCTTTGCTGCTTAGTGGGATGTGGGGCTTTCCGGCTTCGGCGGCTTCGGGGGCACCCGTGGGCCCGACGCGCTCGGAGCCGTGCAGCGCCCCGTCGGCGGCTTGCACCACTGGCGGTTGCGCGTGGAATTCGGCGAGCATGGCCCCGCTGGCGCCAGGACACGAAGTGCAAGCCATGGCTACCCCAGCAGATTTCGGTTCCCGACCGCGCGGGGCCGCCGCGGCATCAGCGCCTACCCCAGCAGATTTCGTTCCCGACCGCGCGGGGCCGCCGCGGCAGCAGCGCCTACCTCAGCCGATTTCGGTTCCCGACCGCGCGGGGGCCGCCGCGGCAGCAGCGCCTACCCCAGCCGATTTCGGTTCCCGACCGCGCGGGGCCGCCGCGGCAGCAGCGCCTACCCTGGCCGATTCCGGTTCCCGACCGCGCGGGGCCGCCGCGGCATCAGCGCCTACCCCAGCCGATTGCTTAAGTTCGACGAGGCGCGGAGGGCGGCGAAGGGTTTGAGGTGGCACACGGGCCAGGGCGCTGATAAGCTTGCGCCTCGAGCCCTCAGCTTCCTCAGTGACGCCACCCTTTCCTTCCCCATCTACATCGCGTGGCTGGCGGAGAGTTGGGAGAGGTGGCCATCGCAGCTCATGGCCGCCCACATCGCTCTAATTGCCAAGCCCAAGGTGGCTGTCGACCCATCGCTCTTCTTCGGGCTGCGCACAGAGTCTGGTCACAGGTTCGCGGGCAGCAGCTGCGCGATTGGCTCTTGGCCCATGAGAGGCCCTACTTCGCATTGGCCACTGAAAAGACGACCCTGGATGTTGCTTCTCGGGTTCTTGTGCATGCTGAGGCTGCCATTGCCGAGGGCTTGGGCGCCATCACCTCCATCGTCGACATTGAAAAGTGTTTCGGCTGCATTTGTTGGAGGAGGCTGGTGGGCGCACCCAGGCGTCATCGTTTCCCTCGCCAGTTGCTTGCTAGTGCGCCCGCCATGCATCGGGCACCGCGGCGACTGGTTTGGCTGCAGGCTACGTCCTACTCGGTGGTCGCCGACCAAGGCGTGCTTCCAGGTTGCAAGTTCGCCATGGCGCTGGTGCAGCTGCTGATGATCTCGGCGATGGACGACTTTGTCGATTTTGTGCGACCGTGGGGCAACGTGCAGTGCAATGCTGTCCGTTCCTCCCTGGACGTGTTCTTTTGTGACATTACGCTTCAGATTGTGGCTCAGCTCCGGCAGTTGCAGCAGCTCTCCGTGGACGCGGTCAAGCTGCTTTGTGACGCTCTGATCGACTTGGACCTCCCTGTTGCCAAGACCAGGGTGGCGCTTGCTGGCTCGGACGTGGTCAACACCGCTCAGGTCGCCAAGAGGTTGAAGAGATATGGTCTTCGGGCGTTGCCGTGGTTGGAGGCGCTGGGCTGGAGGCCGGCGCTGGCAAACCTGTGGGAGGCAACGTCTTGCGACGTCGAGCGCATAAGGCGGCCAGCCGCGCTCGGCGTTTCAGGAGGTTGAACGCCACCGGCAGGAATTTCAAGAAGGTTGCTCGAGCAGCAGTCCGCCCCGCGGTCACCTACGGCTTGAGCATCCTGGGCGCTGCTCCGCACATCGTGGCCAGAATGTCCAACCTCGTCAAGCACGGCTGGGATGTCATCCCCAAGGGCAGCTCCCACTGGCTAGCTCCGCGCATGGATAGGTCGCCTGAATCGCACCCCGCTTGCAGCGCGGTCGTTGGCCCGAGCCACAACAGGGCGATCATGTTGCAGGTTGGTGATGTTCCGCATGATGTGTTGCAGTGGGCGTGGCGCTCTCTGTACATGCGAGTCGCCTCTGAGCCCGTCGCCCGCAGTTGGAAGTTGGTGGCTGGCCCCGCTGGGGCCATGGCTCGGAGCAAATGTGTTGTGCGCTCGCGAGCTTGTGAAGTCTTGGACCTGCGAGAGGTGGCCCCGTCAGTCGTCAACTGGGTGGCCTTGCAGGACTACGAAGCCGTGGGTTGGCAGCAGTGGGCCCCAGGGCCGACTCACAAAGATCCTGCTGGTGTCTGGCTAGGTCCCGTTCGCGGGCTTCTACGAGCTGGAGCAACAGCCACGCGGTGGGCCCTTGATCCTCTTGCTCCGCGCTGCTCTGCGCACGGCTGTCCTTGGAGCTTACTTCTCACAGCAGCGGTTGCATCAGTATGCGTATGCCAACAGCTTTGATTGTCGCCGATGCTGCGGCGTTGCAGGTACCTTGCATTGTAGATATTGGCGTTGCCAGTCGTTGGATTCTTTCCGTGAGCAGGCGGTGGATGACGACACCTACACGGCTGCTTGCAACATTGTCCCTGGATACTTGCTCTACTCCAGGACCTTGTATCCCAACTCGACCTCGCCTTGGGGAACTTGGCGCTACGGGAGCGGCTCGATTCGGAAACTGCGCTGCCGCCGAGAGCGATTCGGGAACCTGGCGCTACGACCGCGGCGCTCGGGCTGATCATCTCATCGCGCCGGGCACCATCTACGCGGACGGCTCGCGCAAAAAGCTTCTCTACGGGGACGCCGCTGCTCGCGCTGGATGGGGCCTTGTTGTGGTGGGAGGTCAAAGATATTTTGGATCCGTCTGCGGTCCGTTGCCTGGCCCTCGCCAGACATCGGCCAGGGCGGAGTTGCACGCGTTGCTGCAGGCCCTCACGGTGGGCATCGCGCCCCCCCCCCCCCCCCCCCCATATCCACTCGGACTACTTGCCGCTGGATGACAGCATTGCCCGCGGACGCAGGCGGCGCTTGGCGCCGAGGCGCGACAACGTCGACATCTGGAGGAGGCGGTGGCACTACATCGACGAGCACGGTGGCCTGGAGTCGCTGGCTGAAGGTGAGCCGCCCCCGATTCGCTTCACCTATGTCAAGGGCCACCAGATGGTTGACACTTATGCGAGGGCGTGCAACGACCTGGCAGATAAGGCGGCCAAGCGAGGCCGACGGCTACACGACCTTCCTCGACAGACTGTGCGACGCCACGCGGCGGCCCTCGATCGGGCGCGCCAGGTGGCCCCGTGGACTGCCAGCGCCACGAAGCTGATCTTCGAGGGCGCCATGCCGCCCGACCGCGTCGAGATCCCGCGGCGCCGCCCCGAGGCCCTGCGACTCCAGTGGGCCGAGGAGCGCGGGCAGGCCCCTGCCCCGTCTCCGCCCGCTGCGGAGCCGCGTGCTGTGCCGCCGCCGCCGCCGCCGCCGCCGCCCCACGTGCACTGTCATCGCGCGCGGCGGCGAAGCTTGGAATGGACGTGCGACCGATGCCCCGCTTGCGCGCGGACTCCGCGAGGTACGAGGGCCTTCAGGCTCCGCAAGTGTCTGGTGGCCGAGGCGGCAGCCCTTTGGGGCCTCGAGGGGGGGCGTTCGCCTTACGAAAGTGAGGTTCGCTGGTGAAGAGGAGGCTTGGGATTTAAACCTCGGGGACTCGTGCAGGCGTGCGAAGATCGCGCGAGCGCAGGGTTCCGACGTGCCCAGACCTCCCTCCCCCTCCCCGTTTAGGACCAGGAGAAGGGGGGCTGGCAGGGGGTAGACCGAGGGTGAGGCCTCTGGGGGCCCGCGCCCGAAGGCGCCGAGGCTTGGGGGCCCGCCGCCTGTGCCATCTCCCGCCGTTGGGTTCGCTTCCGAGCCCCCCAGGCCCGATGGGCCTCCGCCCGCGAAAAGGGCTAGGGCCTCTGGAGGCTCGCGGGACGGGGCCTCCTGGACTGCCCGCGGCGCCGTCCCGTCTGCCAGCCCCCTCCCTGCTCAGGGCCCCGTGGGCCCTACCAGTGCCCGTGGGCACCATATCTTGTTGGCTGGTGACACCCATGCATGATGCTGTCGTTGTGGTGCGCGGGCCCAGCCGTCGGCCCTTTCGTCCCGCCTGTGGGGCGACTGTCAGGGTATTGTATCCAGCAGGGACGCCACGTATTTGAAAGCCCTCGAGGCTGGTAAAGATCCAACATCGGGGGAATGGAGGGACGAGCCGCGCCCCCTCCAGGTTTCTGATGATGCCCGCTTCTGGCTTCGTCTTCGGTAGTTCGCTTGGCTTTCATGTCCGTGTTTTGCCTCTCGGTTCATCGTCGAGTCGCGCGCGCTCGCCTTTTCCACTCGTCTCGCCTTTCCTACTCTAGTCTCGGCGCGCTCGGATTCGATTTGGTGGTGCCTCCTCCTCCTCCTCCTCCTCCTCCTCCTCCTCCTCCTCCTCCTCCTCTTCCTCCTCCTCCTCCCCATCCAACTCCTCCTCCTCCTCCTCCTCCTCCTCCTCCTCCTCCTCTCCTCCTCCTCCTCCTCCTCCTCCTCCTCCTCCTCCCCTCCGCCTCCCTCCTCCTCCTCCTCCTCCTCCTCCTCCTCTCCTCCTCCTCCTCCTCCTCCTCCTCCTCCTCCTCCTCCTCCTCCTCCTCCTCCTCCTCCTCCTCCTCATAAGGGGTGCGGGATCGGGATACGAGTCGCTCGAGGGCGTTCCGGCACGCTCGGCTGGAACGTTCTGGGAAGGCCGTGGCGCCCGAGTTGCAGCCTCCAGAGCCGCCACATCTAAGAGATCCCAATGGCTCCCGATCCTGCCCGCCAAGCTCCTCCTCCTCCTCCTCCTCCTCCTCCTCCTCCTCCTCCTCCTCCTCCGCCCGAAATCCCCGATGGCTCCGGATCCGGTGATGTCCCCATCCTGCCCTCTCGGGAGCCTTGAGACGGGGGTTTCTCGCAAACGGGGGTCAGTCAGAGCGCCGGATCCTGCAGGATCCTGCAGGGCCAGGATCCTGCATCGACCAGAGCTTAGGTGCAGGATCCTGCAGGATCCTGCACGGCCTGACTGACCCAGGCCAGCGTTGACCCAGGTCGGAAGATAGGGGAACAAAAAGTGACATAAACATAAAAACACGGAGCTCTGCGCGGATGGCTCGGATCGGCGTGGGGGCCCCCCGGCGGCGCCTCCGGCGCCGCCCCTGGCGCGCTCCGCGCGCCAAGGAGGGGGGTGTCCAGCGCCGATCCGAGAAATCCGCGCGGACCTCCGAGTTTTTATGCTTATGTCACTTTTCGTTCCCCCAGAAGATCCCCGACCCTCGTTTTTGACGGCGACGGCGCCGACGACTTGGGCGCCGGCGGCGGCCTGGCGGCTGGGGCGCGGGCGGCGGCGCCGGCGGGCCGAGCGCCAGCGGCAGGACGTGGCCGCCCCGCCGCGCTGGGCCGCGCCCGCGCCGGAGGCGTGGTCCAGCAGCACGTCGCCCACGGAGGCGCGCCTGCGCACGGGGTCGGGGCTGCCAGGGGGCCTCCACTCGCACTGAAATGCCCGCGCAGCCCCCAGTTGTGCCATCACTGTTTCTTACGTTGTGGGAGGGCGGGTGGGAATGGGCATGCCATGCTTGACTCGCTCGAGCTGGCTAGCTTTGATGCGAACCCTACCCCTACCCCCCACGATTTCTGAGGGGGAGGGCGGGATTCACTTCGTTCGGGAGCTCCCGAGCGAAGTGAACCCCACCCCCACCCCTCAGAAGTCGTGGGGGGTAGGGGTATAGGGTTCGCATGTGGCCCCCCAGCAGTGCGCCTCGGGAGAGGGGGGGAGGGGCGAGCCGGGGCGGGGCAAGGACGTGGATAGATGTAAGTCGGGCCTGTCCCTCTACAGGAGGAATATTCAAGAACAGTCAAAAAATAATCTGGGGATGATGTTTTGTTTTACCATTTTTGACTATGTTGGGGCATTTTTGGAGTATTTTTTATTTTTCGTCCAAACTACGCATGTTGGGCTAAATCGTCCCAGAGCGTTCCTAAGGCTAGATCGCCCCAGGGCGTTCCTTGAGCGCTCTCGGAACGTTCCGGAGCGCTCCGAGGAGGCCACGGCGCCCGATACAGATCTCCCGGAGCCGCCAGATCTCAGAGACCGAGAGTGCCGAGTTGTCCCGGTCCGAGTGCGTCCTGGTCCTGGCCTCGTCGGGGGGATGGTCGCACGAGGCTAGGATTGAGTCGGACTTGTCCCCGTTCAGGAAGAGTATTCAAAGATAGTCCAAAAACAGTCTGGGGATGATGTTTTATTATTTTTTCCTATTTTGAGTTATGTTTGAGTATTTTACATTCGTCATCCAACCGACCTAAGGCTAGAGGATAAATCCGTTCAGAGCGTCCTGGAACGCTCCGAGAGCGTTCGGGCACGCTCTGAGCAGGCCGCGGCGCCAGAGACATCCTCCAGAGCTGCCGAATCTCAGAGATTCTCGATCTATTCTCACCCGAATGTGCAGGGAAGACCCTTGCCAAGGAACACCCTGCTTGCCTCTATGGGTACCCTGGGTTTCTTGGGTTTCGATGGTTCTACGATGGAAAGCGTGACGCTCCCACACCAAAAATCAGTGGACGTCCCTGGGGCCTCCGGGTTGGGGTTCTTGTTGAAAGCTCCTTGTGGACTGGCCTCCACTGTATCCTCGTCTTGGATTCGTCTTAGATGGGAGGGGAGAGGGTCAGGCGATCGCAAACATGGATCAAGGGGGCGTGGACTAGCGACGGGCCCCGTTTCCATGGGAAATCGTGGACTTCCGCCGCCGAGCGAGGCGGCACCGGCCGCATTCTGGGGAGGGCACCTCCCCTGATCCAGGGATCCTTGGCGGCCGCGCGACACATCCATGGCTCGCCAATCCAGGCTTGCTCTCGCCCCCGATCTTGGCTGGGAGGGGAGGGGGGGGACAGCGCCCCCCGCCCCTCCTGCCCTCCCCTGCCTCGCCGGAGGGCGCCCCTCGCGCGGCTCGAGGGAGAGGGCGGGGGCCTTCGGCGCCCGCCAGCGGCGGGCGCGCATCCTCCCCCCTTCCTCGGGGGCAACGCTGGTCTCGGCCTGACGGGCGGGGTCCTGGATCAAGAGTGGCCCACAAGTGCTCGAAGAAGGCCATGCTCGAAAAATCGTCCCCAGATTACAGTGCCGTTTTTTTATACATGCTCCGCGTGCGGATCATATATTAGAAATGCAGGGATTTAGTATCAAAAACAACGATGAGTTCATGCATAAATTTATTTAATCGCTTCGCTCATTCCGCCGGCCCATATTGTCGCACAGTTGTGGGCTAGCCGAGTTTTGGGGCCTCTTGGGGGCCGTTTTGGGGCCTCTTGGGGCCTCTTTTGGGCCTCTTGGGCGCCTCTTGGGGCGTCTTGGGGGCCTCTTGGGGGCCTCTTGGGGCCTTTTTGGGGCCTCCTGGGCGCCTTCTGGGGCGGAGGGCTCGATTTTTCAGTTCTCGGTTCCCCTCTTGAGCCCCTCTTGGGCCCGTCTTGGGGCCTCTTGGTCCGTCTTGGGCGGCACTTGGGCCGTCTTGGGGGCCCTCCTGGGCCGTTCCGGGGCCGTCTTGGGAGCCTCATGGGCCGTCTTGGAGCGGTCTTGGGGGCCTCTTGGGCCGTCTTGGAGCGTCCGGAAGCCGAAAAAGCCAGAACGCAAAAAACAGCGAAAAAAACAATGAAAATCAACGATTTTGGCCTCTTGGGGCCCTCTTCGGAGGCCTCTTGGAAGGCCCTTGGGGCGTCTTGGAGGCCTCTTGGGCTGTCTTGGGGCCCTGTTGGGCGTCTTCGGGCGATCTTTGGCCGTCTCGGGGCCCTCTTGGACCGTCTTGGAGGCTTCTTGGGGGCCTCTTGGCCCGTCCTGGGGCCCTGTAACAGGGCTCCGGCATCTCTGGCCCGACCTTGCGGGGACCTTGCCGGGGACCTTGCCGGGGACCTTGCCGGGGACCGGCCGGGACCTGGTCGGGGTACTTTTCGTCTGGGGACCCCCAGGGGCCGCCCCGCGCGCGCGAAGTAGAAACATTGTAGAGCAGTTACCGGAGATCTTAGCACGCCTCTGGCCCGTTGGGCCGGCGAATTTGAAAATTCATCATGTGTTAGAATCCTATATAAAAAACCATATGTATTAACTATTGCCCTGTCTGTTGTTGGCTATGTTTGAATTTTCCTCCTGCAGAGGGACGCGCCCGACTAAACGCTTCCGTTCGTCATCGGCGGTCTCTCCAGCCTCGGGGTGTTGCACAGCAGCTGCGCCTCGCCGAGGGCGTCCTCCGGGATAGTGTGCCCGCACCGCCCCGAGCGGCCGCCCGAGGGCCGAGAGTTTCTCGGCCGCGCGCAGGGAGGGGTGCAGTGGGAACCCCTGCCAAGAAGCACCCTGCTTGCCTCCAGGAGGAGGAGGAGGAGGAGGAGGAGGAGGAGGAGGAGGAGGAGGAGGAGGAGGGAGGAGGGAGGAGGGAGGAGGGAGGAGGGAGGAGGAGGAGGCGGAGGCGGAGGCGGAGGCGGAGGCGGAGGCGGCTCGAGGAGCAGTGGAGACGCATGCCACGATACACCCTGGTTGCCTCCAGGGTGCCCTGGGTTTCTTGGGTTTCGATGGTTCTGCTGTGGAAAGCGCGACGCTCCCACACCGAAGATCAAGGGACGCCCTGGGGGGTCCAGGGTTGGGTTTCTTGTGGAAGGTGTCTTGTGGACTGGCTTCCATTGTAAGCGGTGTCGGAGGATCGTGCCGCATCGCCGATGCATCGGCGATGCGGCTCGATGTGGAGCCTGCTTTTACCCACGCTGACGTCGCCGACGCATCGCCGACGTCGCCGATGCATCGGTGATGCATCAGCGATGCCTTGGCGATGCATTGGCAATATGGCGCGATCATTCGACCCTATCTAATTACTGTCCCCATCTTGGAGGCTTGTAAAAAAACTGCATAAACATGAAAGCTCGGAGGTCCGCGCAGTTCTCTTGGATCGGCGTTGGGCCCCGCTCCTTGGGGCGTTGAGCGCGCCAGGGGCGGTGCCGGAGGCGCCGCCGGGGGTCTTAGCGCCGGTCCTAGAAATCCGCGCGGGCCTCCCATAGTGTCTGCTTATGTAGTTTGTCCCATCCGTCCTGTGGTGTTGGGTCTCGTTTTGAAGACACAGCGCCCCGCACATCCTCCTCCCCCCTCCTCCTTCCTCCTCCCCCTGCTCCCTCTTCCCATCCGCCTCAGGCCGCATGCGTCAACGCCACCCAGGCCAGAGTTTCGTAGCCCCATAGGGAGCTCCACCGAAGACCCCAGTGGCCCAGGCCGCATGCGTCAACGCCACCCAGAACGGTGTTTCGTGGTCCCACGGGGAGCTCCACCGAAGGCCCCAGTGGCAGGGTCCGCCTGCGTGGACCTTTTGGCACACCCCTCACACGGTTCGTGGCCCCACAGGGAGCTCCACCGAAGGCCCCAGTGACAGGGTCCGCATGCGGGGACCGACACCCATTTTGGCACACCTTCACAGTTCGTGGCCCCACGGGGAGCTCCACCGAAGGCCCCAGCGACAGGGTCCACATGCGGGGACCGCCACCCATTTTGGCACACCCTCACACAGTCCGTGTCCCCACGGTGATCTCCACCGAAGGCCCCAGTGGCAGGGTCCGCCTGCGTGGACCTTTTGGCACACCCCTCCCACGGTTCGTGGCCCCACAGGGAGCTCCACCGAAGGCCCCAGTGACAGGGTCCGCATGCGGGGACCGACACCCATTTTGGCACACCTTCACAGTTCGTGGCCCCACGGGGAGCTCCACCGAAGGCCCCAGCGACAGGGTCCACATGCGGGGACCGCCACCCATTTTGGCACACCCTCACACAGTCCGTGTCCCCACGGTGATCTCCACCGAAGCCCCCAGTGGCAGGGTCCGCATGCGGGGACGGCCACCCATTTTAGTATACCCCTCACACGGTTCGTGGCCCCACAGGGAGCTCCACCGAAGGCCCCAGTGGCAGGGTTCGCTTGCGGGGCATTTTGGCACAGCCTTCACACGGTTCGTGGCCTCACAAGGAGTTCCACCGATGGCCCCAGTGGCAGGGTACGCATTCGGGGACCGCCGCCCATTTTGGCACACCTTTCACACGGTTCGTGGCCCCACAGGGAGCTCCACCGAAGGCCCCAGCGACAGGGTCCGCATGCGGGGACCGCCACCCATTTTAATATACCCTTCACACGGTTCGTGGCCCCACAGAGAGCTCCACCGAAGGCCCCAGTGGCAGGGGCCGCATGCGGGGACCGCTGCCCATTTTGGCACACCCATCGGTTTGTGGCCCCACAGTGAGCTCCACCGAAGGCCCCAGTGACAGGGTCCGCAT
>CAUYUJ010012647.1:7500-15478 GCA_963575745.1 Prorocentrum cordatum | reverse complement strand
GGAGGAGGAGGAGGAGGAGAAGGAGGAGGAGGAGGAGGAGGAGGCTGCTCGAGGAGCAGTGGAGACGCATGCCACGATACACCCTGGTTGCCTCCAGGGTGCGCTGGGTTTCTTGGGTCTCGATGGCTTTGCTATGGAAAGCGTGACGATCCTACACCAAAAATCAGTGGACGTCCTCCATAGCCATTTTGGCTCAAGCGGCCCCTCGGTTGCCCGCCGCTGGCGCTGTCGAGCCAGCCTCTTCCCAGGAGTGCGGCCATGGCGCTGGTCGCGGGCCCCAGTGGGAACAACGGCGAGGATTTTCTCCTGGGCCTGAAGAGCAGCGACGCCAGGGTGGTCTGCAAGACGCTGGCGACCATCGCCGACCTGGGCGAGGGCGGCGCGGCATCCCTGGGGTACGCCCCAGATGTGGCCGCGCTGACGAAGCACGCGGACGAGATGGTGGCGCTGGCGGCCGCAGAGGCCATCGGGCAGATGGGCATCGCTGGCTTGCAGCACATGGACTCCCTTGTGAAGCTGATGGCAAGCAGCAGCTCTAAGAGGAAGACCTTCGCTGTTGGCGCTCTGGGCATGCTTGGCGAAGCAGCGAGCTCGCACATCGGCTCCGTCGCGGCGCTGCTGGAGGACCCCAACCCCAACCTGCGCGCCAGCTGCTGCGTGGCGCTAGGCAGCATGAAGGCATCTGCCGAGGTGGAGAAGGTGGCGCGGTGTCTGTCGGACAGCCACCCCGCCGTGGTCCGTGGCGCCATCACTTCCCTGGCTTTGCTGGACAGCGGGGAGCTTGCGAAGCAGGTGGCGGAGAAACTCACGGACACCAGCAAGGACGTGAGAATCGCGGCGATCCTGTACTTCAGCAAGTTCGAGGACGCCGTGCCCCAGCACCGCGGCGCCATCTGCGATGCCCTCAAGGACAAGGATGCCAACGTACGCGCCGCTGCTGTGTCCTTGTTCAGCACGCTCAAGGAGAAGGCTGCGCCGCTGGTGCCGAGCGTGGCCAGACTGCTGGCGGATCCGGAGCCTGGCGCCAGGGCCGCCGCGGCGCTGGCCCTCGGTGCCATCGGCGCCCCCGCCAAGGAGAGAGCCGCGGACATCGCAAGCCTGCTGCCGGACGTCTCTGAGGATCAGGGACAGCGGGCGTACTGCGTGGCGGGGATAGAGAGCAGACAACCCGCGGTGATGTTGCTGCCGGCATGCGCCGCGGCGTCTGCCTTGGCGTCTCTGAAGGCCGAGACTTACGCCGGTGAGATCAGCAAGCTGCTGGGCAGCGAGAAGCCCGACGTCAAGATCGCCGCCGCCGCTGCACTTGGTGAACTCGGGACCGGGCCCGTGGACGAGGTGGCGGCGCTGCTTGACGAGCCCAGCGCGCCCGTGAAGGCAGCGGCCGCCGCGGCTTGTGGGAAGCTGACGGCGTCCTCGCCAGAGGCTGACGTGGCCGCCAGGGTGTCCGCGCTGCTTTCGGAAGTGAGCCCGAACGTCCGCGCGGCGGCGCTGGGGGCGCTGAGGCTCATGGGCGAGGAGGGCGCTGCCTTTACTGACACGTTCAAGAGCATGTTCACTGACAGGTCCACCCTCGTAAGGGCGGCGGCCATCAAGGCCTTCGGCGGTGTGGGTCTCAAGGGCCAGTGCTACGCGCCGGACATCTGTCGCTGCATATACGACGAGGACGCGGACATCCGCGCGGCCGCGCTGGAGACGCTGGCGGAGCTGGGCGAGCGGGGAGCGGCGTTCGCAGACGAGGTGGCGGAACTCGTGCAGGTCGGGACGCCCGAAATGGGTACCGAAAGAATGGGTACAATGCCCAACAGCAGTTCCTGTTCATTTTGAACAGGCCTCGCTGTCCACGCCGCCGCGGCCTGTGTCCATTCGAGACTGGAGGCCGCCTGCCCAACAGCGGCCGCTGTTGGTTTGGGACAACATTTGTTGTTGGGCATCGTACCCATTTTTTCGGTACCCATGTCGGGCGTCCAAAGCAGGACCCAGACCCGAAGGTCCGCATCGCCGCCATGGAGGCGCTGGGCAGGATGGGGGACCACGCCTCGCCGTTCCTGGGCGCGGTGGAGGCCGCGCGCGACGACCCGTCCGAGCTCCCAGCAGTGCGAGGTGCCGCGGCGAAGGTGCTCACCGCCTCGCTGGAGTGAGGCGGCCCGTCATTTTCCGACCTTCGAGCCGTCATGCAATGCTGGCCCGCAGAGAGAATGTAGGATAAGCGGTTTGCTGGCGGGGGCCAGATCACGGGAGGAGTCGGCGGCGTTGTGGAGAAAAAACAGATTCCGCTACCGAGGAACCCCACATACTTATATTATGGTTGGAGTGATGATAGCTGAAGTGAAGCATGTGAGAATGATGTTGGTGGCCGTTGCCACCCCCAGCGCACCCCCTGTGGTGTCGAGGAAGTGCCACGCCTGCCACGCTGTGCGGGGCCGCAACGGATAGGGAGACCACCCCCAGCGCACCCCCTGTGGTGTCGAGGAAGTGCCATTCCTGCCACGCTTTGCGAGGCCGCAACGGATAGGGAGACCACCCCCAGCGCACCCCCTGTGGTGTCAAGGAAGTGCCACGCCTGCCATGCTGTGCGAGGCCGCAACGGATAGGGAAACCACCCCCTGCGCACCCCCTGTGGTGTCGAGAATATGCCGCGCCTGCCATGCCCTGCGCCATGGCCCGCATAAACGCCCCGCTCGGGGACCAATCCCTGCGCACCCCCCGTGGTGTCGAGAATATGCCGTGCCTGCCACGCCCTGCGCCATGGCCCGCATAGACGCCGCGCTCGGAGACCACCCCCTGCGCACCCCCTAAGAGGTCGAGAAAGTGCCACACCTGCCACGCCCTGCGCCATGGCCCGCATAGACGCCGTGCTCGGAGACCCCCTACGAGGTCGAGAAAGTGCCACACCTGCCACGCCCTGCGCCAATGGCCCGCATAGACGCCGCGCTCGGAGACCACGGGGTCAACGGGGGGCGATTGCCCAGGCCTCCCAAAATGGGGTCCGAGCAGGTGGGGTCGGAGGATCGCGCTGCATCGCCGATGCATCGGCGATGCGGCTCGAAGTGGAGCGAGCCGACACTTCGAGCTCTCCGCCCCAAGGGCCCCCAGGACGCGGCCCCCCCAGAGGCCCCAAGAGGCCCCCAAGGAGCCCCCAGGAGGCCCCCAGGAGCCCCCCACCCTGACCTTCCAGGAGGGCTTAAAAATAGCACCAAAACGTCGACGTCCTGATTCCTGTCGAGGTTTGAGGCAGTCCAGATAGATCTATAGGTCTGGAGTGCTAATTTTTTACACTCTGGAAGGTCAGGGCAGGAGGGGCCTCTCGGACCGGCCCTTCGAGTGGCAGTCTTCCGCTCCCGGGCGCGGGCGTCGCCCCTCCGGAGCTGGGCGTCGGAGCCGGGCGTGGCCCTACGCGTGGCGCTCCCGATGCGTCCCGGGGACGTCCTAGAATCGGAATTGGGAGTGGCCCTTCGGGGGCGGCAAAGAGGGGGGTGATGACTAGGGGGGGTGGATTTCATGGCGGGGGCCATGAGATTTCCCCAGATTTCATGGCGCCTCTTCTTATTTCATTGCGTCCCTGGCCCCCCCGCTGGGCCGCGCACATGCCGCCGGCCATGATTTGCACCCCCCCCTCTTGGACACCCCCCTCTTGGCCGCTCCCGAGCCCTGAGGGTGGCGCTTTCCGATGTTCTCCATGCCGACGTGCTGGTGCATCGCCGATGTGGAGTCGATGCACCAGCGATGCATCGACGCCGCGGCGCGATCATCCGATCCCTTTGCCGGCACCATTTGGGATGCCTGTCCATGCACACACACACACACACACTGTGGTCGTTGAAAGTACTTAAGTAGTTCTGTATTCCCAGACCCCAGTCTGCTTCACGCGCCTTCTTATGCCACGAACCGATATGTTGTTGCTCCAGCGCAGATCCAAGAAATCCGCGCGGAGCGCCAAACGTTCATGTTTGTGCTGTTGTTTCTTCTTCGACTGTCGCCTTGTCGGTCGTTCCCCCTCTTTGCTCATGTCCTCCTCGTCGTTGTCCTGCAAATGTTTGGAGCCAGCGCGGGGTTGTCCCGGATCCGACTCCCAGCGCCCCATAGCGTTCTCTTATGTCCTCTTGTTTGTGCCCGGGGGGAGTGGAGGCACTCCCGCGCCTCCAGAGTCACGCTGGAAGGTTATCGTTAGAGTCTGGGATGGGTTCGGGGACCAGCCTCCGCACAAGCGATTCTCTTAACTCACCTCCCACCAAACCACCCGAACCCAACCCGAAGTTCAAAATTTGCCCTCCATGCCCAGTGGGGGGGGGCGCCTGGGAGCATTGAAAGAACACATGTGGAACCCGTACTCCCCCCCAACCAGAAATTTGGGTCGTCGGGTTGGGTTGGGGTGGTCTGGTAGGTAGTCATTACAGTGGAAACTCATGCCAAGAGACACCTCGCTTGCCTCCAGGGTGCCCTGGGTTTCTTTGGGCTTCGATGGTTCTGTTCTGGGGAGCGTGACGCTTCCGCACCAAAAACCCACGGACCTCCTGGGGTCTCGGTGCCGGGTTTCCTGCGGAAGGCCTCCTGGGGGGCAGGGCCGCCGAGAGGCGTAGGAGGCAAGGGAGAGGCGGAGGAGGCGGGGGAGGCAGGAGGAGGTGGAGGAGGAGGCGGAGGAGGAGGGGAGGGAGGAGGTGGAGGAAGGGAGTGAGGGGGGGAGGAAGGAAGAAGGGCGGTAGGGGCAAGGAGGAGAAGGAGGAGGAGGAGGAGGAGGAGGAGGAGGAGGAGGAGGAGGAAGCTCCAACTGCAACTTGGCCAGCATTCGGCGGCTGCGGGCGCCGGTCGGTCCTCCGGCGGGCCTCCGGCGGCCGTCGGCGGGGCACACCAGCAGCACACACATGTCGTAGCATCTGCGCTCGCTGCCTCCGCCTCGGCCCCGCCCCCGTAGTACATCACGATGCCGGGCTGCCCTGGCTCTCCCCTGTGGCCGCAGCCGTGCTCTCCGCTCTCCTCCCCCTTCCAGCCCTCCCTCCTGCCTTCCCCCTTCCCCCTCCCCCTTCCCCCTCCCCTCCCTCCCCCTCCCCCTCCCCCTCCCTCCCCCCTTTTCCACCCCTTTCCCCCCCCCTTCCCCCCCCTCCCCCTCTTCGCCTGCCGCTCTCTGCCCCCGCGTCCTCCCCCGAGACCCGACGTCGCGCACACGACACCACAACAGCATCGCGGCCGGAGCCCTGGACCCCACCATCCTGCTGCTCTTTTTGCGAGCCGTCCTCCCCCGAGACCCGACGTCGCGCACACAACACCACAACGACATCGCGACCGGACGGAGCCCTGGACCCCACCATCCTGCCGCTCTTTTTGGCGAGCCGGATCGACACGCGATGGCCTCGGGCCAGGGCTGGACCGAAACGCTGTGTAGCTGGGCTTCGGCCGTGTCTCGTTTTTCGTTCCAGCAGGGAGGCACAGGAAAACGGGCAGAGCAAAACGAAAAAAACAAAACGAGAGCAGAACGAAAAACAACGTTCAAAAGGTCGGGCCCCGCCCCGGGCCCCAAAAACCGGGCGAACGCGCCCGGCGTGACGAGCAAATGCAGCCGCAGGGTCTCGGGGAGCGCCGCTCCGCTTCCCCCCCTTTTGTTCCCGCCCCTCCTCCTCCCCCTCCCCCCCCTCCTCCGCCTCGATCATCTTTCCTCCTCCTCCTCCTCCTCCTCCTCCTCTCCTCCTCTCCTCCTCCTCCACCCCCTCTCTCCTTCCTCCACCCTCCTCCTCCTTTCCCTCTCCCCTCCTCCTCCTCCTCCTCCATTTCCTCCTCCCGCCCCCCCCCCCAGGCCAGCGCGGCCTGCGTCCCGGAGGCGCTCGCCGAAGGCCCGCCCCGGCGGGCCTCGGCCCGCGTGCGGCGGGCGCGGCGCGCCCTCGGCAGGGCGCGCGCTTCCCACGCGTCCAGGGCCTGGGTCTCCCGGGCCCGCGAGGCGCGAGCAGTGGTATAGGATTGTGATGTTCCAACCTACTTTAGCCTTGATCACCAGAAAGAATTACCAGCGCCAAAAAAAGTGCCGAAACTCGAGGGTTTCACGTGTCGGGCCCTGGGAGACACTCGCTCGACACTGTTTGGACACTCTTTTGACACTTTTCCGGGTGCTCGAAATTATTTCTGGGATGCGGTCTTTAAGTAGGATGGGAACAACATAAGTATAGGAAGAAGGAGGGCCGAGCATTTTTTGGGGTGGAGGGCAACAGGTGAAATCTGAATTGCCGCTTCGATAGATGTTCGAGGCTTAGATCTGCAAAAGGTGGATCAGAAGACGGATTGATTTCGAGGTGCAAAAGCCCATATGGACTTTTCCCTGAGCCCTCCATCCTACGAAAATACTCAGGAAGAGGCGGGGGGGAATCCATCGGGAGAGGATGATCCCGAGGGAATCACCGAGCGCGTTCCACTACACGCAACATGCCCACTCGCAGACGTACGAAACAAAGCACGTGTCTACCTCGACGTCATGCATCGTGAGTCCCCCATGGCGCATCCAGACTGTCCAGGGGCCCCCTCTTCCAAACCGCAAAGACCAGGGCAGCAAATGCGGCCTCGCCCGTCCGCGCTCTTGTTGAGTCGTTGTCGCCTGGACATCCTGGAGATTCTGCGCCAGATCTTAGTGGCAAAGTGCGGCGCGCTCTAGAACGGCCCCCGCCTTCGAGAACCTCGGAAGTTGGCATGTCTTCCTCGGCGGAGGGCGGCGGAAGTAACATGAGGCCACCTCCGCCGGCGGAAGCCGGCGGAAGCCGGCGGAAGTACAGAATGCAACCCCAAGAGGTGTCAACGCTTTTGCCTTCATCGAAGAAGGAAAAACGGCAGAAACGTAAACGCTTGGCGCTCCGCGTGGATTTCTCCGATACGCGCTGGGCACCCCCGGCGGCGCGGCCAGCGCCGCCCATGGCGCGCTCCGCGCGCCGGGGAGGAGGGTCCAGCGCGAATCTAAGAAATCCGCGCGGACCCTCGAAGGTGTATGTTTATGCCGTTCCTTCTTCTTCTTACTATTATTAGTATTATAATTAGTCCGTTATTATTATTAGTATTATTAGTTTGTTATTATTATTATTCTCATGTGTACTACTATTAGTATTGCTACTATTATTATTGTTATTATAATTTGTATTCTTACTCGTCTTCTCCTTCTTCTCAAAGTGCAACCCCAAGAGGTGCCAACACTCTTTGTTTCAGGGTTCCCTCGGGCCCGCCACGTGCTGCCCGTGTGAATCTGACGCCCTCGTGCGGTTGCGGTTGCGGTTGCGCTCCCCAGGGCCGTCGCGCCGCAGCAGCAGCAGAGCCGCGCAGGCGTCACCGGCTCTTCGGTGCGGTGAAGCAAGCGTTCGGCTGCGGCGTCCAGGGGTCCGCCTGGGGCCCCCAGGGCCCCCTCAAGAACGCCCTGCGCCGGGAGAATGGATGGGGTCGGGAGCTCGGTGGGCCCTGGGATCAAGCCGGCCATGCCCCTCTACAGGAGGAGTCTTGAAAAAGAGTCAAAACATCTAGTACATGGGGACGATGTTTGGACTGTGTTTCGCCTGTGTTTGAGCATTGTTTGACTATGTTCCCCTTTTTCTTCAAAATTCCGCCTGTAGGAGGACATGCCCGACCAATCCTGGGAGCGGCAGGGCAGTTGTTTTGCCGCTCCCCCCCAAACAAATCTGTTGGGCCATGGAAGATGCAAAACCAAAACGGTCCACCGAAACGATGAGACAAAAGGCTCACCGAAATGACATGGGCAGTCCGGGGATCCGAAGGACGTTCGGAATTGGTTCGAAGACGGTTCGGATCCGCTAAAAGACTGTAACTTCGACCAGGCCCCCACGAGGAGAAACGCAAAGGGTAGAACAACGGCGACGGAAACGTCAAACAAACATTGCGCCGCGAATTGCGAAACGTGAGGACGAAGACAGTAAGCATTGCCCTGTGGCTTCCAGGGCCCACTTGAGTCCGCAGCGAACTTATCAAACTGAGCCTTGCTCTGGGGAGGAGACCGGCAGAT
>CAUYUJ010012647.1:0-2500 GCA_963575745.1 Prorocentrum cordatum | reverse complement strand
ACGGCGGCGGGGACTTCCCCGAGCTGGAGTCCACCATCTTCGAGGCGAGGGGGGCGGGCATCCCCTTCACCAATTTCGATCCGATCGATTCGATTCGACATCGGTTCCGGCCAGCCCGATTCGACTCGATTCCGGCAGTCGGGCGATCCGACGCGGCCGAAAGCCTTGCGTGGCGCGGGTGTGCATCCTGGCGCCGCCGACTCGATTCGTTTCCGACTTTGTGCCGATGCGGCCCGATTCGATGCGTGTCACCGGCCACCGACAGAAGACAGTGCAGCGTGTAGCCAATCAGAGTCCCAGAAAAGTGGGATGTAGGAGGAAGGAGCGGGGAAGGAAGAGGCACAGCAAGAATTGCTTGTGCTGTCCAAAACCCGGATAGCGACGCAGTCGAAAGCACGTAAGAAGCTCATGGAGGGCGCTGGCGAGGGCGCTGGAAAGCATGCCTGGGAAGCTTGCGAGCTTGGAAAAAGCTGGTGGGAGACGCTTGCCAGGGCGCTGGAAGGCATTCCTGGGGAGCTTGCAAGCTTCGAAAAGCGAGCGTCAAAAGAGCTTCGAAAGAGCTTCGAAGGACCAGCGGAAAGGCTCCAGGCACGCGTATTGAGAACGAAACGGAAAACGCTTCTCGGGACGTTGCGAGGCCAGGCAAGTTGCGCCGGGGATGCCTGCCCAGGAGCCTTGGAGAGGAGCTGGCCTACCCTGCGCTGCCGGCTTCTAATCTGAAACCCTCTTAGCTCTCAGAGAACTATCCGGGAATGATGTTCCAACTTGTTTTAGCTTTGATCACCAGAAAGAATTTCGAGCACCAGGAACGTATCGAAATTCACGGATGTTCACGTGTCGAGCTCTGGGAGGCGATACTCGGTTGACATTTTCTTCGATACTCTTCTGGGTGCTCGAAATTATTTCTGGAACGTGGTCCTGGAACACGATGGGAGCAACATAAAGCAAGGACGAGGTGAGGTAACCGCATGCCGATGATAATAAAGGGACCCCCCCCCCTTCAGTGTTTAGAGTTGATTATCGTCGCCCTATACAAAATTCAAATTGGGCGGCGAGCGCTGAGGCCGAACTTCATTATCACCTCGAAACGCTATGTTGATCATCCGATGTCCTGATTCGGTGTTGATTGTGCCCTTCTCTTCCGTCCTCCAGCCAACATCTCCCGTCCACCGTCCCCGCCCTCGTCTTCCCCGGCGGGTGTGCCATGGCAGGCCCCCCACTCCTCTGCAAGAGCGCCACAGAGCCAGCGCACACGTGCCGCTGCGCTGTTTGCTTTTTGAGTCCGGCAGCTCACCTCCCCGAGCTGGAGGTCCGCCGTCTTCGGGGAGGGAGGAGGGCTCGAGGGCGGCTCGGGGCCCTCCTCGTCATCTCCTTCCATCCTCTCTCCTCTCCCCTGCCCCCCCACTCCCTCCTCCCCCCCCGCCTCCCTGATCCCCCTCCCCTTCTCCCCCTCGCGCTGGGGGTGGGGGGGGGGACGAGGCAGGGAGGGAAGAGGGAGAGGGGGGGGATCGACGGGGGCCGGCGATCGAGGTTTTGGCGCGCTTTTGACACTTCCCAGCCCATCGCAGGCCTCGGGAGACATCGGGGGGAAAGGCAGGAGGAGGAGGGGGAGGAGGACGAGGAGGTGGAGGGGGGAGAGAAGGAGGAGGACGAGGAGGAGATCGAGGGGGGAAGGTGGCTTCTGAATGCGTCTTTTCTGGAGCTTCCCGAAGCGTCCTCGCTGCCACGGCCGAAGCCTCTCGAGCTCCTGGCCAGGGTGCGCTCCTGGTCGGGTTCGGGAGTGGAACCCGCCATCTGCAAGCAGGGGGGGGGGTCGGGGGCGGCGAAGAGGGTCGGAAATGCAATGGCGTGGGCCATGATATTTCCCCAGATTTCATGGCGCCCCTTCTCGTTTCATTACGTCCCTGCCCCCCCCCCCCCGCCGGGCCGCGCACATGCCGCCGGTCATGATTTGCACCCCCCCCTCTTGGCCGCTCCCGAGGGGGGGCGGGAGAGGATCGAGAGCCGAGGCGTGCCTGGGGGCGTTGCCGGAGACTGCCTGGGGCCTCGCAGGCTCGGCCACGCGCAGAAGGGGAGAGCCGGCGGGGAGGGCGGAGGGCTTCCGAGGAGCAGCCCTGCGCCTCGGAAGGCGCGGGCCTCGTCCACAGACGTGCAGGGCCCGCGCCCTCTGAGGAGCAGCCTCCCTCTGAGAAGCCTTCCCCCCTCCCCCCCCCCAGGCAGTGGGGGCCTATGCTCTCGGCATCGCTCGGACGTGTGCATTTTTTCTCGGCGAGGACCATCGAGGACCATCCTGGACCATCGAGCAGAAAAAAATACGCACGAAACTGCAAAATGCGCGGGAAATGGCCATCCGAGCGACGGCAAGATGCCAAGAGATTGCTTGCCTCCAGGGTGCCCGGAGGTTCTTGGGTTTCGATGGTTCTGCTGTGGAAGGCGCGATGCACCCGCACCAAAAGTCGATGGACCTCCTGGGGTCTCAGGGCCGGGTTTCTTGTGGAAG
>CAUYUJ010012646.1:0-14870 GCA_963575745.1 Prorocentrum cordatum | reverse complement strand
GAGCAGGAAGAGGAGGGGGAGAAGAGGAGAAGAGGAGATGACAGAAGGGATGAAGCGAAAAGCGCAAGCGATGACCTGACGCGCAGGAGGGCCTGGAACAAACACGAAACAACTCGAGGGCCGCCCTCGACCAACGCGCGCGCGCCACGCGCGCGCCGGGCAAACCAGCGGCAGGCCAAGCACGCGAGGCGCAGCGTGCCGCACCGGGCACAGCACACGCACGAAGCAAAAATCACAAACGTACAAACCGCGTCAATCAGATAGCGGGATCACCTGCCAACGCGCGCGCGCACGATGCTGGCACCGCCACTCGCTACAAGGAGCCTCCAATCCGCGACGAACCATCGCGAGGCCTCCAAAGGCACCTCGTACTAACTGTTTCTGGACAGCGGTGTTGGTTCGGAACGGGGCCTGGCTCTGGAAGGCGAGCACGGACGCGCAATTCCCTGGCTAGCAGCGGCAGCAGTGAGAGCTGCCGAGCTCGCGCGCGCTACAAACATCGACGGCGCGCGCGGACACGTTGGCATGCGTTGGTTCATCTCGCTTCTGCCAGTGCCCAACAAAGGGCTCAAAGTGTGCCCGTCCAGGGCCCGCCGCGGGCCACGGCCCTCGACGCCCTCCAATGGCGCGGCGGGTTCGGCCCCGATTGGTTGGTAAGCATTGATTTGGGCAAGCTGGGTTCCATTTGGACATATTGCGGGCATCTTGGGTGTCATTTGGTGCCGTAGAATTCCTCTCGGGGCCATCTGGAGGACGTCGATGGCCCCCTTCAGGATCCCCCAAGATGGCCTCTTGCGTCGCTCTTGCGGCGCAAGTTGTGGCGACGGTGGGCGCCGTCGGAGCCGTTTTGGTCCATCTTGGGCATCGCGCTGAGCGGTCTTGGGGCCATTTTGAAGCATCGGAATCCTATCAGAAGCGAAACGGCGAAACAACAGCGCTCGACGATGTTCTAAACATGTTTGAAGAATGTAGGGGGTGCGCGAATCGCGTTCTGAATGGGCTGACATGGTCTGGGCGGTGGCCAGCGGCCTATGCCACAACGCATCAGGTGGTGCTCCCTATGGGGGCACGAATGGCGTGGCGGGCGAAACGAAATGGCCCGGGCGCGGCGCCCGGCCTGCGCCGCAGGGGTCGTCGATGGAATTCCAAGAATATGGAGCCGCGAACCGCGAGATGGGCGGCCTCAAATAATCTGGGCCGCGGCGTGCGGCCTGTGCTCTGCGGGATTTCGGTCGAGCTCCTCGTGGGGCCGCGAAACCTGCGAACGTTGATCAGGAATGGTCGGGGAGGCGGCGCGCGGCCACATCGCGTCGGCAGGGTTGCGCATGGGGCCGCGAACTGCGCGATGGGCGCGTTAGACTAGTCGCGGCACTGGCGCGCGGTGCGTATCACAGGGACTTTCAAAAACAAATCGCTCGGGGACAACGAACAGCGCGCGGCGCGAAGGGCGCGCTGAAATTGCCGTGGCGGAAAAATATGTAGACCTCCCCGGGGGTGCGCGAATCGCGTTCTGAATGGGCTGACATGGTCTGGGCGGTGGCCAGCGGCCTATGCCACAACGCATCAGGTGGTGCTCCCTATGGGGGCACGAATGGCGTGGCGGGCGAAACGAAATGGCCCGGGCGCGGCGCCCGGCCTGCGCCGCAGGGGTCGTCGATGGAATTCCAAGAATATGGAGCCGCGAACCGCGAGATGGGCGGCCTCAAATAATCTGGGCCGCGGCGTGCGGCCTGTGCTCTGCGGGATTTCGGTCGAGCTCCTCGTGGGGCCGCGAAACCTGCGAACGTTGATCAGGAATGGTCGGGGAGGCGGCGCGCGGCCACATCGCGTCGGCAGGGTTGCGCATGGGGCCGCGAACTGCGCGATGGGCGCGTTAGACTAGTCGCGGCACTGGCGCGCGGTGCGTATCACAGGGACTTTCAAAAACAAATCGCTCGGGGACAACGAACAGCGCGCGGCGCGAAGGGCGCGCTGAAATTGCCGTGGCGCGGCCACAAAACGAAGACATACCACGCAATATAAAAGGGGATGGGAGATGAGGAAACGAAGCGGAAAAAAAAGAGCAGGAAGAGGAGGGGGAGAAGAGGAGAAGAGGAGAGGAGAGACAAACAGAAGGGATGAAGCGAAAAGCGCAAGCGAAGACCTGACGCGCAGGAGGGCCTGGAACAAAAACGAAACAAATCGAGGGCCGCCCTCGACCAACGCGCGCGCGCCACGCGCGCGCCGGGCAAACCAGCGGCAGGCCAAGCACGCGAGGCGCAGCGTGCCGCACCGGGCACAGCACACGCACGAAGCAAAAATCACAAACGTACAAACCGCGTCAATCAGATAGCGGGATCACCTGCCAACGCGCGCGCGCACGATGCTGGCACCGCCACTCGCTACAAGGAGCCTCCAATCCGCGACGAACCATCGCGAGGCCTCCAAAGGCACCTCGTACTAACTGTTTCTGGACAGCGGTGTTGGTTCGGAACGGGGCCTGGCTCTGGAAGGCGAGCACGGACGCGCAATTCCCTGGCTAGCAGCGGCAGCAGTGAGAGCTGCCGAGCTCGCGCGCGCTACAAACATCGACGGCGCGCGCGGACACGTTGGCATGCGTTGGTTCATCTCGCTTCTGCCAGTGCCCAACAAAGGGCTCAAAGTGTGCCCGTCCAGGGCCCGCCGCGGGCCACGGCCCTCGACGCCCTCCAATGGCGCGGCGGGTTCGGCCCCGATTGGTTGGTAAGCATTGATTTGGGCAAGCTGGGTTCCATTTGGACATATTGCGGGCATCTTGGGTGTCATTTGGTGCCGTAGAATTCCTCTCGGGGCCATCTGGAGGACGTCGATGGCCCCCTTCAGGATCCCCCAAGATGGCCTCTTGCGTCGCTCTTGCGGCGCAAGTTGTGGCGACGGTGGGCGCCGTCGGAGCCGTTTTGGTCCATCTTGGGCATCGCGCTGAGCGGTCTTGGGGCCATTTTGAAGCATCGGAATCCTATCTTCTTCAAGGACGCGCGCGTCGGCTTGAACGCGTTCGTTCCCCGAATCCACCAGCGGGGGGGAATGGGGCGAGGAGGACAAAGAGAAGGTGGATGAGGGGGGGGAGAAGGATGAACAAGGGGGGACAAACCAAGAGAAGGGAAGGATAAGGGGGAGGAGGAGGAGGAGGACGAGGAAGAGGCGGCAGCAGTGGAACCATGATTGGCCCTGCCCCAGAAACTCCCGAATCGGACCGACTTTGTCTTCGCAATCGCTGTGAAAGCATGCTCGGACGTGAGTGACATGAAAGGTTCGCCGATGTGCCTCAGCCCGCTAGAGATGGCACGCGCGCTCATCATCCGGGTCGGCCAGGCGTGCGATTCGGGCGCGGACGCGGACGAGCTTCGCGGGTGGCGCCGCTCGTTGCTCAGCACGACCTTCGCTTTCGAAATCATCACGAATGAGGGCGATGAGTGCTGGGGGTCGCCATCGCATAAACCACCGCATCTCTGCACCTTCCCCCCCATTCGGAGAAGGGCGAACTCAACGACTTGAGTGAAAGCGTGTCGAAGTCGTTCGCGGATGCTGCGAGCACGTGTCACAGGCCTGCCCTTTCGATCCCCTCGATCAAGGATTTGCTGCTCAAGTGCGAGGCGCAGCATGGCATCGTGAACCCCTTCCAGTCCATCTACACCTTGGAGGCCCTGGTGAAGCGCGCCGAGACCGAGGACAACATCACGTGGGCGATCGCCCCCATCCTGCACGCTCTCAAGGCGAGGTGCATGATGGTTTCCGAGATCAACCCCAGGACCGCGGTTGGTAGAGGCACTTGCGGCAAGGACTTCGTGGACCGCGCCAACCTTCGGACAGAATTCGCGGATCTCCTCGCCAGCACATGCGCCCAGAAGTTCAGCCCTGACACCCGGGACGTGGTCATGAAGATAACGAGGTCCCACGTTGAGTACTACACCTTGTTCGGCGAGCCCGGCGTCCTAGGGCGTGATATCTCCCGGGTGGCGTTGCTGCCGGAGTCTGGGCAGATGCTGGCGCGTTTCGTCGAGGCGCTGCCGCCCCGCAAAAAAAGTATTGACGAACCGCGTATACCAAGCAGCCCATCCAGAAACAGATCGGCAGGCGAGTTGCCTTGATCAGGATGTGTAGAAGCATGCAGCGGAACAACCACCTTGAAAGCGTTTCGGGGGCAGCGGGGCCTCTCTTGGACTCTCCTGGAGTCTCACGGGGCCCCAGAAGATTTCAGATGCATGGTCTTGCGGGGCGCCTTGGAGTTATCTCGAAACCCTCTCGGAGCGGGGGCGCCATCTTTGGCAACGGGAAGATGGGCGAGGAAAGGAGAACGGGATGGGGAAGAAAGGAAGCATAATGAACAAGTAGATGGATGGGAGAGGAAGAAGGAGACGACGATGAAAGCAAATCAACCATGAAACCGTCGCTAAGCTTTCGATCCGCGAACCTCCTGATTGAAACTATCCCATTGCAAAGACCCTGATAATATCCCGCTAAGACCCTGCCAAGACCCTTGCAGCGACCCTGCCTGCAAAGACCCTGTAATGACCCTCAAAAGACCATGCAAAACTCTGCAATCCGAGTCATCTTGAAGCTTCGGAAAGTCAACAGAAGCAAAAAAGCGAGAACGCACAAAAAAAAAACACACACAACTGATTTTCCTTAAACGTTTGAACTGTTGTTGCCTCTTGGGGCCCTCTGGGGGCTGTTGCGGGGCGTTTGTTGGCGCTCCGTTGGGGTGCCCTGGGAGGCCTCGCGGGGGCAGTCTTGGCCGCCGTGGCTCAAAGAGAGGGGGTGATCAATTCAGGTCGCTCCCCGTACCCCGGGAGGCTCCAAAATGCAGTGTTGGAGTCCTCCAGGGCCGCTTTTGGAGCGCTCTTGCGCGGGGCCCTCTTGTTGGGCTCCTCTCGGGGATCCCCTCGGCCATATTGGGGCCGTCTTGATGCCTCAAAGACTTATCGGAAGAGAAAAGTCGAGAGGGCAAAAACTCATTGATTTGCCTTGGGCCTTTGCAAGATTGTGGCTCCTGAAATGCCCCCTCGGGCAATTCGAAGGGCACTTGGAACCGTCTTGGGGTTGTCTTAGGTCTAGACTATCTCAAGCCATCTGGAAGAATATTGGAAGCCATCTTGGGCTCTCTGAGGCCCTCATGTTGCGTCATCTTGGACGCTCCAGGGTCGCGGCCCCCCCCCCCCCCCCCCCCCCCCCCCTCCTGGGCCCAGGGGAGGGGGTGGGGGCGGGTAAGCCCCATCACCCAAACAAATTAGCAAGCGAAACAACAAATCTCGTTCTCAACCACCTGCGCCCAGAGGGCTGATAGGGGCTCGCCCTCCTCGTGTGCCTCTCATCCTACCTCAGCTCTCTCCTCCTACTTCCGTATTTTCTCCCTCTTCCCCCCTGAGGCGGCGGGCCTCGTGGGCCTGGGCCATCTCGTCCGCCTACCTTGCCTGCCCTGGGGCAGCAAGGTGGACGGTCGGGGGCAGGAGGGGGGAGGGGGGGGGGGAAGGAGGAGAGGGGAGGTAGGGGATCTGGGAGGACATTTTTGTTGATGTCCTCTGTCGCTGCGGTATAAGGAGGACTACGAGACCCAGATCCGCAACGCTGCGAACCACAGCAAGACTGCGAGCGACCTCCTGGACGGAGTCTTCGCCGACGACCTGGCCAAGATCGACGAGGCGCTGGAGGCGGAGAAGAGCGGGAAGCCGACTGACTCAGGCGCCAGAGGGAGCCATGACCAGACATCAGACGCAGATGATGGCATGGACGCAGATGGTCAGCCCGCCGACATGGTGGATGGAATCAAGATCAAGATCATGAAGAAAATGGAAGGTTGCACTGGCACCGCGGATGCGGACACCGAAGACAAGCTGAAGAAGTGGTTGGACTACGCGGAGAAGGTGGTGCGCGAGAAGGTCTGCCTTGTCGTCAAAGGCTCCTCCGAGGTCTCCATGATCAACTCCTTCAAGGAGGTCCCAGCGCTGAAAGGCTCGGGGGCCAAGCTCGTCATCTACGACGTGAAGCAGGCCAGGGAGAGCATGTCGCGGCCCGCGCACAGGTACCCACCTCTGAGGAAGGTGCACGTCCGCAAGTTGACAGGGGCCTTGATGGAGGTCCAGAACCAACGCGCGTGCATCCCCCCGAAGACGTTTTCTTCTTGACCGTCGCAGGCAAAGCTGGGAACGAGCATGATATGTTGTCTGCTATTGTCGGGGAGGGCGGGAAGATGCTGCCCAAGGAGAAGAAGGCGATCTTCATACATTATGCTGAGGACACCGTCGCAGAGCGTCGTGCCGAGGCGCGCGGACCCCTGGATGTCATGGAATTCGGCTTCATCGTGACTGCGAACCCGCTGAGCCTCGAGGAGCGCAAGCATTCGCACTACGACTGCTCGGTGAGATCCAACTGCCTTGGCCCTGTGGCGATGCCAGACGTGGAATCGCTCTGGCAGGTATCCTATGCGGATAAGAAGAAGCTCTACGGCGCCGGGGGCATCATCGCGGTCGGCGGCACGGACGGCCGTGCTGCTCAGGACGACGAAGACAATTCGCACCAGAGGCCGAGGACCAACCAGACCATCGAGCCCGCGAGCTACGGGGCCGAGTCTGTGGAGCACTACTTGAATATGATTGAGTGGTTCAAGTTGGATGGCAGATGGAGGGAGGTTGGAGGAAGGTGGAAGGTAAGGAGGTGGAGGGAAGGAGGGTGGACGGTGGAGGGAAAGGGGGGGGCCGACGACGACCCCCTATGACCTACCTCCTCCTCATTATCCTCCTCCTCCACCTCCTCCTTGTCCTCCTTATCCTCCTTCTCCTCCTCCTCCTCCTTCCCTTCCTCGTCCTCCTCCTCTGACCTCCTCGCCCTCCACCTCCTCCTCCTCCTCCTCCTCCTCCTCCTCCTCCTCCTCCTCCTCCTCCTCCTCCTCCTCCTCCATATTCCCCCTCGCCCCAGTCCGTGTCCTCCCCCTTTTTCTGGGCGCCCCATAGGCGAAAGTTGTGGTGAACCTTACCAGCGTGGACCCCAACCCAGCCATCGCTGCGATCGAGCACAAGTGTGCCTACGTGGGGGTGATGTGGACCGACGCGCACAAGGCGCTCTTTTTGAAGGAGCTGATCGTGCGTGTCTTCGGCCTCATGCAGGACGACACGTCCAACCTCTTCGAGGCTGAAGTGAAAGCTCTCATGGCGGGCAAGAAGGGCAGCAAACCGGAGGCCAAGGCTGAGGCCAAGGCTGACACGAAGCCGAAGCCGAAGGCCAAGTTGGCCGAGGCGAAGTCGAGGAGCAAGCCTCAAGGGAAGGCGAAAGCGAAACCCGGTGCCAAACTCTCGAACGCGGAGCTCAAGGCTAAGCTTGAGGAGATGCAGGGAGACCAGGATGAGGAGGAACCTGAGGAGGAGGAGAACGGCGACCTGGAGGAGGAGGAGGAGGAGGACTCCAACGATGAGTGAGCCTGGGTATGCGTGATCGTGGCAGGCCCGCTGGCTCCCGCACCAGGGCGTTCGAGACCCAGATTCCCTTCCTCGACCAATCATCCTACGCTCCTTGTTGGCCCTCTCTCCAGAGCTCGAGCCCGATTTTTTGACGGTGGTGGGAGTGTCAACGACGTCCGCACGCCAGTGAGCCAAGTAGTTGCGCACCTGTCTGCTGCAGGTCGCGCCCCCGGTTCCTTCCTCTTCCTCCTCCTCCTCATTATCCTCCTCCTCCTCCTCCTCCTCCTCCTCCTCCATCCTCTCCTCCTACTCTCTCCTCCTCCTTCCCTCCTCCCTTCCTCCTCCTCCTCCTCCTCCTCCTCCTCCTCCTCCTCCTCCTCCTCCTCCTCCTCCTCCTCCTCCTCATCCCCCCTCCCCCCTCCTCCCTTCCCCTCCTCCTCCCAGTCTCGCCTCCATTTTGCCTCTCCTGTGACGCTCGCCTCTCTTCCCTACTCCTCCCGTCTCTGGAGCGTGTTCATTGCGCTGTTTTTGTTTTCTTGCTGCGCCCAAGCCTAGCGCTCCCTGGGTGGCCCTCTGGAGACCTGGGCCCCTCGCGCGCCAGCCTGGCGCCTCCCAAGACGGCCCTCTGGAGACACGACGTGCGTGGTCTTCGCCGGAACCCGGTCCGGAGGGAGAGGGAGAGGGAGGAGGAGGAGGAGGAGGAGGAGGAGGAGGAGGAGGAGGGGGAGGAGGAGGAGGAGGTAGAGGAGGAGGAGGGAGGTGGGAGGAGGTGGAGGAGGAGGAGGAGGAGGAGGAGGGAGGAGGGGGAGGGGTGAGGGAGGGGGAGGAGGGAGGAGGGGGGAGGGAGGCAGGGAGGAGGGTGGAGGAGGAAAGAGGGGAGGAGGAGGCAGGGAGGTAGCAGGAGCGGAGGTGAGGATGAGGAGGAGAGGAGGGAAGAGGGGTAGGAGGAGGAGGTGGAGGAGGAAGAACAAGCTGACAGAGGGAGAAGAGGGAGAAGGAGGGGGGGAGGGGGGCAGTGCGAACTCCGCCAAATAACCTAACCCTGCACGGGGGCGGGCTTGGTTGCCCGGGCGTCCTCTTTGGTTCAGGACCCGCCCCCGTGCATCGTTAGGTTACTTGTGGATGTTCGCACTGTCTCCCCCCTAGGGAGGGGGGGCCCGCGCGTGCTTGCCGCCCGCCCCCGCCCCGCCGCCTGGTGCGCCGCCCGCCCCGCCGCGCGGGCGCGCGAGGGAGTCGTCGTCGTCGTCGTCGTCGTCGTCGTCGTCGTCGTCGTCGTCGTCGTCGTCGTCGTTGTCGTCGTCGTCGTCGTCGTCGTCGTCGTCGTCGTCGCCGTCGTGTCTCGTCGTCGTCGTCGGTCGTCGTCGTCGTCGTCGTCGTCGGTCGTCGTTCGTCGTCGTAGTCGATGGAGGGGGTGGGAGCTAAGATGGGAATCACAGGTAACCCCAACGTTGCGCGTGTGAACATGTGACCTCGGGCCCTGCGCCAAGGGCCCTGCGCCTGGGACCCCGCCTCCGCGCAGTGCTTGGGGGGTATCTGTGGACGTCCGCACTGCCCCCTCCCCTCAGGGTAGAGGAGGAGGAGGAGGAGGAGGAGGAGGAGGAGGAGTGAGGGGAGGAGGAGGAGGAGGTGCATGCAGGAAAGGGATCAGAGGAGGAGAAGGAGGAACAAAAGGGGGAAGATGAGGAGGAGGAGGGAGGAGGAGGAGAGGACGAGGAGGAGGAGGAGGAGGAGCCGCAGCAAGAGGAGGCGCAACAGGGTCCAGGACGAGTAGGACGGTGCTGAGGAGAAGGAGGAGGGAGGGGCAGACGGACGGAGGATGATGAGGAGAAGGATGACGAACACTAAAAGCGAAGCTGCTACGAATAAGAAGACGGCGAACAACAAACATAGTTTATACATAAGAACGAACATACGAACAACGATACCATGATGAATCACATACGCAGAAGACGGGTTCTGGACGGACAAGCGCTGCATCCCCCTCCTCCTCTTCCTCCTCATCCTCCTACTCCTCCTTCTCCAATCAATATCCTCCTCCTCCTTATCATCATCATCATCATCATCATCACCATCATCATCATCATCATCATCATCATCAGCATCAGCAGCATCACCAGCATCATCATCAGCATCATCATCAGCATCAGCATCAGCATCATCATTATTCTCCTCCTCCTCCTCCTCATGCTTCTCCTATTCCTCCTCCTCCTTCTCCTCCCCTCTCATCTTTCTTTCTCCTCTATCCACTCCTATATGCCCTGACTCCTTTCTTCTTCTCCTCCATCTCCTTCTCCTCTGTCCTCCTCCTCCTCCTCCTCCTCCTCTGTCCTCCTCCTCTGTCCTCCTCCTCCTCCTCCTCCTCATCTTCTTCCTCTTTCCCAGTTTGGACCAAGCCTTTCTGCTAAAACGCAGCAGCAACAGCAAAACAAAACAATCCAATAATCCTTAAGCAGAAGCGAGCGGCGGCGGGCGGCGGCGCTGCGGGGTCGGGCAGCGCGAGGGGCCCCGCCGCCAGGCCCAGCACGTCGGTGGCGCTGGGGTCGACGCCGAACGGCGAGGTGGGCAGCGCGCCGAACCCCGGGGCCACGGCGCGTCGGAGCGCCGTCCACGCGTCGGCAGCTCGAGGTACTTGCCGAAACTGATACAATTGATTGACTGGAACGCCTGGCAAGCCTTCACCCTGCCCATTGAGAACGTGAATGGATCGGATGTCGCGATCCCGGATCCGCCACGCTGGCCTCTGGGTAGCGGTCGCCGTCTGGCGGGGGGACGCATCCAGGCAACAGCGACAGGCGCTCATGGTAGATCGCAGGCCCGCCGACGCTGCACCTCGCCAAATGGAAGTGGCCTGCGGCGGGCGCCGCCGCGAAACCTAGCCGCGACGGGGGCGAGGGGGGACACCTCAGACTTCCCGTTCGCCGCCGAAGCTCCCCGCGCCCTCGCCGCCAGGAGGGGCCCGCCCCCCGGCGCGCCGAGGCCGAGCGAGACAACCGCCGCGCCCGCCGCGAAGCCCGTGGACCAGCCAGCGGGCGAACTCACCGCGAGCAGACCTTCGCCGCTCGGGCAGCGGCGCTCCAGTGCGGGGCAGTGGGGCGCGGGAGAGCGCCAGCGAAGTCCTGCGCGACTCGCTCGAACAGGGCCTGCATTCCCCCCAGAACTTGAGCGGGGAGACGCGGCCACAACGCATGCCCACATATGCCGACAAGTCGCTGTAAGATGATGAGGAGGGGGGCGACGACGACGACGACGTCGAACACGACGAAGAGAGCGAACGGGGTAACAAGGAGGGGGCGGGGAGGGACATGCTCTCGTGGATGATGGGCAGGAAGAGAGGGCAGCCGATGATCATCTCGCGGCGCGCCCGTCGCGGCTGCAGCGGCGCATCGCCCCGCGCAAGTCGCCGAGAATCGACGGGGCGGCCCTGGGCTGCCAGCCCTTCTCGCGCGCGCTGACCCCGAGGCTGCAGCAGTAGAGGAAGAAAACACAGTATATACATAAACTTTCGACGGTCTGCGCGGATTTCTCGGAGCTCGCTGAGCCCCCCTCCCCGGCGCCCCCCGAGCGCGCCGGGGGCGGCGCCGCAGGCGCCGCGGGGCGCCCCAGCGCAGATCCAAGAACTTCACGCGGACTGCCAAAAGTTTACGTTTATGCAATTTTTTATTCTTCGAAACAGACCGCGTCAGGCTCCAGCGCGCACTTCCGCGCGTCGCCAAGCAGCGCTAAGGCCTGCTGCAACTGCTCATTTGTCTCGCAAGCGATGGCCCCAGCGCTACAGCTGATGACGTCGAGCTCCAACTTCGCTTGTCGTCTCACTCAGCAGCGACAGAGCCTGCTGCCAGTGTTCACCTTTTTCACGCGCGCTGACCCCAGCGCTGTAACTGACTACGGCTGACCCGTGGACTGATTACGTCCACTTGCGGGGTCAAAGGGGTGCTGCTGCAAGGCGAACGTGATGAATGGCGTCATGTTTGCCTGCCGCATATCGCTGAGCTGCGGGAACGCCAGGTAACGCTGCCCGCCCGTCTGGGAGCCCCCAACGCACCCCCAGCGACACCGACGACGGCGGCGGCGGCGGCGGCAGCGACGACGACGACGACAGCGACGACGACGACGACGACGGCGACGACGATGACGACGGCGGCGGCGGCGGCGACCAGATGGATTGCACTCCTTTCATGACTTGCAGGAGCATGTATCTGTCGATGCTCCCTTCGGCGTGGCCATCCGCAATCATATCGCGAGTGTCACACCACTGCACACAATGCACGATACCGCGCTCCATCATTTGCCGTGTCCAACTAATGTGACCCAAAAGTGTACACTCAGTCGGCCCCTTCGAATTATTGTTAGACAAGGACTTGAAGACGGATTCTGCATCGATGGTCAAAGTGACCTTAGTGCTCAGGCCGCCCATCTAAAGTATATCCTTCAGTTGAGTGGGTGCCAGCGGCCCTACGTGGAGTTGGTGTAGCGTGACGATCGTAGAATAGCAGTCTTCCAAGTTACGGGCTGCTGCTAGCTTCAGCTGAGTAGCTCGAGCGGACTTACAAGCGGTGAGACTTGCAGTGTTCGTCGACAAGATGGACGACGGGCTTGCCAGCATGCCTGTGTCCACGTCTGAGCACGTTTGCCCCGCGAGTACCATAGCCTTCAACTTCGCCATCGGCATCGCCGATCAGGCGACAGAAACCGGAATCGCTATGCAGAACGACCTCGCCCGTCGGTGTCATCGCTGTATAAACGATATTCGCAGGGCAAGCCTGTAGCTTCCTGGCATTCGCGTTGAATCGTCGCGCATGCACGCTGGTCGTTTCTTGGACGCGCTGCAGTGACGTAACATATGCCATTAACCATACTTGTACGATAAGGGCGTAAGCCAGAGCGCCTCTGAGGCAGGCAAACATGTCAGCGACCTCTTTGGTGCTTTAGCCTCATCATCTGTGCCCGTGAATTCGCGATGCTAGATAGGACGGAGCCGATATATATATATATATATATATATATATATATATATCCGTCTTGGTAAAGAGTAGCATTGCCGTCGCTGTCCTTGGCACATCTCACAATGCACTTGGTATATGCGTGTTTATTGAGCTTGCATTCCCCAAAGGCATCCTCAACGCACTTGAAGCACTTGTCAATGGTGTCCTCGGTGCCGGCCATGTTTATGCCATCGACATGTTTGGCAGTCAGGAGGCCGGGGCTCGTCTCGAACTCCTCGTCGTAGGACGTGGGTCTGAGTCGGAGGCCTCTCGTGGTCTTCCTGAGCTTCAGTGAGAAGGCTCTTGGTGCATTTTTGGTGCCAGTGCCTGGTTTAAGGCGCTGTAAACAGTGTCTTGACTTATCATAGTGCCCGGCTCGTGGGAGTCCCCCGCAGCACCCAAGACGCTATGAGAGGCTCCCAGACTCGCCAAAAAGCCGCCAAGACGCTCCAAGAGAACACGCAGAATTGTTTTAAGAGGCATCAGAAAAATCTCCGAAATGCATCCATGAGTCCATTGGCCACTATGCTCGCCTCCTCCTCCTCCTCCTCCTCCTCCTCCTCCCCCGCCTGCCCCTCTCTTTTCTACCTCTCCTCCTTCCCAAATCGGGAATGCTTCGGGGGGGTCAGAACTATGATTGTTCGTAGCGTTAATTGTGGGGCCCCAGAACCACCGACAAACCCACGGACACAAAAAAAACAAACTGGGGCGTTTTTCGGGGGTTCCCCCCCAGAGACTCCGGGAGCTGGGGCTGGCCGGAGAACCCCTGAAAAACCACCGAAAAACCAATTCATTGAGGAGTTATTCGGTGGTTTCCCCCCCCCGGAGAATCCTGGAGCCTGGGCTGGCCATAGAATTAGAAAGACTACGCAAAAACCGGGGTCGGGAGTTTCTCGGGAGTTGTCCGATAATGCTGTTTTAAACTGTGGGGCCCCGGACCCCCCCCAAAAACATCTAAACACAAATAAAATTGATGGTTTTTGTTCGAAGATGCCCCCCCCCTTCTTCCCGGATAATCCGGGAGTTTGGGCTGGCCGCGGAACCGAAAATCCACCAGAAATTCTCCGAGTTGGGTTCTTGTTCCAGGGGTCCCCTCCCTCGGAGAATCCCCGGGCCCGGGCTGGCCAGAGAACCACCGAAACACATGAAAAACCAACGAGTTTGGAGTTGTTTGTTCTGCGGTTTTCTGGTGGTGTTTTACAACTATATCAAGTTTTCAAATGGAGTTTTCCGGGGAGGTCAGAAATAGTTTTGTTTTGAATGTGGGGCCCCAGAACTTCACAACAAAGACCAAAGTTGGGAGATTATTCAAGAGTTTCCGGCCCCCGAGTTGGAGGGTGTTTCGAAGGTTTCCCCTCCCAGAAGCTGTGAAAGGAGGAGGGGGAGCTTGTGTTTTGGGAATATTTGAAGGTCCAACATTTAAAACACATTATATCTTAGAGCCCCCCTAAATCACATAACGAACTCTGAAAAAAAAAAAAACGAGTTGTTTGTTTATTTTGTGTTTCTGTGGTTTCCCGGGGGGGGGTCAGAAACACTATTGTTTTTTAAGTATGGGGCCCCAGAACCTCCAACAAGACCCAAACAAAAACACCGAGTTGAGTAGTTCTTCGGTGGTTTCCACGCTGGTTTTCAAAATTATATTGTGTTTAAGTGCGGGGCCCCAGAATCCCAGACAAACAGCCTCCCCCAAAAAAACATAGTTGAGGAATGTGTCTGGCGTTTCCCCCTCTGAGAAAATCGCTGAAACAAAAAAAACGGAAAAAAACGACCAACCCCCGAAAAAACACCGAGTTGGAGGGTTTTTCGGGGGTTTCCCGGGGGCTTTCTGAAATAGTTGTGTTTTTGATTGTGGGACCCGAAAGCCTCCCCCAAAAACTTGAAAAACTTCCGGATGGGTGGGTTGAAAACCCCCGGGCGGGTGGTTTTTTCTGGGTTTCCCGGAAGGTCTTCTGAAACTGGATTGATTGTTTTAAGTGTGGGTCGCAAATTCTCTGCCCAGCACCCTGGCCTCAGCGAACGCGCAAGCCTCCCGAGGGCCTCCGCTCAATGCCCCACGGAGCGCTTGCAAGGTTCGGAAAGAGCTTCCGCCTGGCAGGCCCAAGCTGGATCGACTCTCGAATCCTGATCGGATCGCCTCGCGCCCGAATCGACCGCGGAGCCACCTCGAGATCGGATCGCTTGGGGTCGCCGATCGGGCTCGGGGCCCGCGGGCCGCCATGGGCGCGGAGTGCCCCGCACGAGCGCCGCCCCGTCGTCGTCCGCCCGTGGTCACCGCAGCCTGCATCGTCGTCGTCGTCGCCGCCGCCGTCGTCGGCACATTCTGGGCGCGCAAGGCCGCCGCGCGGCGCACCGCCACCTTGCGCGAGGGGCTTCGGCGGTGTGTACACCGCCGCGGGGCGCCGCCGCGGACCTCAGAGCACCAGCGCCTCTTGGTACGGGGAGGCGGCTCCTCCTCCTCCTCCTCCTCCTCCTCCTC
>CAUYUJ010012645.1:0-14884 GCA_963575745.1 Prorocentrum cordatum | reverse complement strand
TACTACTAACACCACTACTACTACTACTACTACTACTACTACTACTACTACTACTACTACTACTACTACTACTACTACTAATGCCAATGGCGGTCGAGATGTTTGTCGCCATGCGCACCTGTCCAGCCCCTCCCACCCGGCAACAACCAGTGTGGGAGAGGGGGGGGGTCATTAAGGAAAAGGTGAGAAAGCACGAGATCACACACGATGTAGACAAGATGATGAAGAGGGGTGGAGACAGGTGTCTGCCTGAGGTAAAAGCCGCATGGGGGTAGCCGCAGTGGCTCGCTCTTGGGGTCGGGAGGCAGAGGGCCGCGGTGGCTGCTCTTTACGGAGGTGAGGTGCTGCAGTTAGCTTGCTCTTCTGGAGTGGGGTGAACCTCCCAGGCGGTAAGGTCAGCTCCTCCTCCTCCTCCTCCTCCTCCTCCTCCTCCCCCTCCGTAGCCATTTCGGCTCAACATGCAGGTTTCCCCTGGGAGCCAAGCGGATACCGCTAGTCCTCGGGTGGCAAGACTTCTTGAAGTCTGGCATCATCTCTCGCCCACCTTCCCTGCGCTTGGGTCGGTGGGTAAACGGAGGCTTTTCCCGTTCCTGTCGGCCCGATCGCGTCAAGCTTCGGCGCGTACGGCCCGCGCATGCCCCCGAATGGCGCAGCTCCCAAGCGCAAGAAAAAACCACATGCAGCGGGGCGTCCCACAGCTGTGCGGGGTGCTGCTGGTGATTCTGTTCCTGCTGGCAGTCGGGCTTATGATGATCGTTCGAGGTCGAGCCGCCGCGTCTCCGACGCTGAGGATGATGCATAGGACATGGCCAACGATGACTGGAGCGCCCATATCAACGGTCTCATTGCTGAGCAGCTCGGCAAGCGCCTCCCGCAGCAGTTCAAGACCCTCAAGGACGACCTGGCCTCTATTGCGGCTGCCTCCGCGGCCGACGCTGCAGGCAAGGCTGTGGACCCAGTTATGGCTGCCGTCCTCAAGCTCGAGAACGCGATCAAGGCTGTCCCTGGGAACTGCAAGAACGACATGGAGACTCAGCTGCGTTCGGGACTGAACGACCTCGAGCAGCGCATCCAGCGTCAGCTGGACACCGTGGCTTCCAAGATCGACGATGTGGACGCTCGCGCCGAAACCCTCGCCGGGCAGTCTGCCGACATGCAGTGCTCGTTGGAGGAAATGCGTAAGGAGCTCGCCATGGCCAACAAAGTCCCGCAGCCTCCCAAGCCCGCCAGCATTGGCTTCCAGCGCAACGTTGACGGCACCATCCTCAAGGCCGTTGCGCCTACGATGGTATGTAAGAAGGACGTGGTCACCTCAGTGGGGAAATGGCTCCAAGAGGCGAAGATCGAAGGCTTTAAGATTGAAGGAGATGAACAGGACCGAGTTTTTGTCATTCAGTTCGCAGGCGCCGTCGGCCTCGCCTGCAAGCGCGTCTCCCAGGCCCTGGCTGCGCTTTGCCTCGGCAAGGGCCAATGGATGCGATTCCCTGTGCCAGCTGCCCCTGGTGGCTCAACGCAACTGCACATTGGGCCTGATAAGTCGCCGTGCCGGATCAAGCTTGAAATTGCCGGCAATAAGGTTACGAGCGTGCTTCGGGACATGCGCCCGCAGTGCAAGTTCTTCTTTGATCGACAGAATGGATGGCTATCCGAGAACTGGAATCCTGTGCTGCGACTTGAACCTCAGCCTGGCCGCGACCCCACGCTCTGTTACTTTCATGGTGCCGCGCTCACCTCTCGAGGCTGGACGCGTGCTAGTATCGACAATTCGATTGGCCACATCCTCAAGCCCAACGCGGAGCCAGAGTGGTCTCTTTAGCAAGTCAGACGACATCTTCTATCACAAGGTGGAAGGCGGCCTGGCGCCGCGCTGTCAAGAGCTCACGTTCGTGTCGTGGAACGCTCGGGCGTTGCTGCAGTTCCGTGGAGCAAGATCGATGAGTAAGGCCTGCTACCTGGACCTGCTTGGCATCTCCTCCTCCATCGTTGCCATACAGGAGGTGCACCAGACCCAGGGTGAGCTGGAACTTTACATGCGCAGAGTCGCGCCAGCTGCTACGGTCTTTGGCTCTTTCGAATATGCCAAAGATGGGGATGATGTATCTGGCCGTGGCCGTGGCGGAGTTGCTACGATTGTGCCACTTTCGTTGACATCGTCGCGGGCTTCGTCGTCAACACCACTCGTCAGGGGCAGAGTCCTGCGATCTATTTTGGTGGGTGCGCGTGCTGAGATTCGTCATTCCAATGTTCACAATCATGGTCTCTCGGTGGTTGAAGTGCAAAAGGTGGTTAGAGCTATTAAGGCTGACATGCATTGGGCATCTTTCGATCGCAGCTCAAGGCTAGTAGCTGCATGCGGCGACCTCAACTTTGCGGCGCATGACGCGCTCCACCTGGCGCAACCGACAGCAGCAAAGCCGCGCAAAGTCACGAATGACGCTCGCTCGCATGCTAGGCTTTGGTCTTCGGTGTTTGATCAGATGTTGGAGATAGCGTCGGGGGATCCGACTCACTACTGCCATGGCGCGAAGGCCGTGCCGCAGATCGATCGGCTCTGGCTCTCCGAACCGAACTGGATGTCATGCCAACTCCAGCACTCCGTGTCGGTAGTATGCACGCCTGAAGAGATGCAAGACAAAGAGATATCGGAACACGCGGCAATTCGTGTTCATATTCGGCATCGAGATCTGGATGGCTGCTATCGCAAGCCAGTCCCTGCTCATATCTATAAGCGGCCAGAGTTTCGGCGGCGGCTACGCGTGCTTCTCGATGACGATGGGCAGTTTTTCTTGTGCATGTCACCACCGAGGCAATTGCTGCGTTATAAAGACTTGGGTCAATCTGCTGCTTTCGATACAATGCATAATATCTTGGTCAATGAGAGTGACTCCCTTGAAGCCCAGCTGATCTATGTTCGACAAGCCGCTCGTTGCGTCTGGCGGCAACACACTTTTCTTGCGCAGAAGTTATGCCATGCATCTGGAATTGCTCGGTCGTGTCTGCAGGTACAGAATTCCCAGGTCATCATCACGGACTACCCTACCTTTCAGGCTTGGGTGGGCGCCACTCAACGTCGTGCTGCAGAGCTGAAATTGGAGCTTTTACAACATGATGCAGTACATGGGGAGGGTCGTCAGCGCCCATCGGCTGGCATGATCGCTGCGGTGCAACGGAAGGCTCGGCTCTGGGTTCCTTTCTCGAAAAAGCTTGCATTGCGCTCCATCGAGGTCGGCGGCGCCGCCCATGCCGACCCCTTCGAGAAGCTGGACGCGCTCGCGCGCTATTGGGCACCAATTTCTGCCGCTCCCCAAGATTATCCTGCCCATGCAAGACGCTATGCTGAGCGGTTCGTGCACGCTTGCTCGTTCGATGGGCTTTCCCTTCCGTCTCTTGAGATGCTGCGGCGGGTGCTTGTCAAGCTTGCGCCGTCGCGCTCCTCCCCTGGCGTCGATGGGCTGCCATGCGCCGCCTGGGCAGCGCGTGAGATGGGCGCGAAGGTCCTCAGGCACCCCTGTGTATGGATGATGGATGGGCAACGGGTATTCGCTCAGTGCGGCGACACTCTTCAAGCCTTTCTCCCTAAAGGATGTCAAGCTGGTGATGATGACGACAGAGAGGGGCCAACAGGTCCCCTGACCCGGTGTGCACGCTCGGGCTGCGTAACACGGACATGAAAATTATCTCGGCCACCTTCAACGCCGCTTTTTCCCCGATCGTGAAGAGCTCCACATCGTCAGCGCAGCGAGGCTTTATCTCGGGCCGACAATTTACCTCCAACATTCTGGAGCTCGACGTGGTTGCCAGAGCTGCTTCGCTGATGCCCAACCCGCTGGAGCGGATGCCGCTGCTCGTCGCTCTCGACTTTGTACAAGCGTTCCCCAGACCCAGTCAGAGTTACCTTTTTCGCCATTCTTGAGCACCTGCAGCTGCCGTCAGCTCTATTACAGGCGATGCGCTCTCTCTATGCGGTTGTCACTGCCTTGGGCAGGGCTGCGGGTGTCACTAAGGTTCTCTTCCGCATCTGGTGTGGGATCATTCAAGGCTGCGCCTTATCTGGGGGCTTGTTCGCGGCAGCTACCTCTCCGATCTTGGAGGACATCAGGCAGGGAAGCGAACTCCGACAGCGTGGTGTCTTTCGGGCTTGTGCTGATGGTATCGGGGGAGTGCTGTTCGAGATGATCGATATGAAATTCTTATCGCGTGCGATGGCGGTGGCAGGCAAGCTGGCCAGCCTGAAGCTCAAACCCGCTAAGTGCGTGATCGTTCCACTGGCTGGCCCATTCTCTACCGAGCTTCGGCGTCGTGTGCGCGCCTTCCTGCAGCGCCAGCTGTCGCACTGGTCTTCCTTCAAAGTCGAGGCTACTCTGCTGTGCTTGGGGATGTGGTTGGGTCCAGCGGCTACGCTTCTTCAGTCGTGGTCAGCGCCGTGGGATAAATACCGCGCTCGTGTCCGTGCCCTTGCCGCCTCTGCGGCCCCAGCGAGCTTGAAAGGCATCAGCTACACTACGAGATGCCTGCCAATCATGGGTTATGTGGCGCAATTCCTGCCGCTCCCCAGGAAGCTGAAGAGTCAGGACATACATGTGCTTGTGAAGCTGATGCGGTTCCCTGGTGGCGCCCTGCGACAAGTCGATTTTCATGCGCTCGGAGCATGGGGGGGGGGGGCCACGTCTCCGCAGCCTGACCATCTCAGCGAAGTCCGCGCTGATTCGTTCTGGGATTGTCGCACACCCTGAACATGCTACGTATCTAGCCTCCTTGGAAAGGGCCTCCCCGAGGTGGATCAATGAGCGCGTCTTGGCAGATCTGCGTGGAGGTCTCTCGCCTTCCTTTTGGCAACTACCGTCCTTCGTCGAGTTTCTGGGGAGAGCCTGTAAGTTCTCGGCATCATCAGGTGCTGCTGCCGCTCATCTCGCCTTGGCTAACGATAACCCAGACAAAAAGCACGTGCACCGGATTGTGTGTCGGGCCTTTTTCAACTGAGTGCATTAGTGCGCATCTCCCTTTGCAGTCCACATGCACTTCGCCCTTGGTCACTACCTTTATCAAGCGATGAACTAAATGGTTCCCGCGGCTCGGCAGCGAGATTAATGCCCTGGATTGGGGCGCCCTTCGCAAGATATTGACGACATACCCTGTCGCATGGGCCACCAGCATCATCCGAGCGTTCTGTGGCGGTTGGTTAACTTCGTCTCGCATTACGTCTGCATATGATGTCAAACCGTGCCTGTTCGAAGGTTATGACGAGTGTGACGATATGGGACACTACTGCAAAATGTCGTGGGCTGGCATGGGGTCTTGCCATGGTCAAATCGGGAGGTCGACGATGCTTGCCTGCGCGCGTTCTTGATCGATGGGGTTTCCGCGGTTGCTACGACGAGGATTTGATGAACACGCATCTTGCTACTATAGCGTATCGTAGCCTTCGGCACCCTTGTGCTTCCTGATCAGTTGCTCACAGCACTGAGAGGCGCAGTGCGGACTCGCGCGCTTGCCTCGCCCTCGGCAGGGCGTGTCAGGGTTACGCGCCGCCCTCCTGTGCCACCTGACCCACTGCCTGACGCTGGTCTCGAATTACCATCGACCGAGCATGAATGGTGGGATGAACTTCTCGGTGTGCTGCCAGTCGGGCGCCGTTTCCTACATGACATTCTTCCGCATCGCGTGCATTTTCCTGATTCCATTGGCGAGGCCAGGTTTGCTGCCATGCCGCCAGCTGGAGCTGGTCCCATCATGCTTCGAAGGTTGGCACGTTTTGCAGTGCTGCTGGAGTCTTGGGCGCGGAGCTGGGCCCCCTAACTTTTTTTGGAGCCCATCGCCTGCAGCGGTTTCGACGACTGGATGAATTGGGGCACAGAGTTTACCAATCGCGTGTTTCAGTACTGGGCTTTCTGTGGGTTGTTTGCTACCCCTGAAGGGACGTTGCAGGAAAAGGTGCATTCTCGGCTCCAGAATGTGTCCATCCGCGTGGCACAGTGCGGCGGTGGGGAGGGCTCGACTTTCCCATCAATTCTCGAATGCATGGGGCGAGGCCGATGCTTCGCGGCTGTTAGCAATGAGACAGTGTGCGGACGAACACATGCTCATACGTGGCTGGCCTCATCATCAGGACTATTTGGCTGTGCACCTTGGTTCGGAACAGCGGCTGAGGAATCGTGTACGCTCAGCTCTTCACGCTCGATTGCCTCGTGGCTCCCACCGCTCTGTGGTGACCACCACGTGCGGGACTCGCTGTTCGCACAGGGCCCGCAGCCGCGGCATGTACCTCTGGGGGGGCAAGGTGGTCAAGGACATTGGAGGCGACTGATGCTACTGGACGCTATTTCGCGTTGGGCAGAGCAATGGATGCCATCGCTATATGTGTCCTTTTCTGGGTCTGATTTCCAGCAATTGATGGAGTGGTGCGCCCCTTACGTTGCGGATGTATTACGCTATAACGACTTTCGGTCTCTGTTCAGCACTCCATCGCGCGGTGCTGTGGACGCAGCGACATGCACTCCGGAGCGATGGAATATGGCGATCGAGTTCTGCATGAGTGGATGGTACTCGTCGGCTATTCCCAGGGGGCAGGCCTGCTTGCATCTTAGTCAACCGTGGCCCGTCAATGACTATTGGCGCGTACGCACCTTACGGCAACGTGCCCTCGCGCATCTTCGGCAAAGGGACTGGGCTGCTGACGTGGCGCGTATGAATGATGCGGAAAAGGGCTGACCTCCTTCGTTTGCGCCAAGTCTTTCCATCTGGGCCGCCGTTGTCGCTCAACCCGCCTTCGCACTTCTTGCCGCACTTAGTGCATGTCGAGGGCGACTGCGACTCAGCGATGACCCGAACCTGCCCGATGAGTGCAACCGCAGCGTCGACACCGTAGGCTACCCTCAGCCCGCTGCTATGGACAGAGAGCTCATGGAAGTTGCTGCTGACGCCGACGCCGTGATGACGGCTGATGAATATGCACATCATTTTTGGGTCGACATTGACAGACGAGGTACTCGAAGCTCAAGTGCTGGCTGCCGGGAGACGCTCGAGGGTGAATGCAAGTGGGCCGTCTGGCCCGTCTGCCTCCTCGTCCTGGATGCCACCCGCTGCTCCTCTCCCCGATGCTGTTCAGCATGCGACAACTTCATCCAGCAGCTCCGATGACGGCATCTGCGAGACGATGGCGGCACACGGACTTGGTGTCATCTACTCAGACAGTTCAGTTGGGGGCGCTGCGGAACGAACGTTGGCAGGCCGTGATTCGGGTGCTCTCTCGTCGGGGGCTTTGGCACCTGCTACTGAGTTAGTTGGGTACGGCTACAGCAAGCGCAGATACCCTTAATGGTCTTTAGCATTGGAGTGCTGCTGTTCGTGATGCATTGCGCGTTGCTCGCTCTGGCGCGGAAACCACATATCCGCTCTCAGACCGACAGCTGGCGCTGGCGTTGGTCTACCTGAACGAGATCTTCGACCTGTCGGACGAGCAGCGGAGCCTTGTTACCTGGATGCTTCAGAACCCTGGAAGCGTGCTGGATGGTGATGAAGGCGGTGGTCATGATTACGAGATGATGGGATCGGACAGCGAGGGTCGCAACCCGACTGGTACGAACCCTGCTCAACCTTCTCAGCTGGGGACACAAGTTGTGAACGCCTCTCGCCCGCGCGCCAATAGATTCACCAATCGTGCTCGGGGGTCCTCGCCGTCTATGCTGATGGGAACGGCACAGCTACACGCCGAGCCCCATCATGGACACGAACTACCTGGTGGTGCTCGTGAAGCAGATGACCAAGTCACGGGACGTGCAGTTCATGCTGGTGACGTTCTTCTTGATGATGAGGCCGCCGCCCCCCCTCGTGTCTTCGGCGGACGCGGCTTCGGCAGACAATGGTACAGAGGCGTGTATGGAGGACGATGAGGACATTTTGGAGCTTTTCCTGGAAGTGCTAGGAGAGGAGGACAACGTCTTCGCGACGGCCCAGTCTGAGGCTTTCGCATCTGCTGTCTCTCTTCGTCACCAAGATGATACCGAAGCTCGACATGCGGAGATTTCCGCTATGGTTAATGCAGGCGCTGGAGTCGCTCCCTCCGTGTGTGAAATCAGCGCCTTCCTTCCTGATGGCCCCGTACCTGTCGCTGGGCCACTACTTCATGACGGCGTTGCCGTCGCTGGCTCGGTTCACATCGACGCCAGTTTTCACCTCGACGACTTCGGCAACCAGATCGTTTCTGCGGAGGAGGATCTGAGGAATGGCCCCGTGCGGGCCGCGGGCGACGCGCCCCGTGCTGCTTAGTGCAGCGATGCGGCTGGATGGGGATCCCTCCTTGAGGCGTGGGCTCCTCCTCCCCCTCCTCCTCCTCCTCCGCCTCCCCCTCCCCTTGAAACAATTTATGATCACATCGACCTTCTGACGCTTATGCAAATTTCGTCGGACCAAGGTTATCCTGCCATAGTGGCCCTGTTGGAGATCCAGATGTTTCTTGCTCTGAGCGGTTTGAAATCTCGCAAACTGGCAAGTGATTTTGTCTTTCCCACGCGGTCCCTGCTCGCGGGGTCGCCCAAAAGAGTTTCCCTGGGCAAACTTTTCCTCGGGCCCATGATGGGGGAGGCCAACGACAGACTGGCTCCCACTGAGGCCAAGGCCTCCTCGGCCGTCTGGACTTTTGTAGAGGGGCCGAGGTCCGAGGTGAGGTGGGCCGACGTTGTCAGGCAAATGTCGGGTCTCGCGGACTCGTTCGTGCGGTCGTGTGCTGAGCGGGAGTTACCGAAGTCATTCAAGACCAAGCTGGTCGTTCATAAATCCCGTCTGGGACCTGAGCTACTTGGTGTTTTTTGATCAATATGGGGATGCCGGCCTCTCTTGCCAAGTGCACGGTCGACTGGGTGTGATGTGGCTGGGGGGGGGGGGGGGGCTCGTCGGACTTGTGTCAAGTTAGCGCAGCGTTTGAGTAAGGGCCGCTCCAGGGGTCTCAGAAGCAATAAACTTCATAGGTTTGCTTCGATGGCCAAGGCGTCCCAAGGGCTTTGGCTCCAGGGAGCCTTGCCGCAGCCGGTGTACGGACATCAGGCCATGGGACTCTCCCCGTCCGCGATTATGCAGCTCAGGAGACAGGCCGCCCAAGCGGTTGCTGGGCGGGGTCCAGGGCGCTGCCTCACTACCACTTTGGCTATGTGGTACGGGGACGGAGACCCAGGCGTGAGTTTAAGGATGTAACTGGTCCGCACATGGCTTGATCTTTGGGACAAGGGCCCCGCCTTCCATCCTATGATTTCCAAGGCTTGGCCATTGGTGGCCGCGCGTCTCGGGCACGGGCCCGAGCTTTGGTGCTGGAAAGTGCGTGGCCCCATTGGGGCTGTCATCGCCACCTTGAAAGACGCGGGGTGACGGGTGGCGACCTCCGCGGAGTGGCGGAGGCCTGTCGGGCCAGACGCGTTTGAAACCTTGCAGTTTCCAGACATTGAGGTGGATCGAGTTGCTGGCGATTTTGACATCGCCGAACTTGTCAGTGGTTTCGCCGAGGACCTCAAGCCTCAGCTTTGGGCGCAGGCGTCGAAGCACCCTCATGGTGAGGACCTCGCGTCGCGGGCCGACGTTGTCATGCGTAGGTCTCAGCTCCAGAGGTATCTAAAGAGAGGTGAGTTTGACCTCGCAGGGCAGATGGTCACTGTGGCTGCAGGCGGCCAAGGGCCCCATCCAACGACAGCTGGCCTTGGGGCCCAAGGGTACGTGGTCTCACCTAAGCGCCCACGGTGCGGAGCCCCCGAGGAGTCTCTGTTTCATCGTGTTTGGGAATGCTCCAGCAACCGTGGGGACCCTGCGTGCGAGAAATCCGATCATTTAGTTACTTTAGGTTCCCAGGCCCGCAGTGGTCACGAGGCAAACCCGAGTCTCTGGTTGCACGGGCTCCCGCCGCGCTGCTTCACATGCCCTGACTGTCGGGACGGGGGTGAGGACGTGGAATGGGAGGCTGTGGGTGGTGCAGGTGCAGAAGAGTTGTTTGATTCCGTCCTTGAGGACGGGTTCCTTTCAGTTTTCGGAGACGGCTCGGGTGGCAATTCAGCAATGACCGTCGTCGCCGACGTGTAGGCGCGGCTGCGATCACTCTGGCTGCGGCCCCTGGGGGCTGGCGTCGGGCCCGCGGGTGTGCCGCGACCCTTGGGGTCGCCGTCAGCGGTGCCCGGAGCCGAGATCCGTGCTATCGAGCTCGCACTCAAGAAGTTACATGGGCATGTGCGTTTCGTCACGGACATTGCTGCCCTGCACAAGCGGGTCGCTAACTGGAAGGCACGTGAACGGCAGGGGCCCCAACACTAACCTTTGGTTTCGCGTCCGGGCGGCTCTCTCTCTCTCTCTCTCTCTGAAAAGGGGGGAGGGGAAGGTCCAGGTTGTGTGGTGCCCGTCGCACGTGGCTGCTGAGGACTTCTCCCTCTCCTCCCAAGAGCGTCCTCCTCCTCCTCCTCCTCCTCCTCCTCCTCCTTCTCCTCCTCCTCCTCCTCCTCAATCTCCTCCTCCTCCTCCTCCTTCCTCCTCCCTCGCCTCTTCCTCCCTCCTCCTCCTCTCCTCTCCTACCTACCTCCTCCTCCTCCTCTCTCTCCTCCTCCTCCTCCTCTCCTCTCCTCCCCTCCCCCCCCCCTCCTCTCTCCTCCTCCTCCTCCTCCTCTCCTCCTCCTCCTCCTCTCCTCTCCTCCCTCTCTCCCTCTCTCTCCCCTCCTCTCCTCCTTTTCCCCCGCCTCATCTCTCCTCATCCTCTCTCCTCCTCGTCCTCATCCTCCTCCTCCTCCTTTTCCTCCTCCTCCTCCTCCTCCTCCTCCTCTTCCTACTCCTACTCCTCCTCCTCCTCCTCCTCCTCCTCCTCCTCCTCCTCCTCCTCCTCCTCCTCCTCCTCCTCCTCCTCCTCCTCCTCCTCCTCCTCCAGGACCCTTTTCCTCAGGGCCCGCTGTCTTCCTGCCACTTGGCGTCGCTCGGGCGAGGGCATGCTCCTCGGCGATGCCAGCGCCGGAAGATCCTGGACTGTCTTGGAGCAGCCAGGCCACCTCGAGAAGCCACGCTCGAAACTGACGAAAGAGCGGGTCTGGTGGGGGCGTTCGTTCAGGAATTTGCCAGGAGGCTTCAGACCCTGGGGTACAGTCGACCCGCATAGTAAGGGTAGGCATCCCTCCCAAGGGTACCCTTGCATCCTTGCCTCCTGGGTCCATCCTTGGACACTTTCGTTGGCCGCGCCCCGCTCGAAACGCTTCGAAATGGGCGTCCAAGGCCCTTGCATCCTTATCGCGCATCCTTACTATCCGGGTTGACTGTATGGTGGTGAGCGTTTTTAGATTCGTTCTTTTGCCGATCGGCGCGGGCCCTCGCACCCCTCCCCCTCCCCCCCCGATGAGTAGATCTTGGGTGTTTTTTGGCGCCTGTTTCGAGCAGGTGGAGCGTCCCCCAGAGGCCGCACTCTTGCAAACGGTCGCACACGCTCGAGACTGAAGAGAGCACGGGTCTGGTTAAGTCGGGCGCTTCCCTCCACAGGAGGAATATTCAAAAAGAGTCAAAAAGACTGTCTGGGGACGATTTTTCGATTATTTCGAATTATTTTCGAGTATTTGTGGGGCATTAAAATTTTCCTCCCAAATCCGCCTTTAGGGGGACATGCCCGACCTAAGTGTGGGCGTTCGTTCAGGAATGTGCCCAGGGGGCTTCAGACCCTGGGGGACTCCCCACTTGGTGAGGCTTGCAGTGGTTTCCATGGCATATCCACGATTGGATTCCCACCGGCCTCCCGACCCTGGCTTCCTTGTCCAATGATCTCTCATCCAGTGCCCCGACTGGTTTCCTTTTCCTTGGCGGGGATGTGGCGACCCGCTGAGGGCGCAAGGGCCACCAGTGAGAGTCCTCTTGATGCGTGCAAGTCCCCGGACGCGGAGAGATAAAAGGTGCCCCGACCAGACACGGACGCACAAGCGCCGGCAGTGCCCACCCCAGCCGCCCAGACGGGGCCTCAGAGCGGACGCGGCCGCGACGGGCCGCGCTGCACCGCCGGACGCATCGGCGATGCGCCGGCGACGTCGGGGTGGCGAAGGTCGCGCCGCGGGCGTGGCGCGGTCTGGGGCACGACCTTCTCCCTCCCGACGTCGCCGGCGCGTCGCCGATGTGCCCCGCGGCGCGGCGCGCTCCCCTCTCAGGCCCCGTCCGCTCCGAGGTTCCAGCCGGGCGGGCCCCAGGTCCGGCAGGAAGTTTGCGAGGCTGCCGCCCGGCTGACCGCGCGGACGGCAGTGAGCGGGGCTCCCGCGTCCTCTCCGCGCTCGCCCCCCCTCGCCCCTTCCAGCCCTCGCCCTCTCCGTCTCGCCTTCCGCGCCCGGAGGAGGAGGAGGAGGAGGAGGAGGAGGAGGAGGAGGAGGAGGAGGAGGAGGAGGAGGAGGAGGAGGAGGAGGAGGAGGAGGAGGAGCAGGTGGAGGAGGAGGAGGAGGAGGAGGTGGAGGAGGTGGAGGAGGAGGAGGAGGAGGGGGAGGGGGAGGAGGAGGAGGAGGAGGAGGAGGAGGAGGCGGAGGCGAAGGATTTCCAGGATTTCCGCCTTCACGTAGTGAAATCAAAACATAAAAACCCCACACTGCCAGGGCATATGCAGTGTGTTGGGAGAGACCTAGTGCACCTCGGCCGCTCCAAACCTCAAACGGCCTAGGAGGGGAGGGGACGACTCAGAGGTGCACGTACACGTCCAACGCCTCCAGGACCGGCCCCCCCCCGACGGGAGGGGGCCCCCCTGCCACCCGCCAGGCATTCCAGGCACTGGCCGGGGACACAGGACACCCCTCGCCACCAGGCGGGGCACCTGGTGCGAGTCTCGGGGCGGGTGCCCTGGCCTGCTCCCCCCAGTCCCCTTGCCCAAGGGGGACAGAGCAGGACTCCCCATGAGCCTGGCCGAAGCCAGACCCCCCCTCCACACCCTGGCGCGACCGGGGAGTCGCCAGGCCAAGACAGTGGAGGGGACCCGAATCGGCCGTAGCCGAATCGGGATTACCGTTTAGGCCCGAAGACTGGGGTCGGTGCTCCCACTGCCGAAACCACCCACCCACCCACCCACGGCAATGCCGTGGGTGGGTGGGTGGTTTCGGCAGTGGCGCAGCCCCCATACAGGCCACGACTAAGCGGGTTTCAGTTCCCCCGGACGCGGGGAGGTGCCGCCCACACCAACCGGCTGCCCGCCCGGGGGCAGGAGGAGGAGGAGGAGGAGGAGGAGGAGGAGGAGAAGGAGGAGGAGGAGGAGGAGGAGGAGGAGGAGGAGGAGGAGGAGGAGGAGGAGGGGGAGGAGGACCCTCCCCTGTGACCTCCTCGCCCTCCCCGCCCGTCGGCCTCCCCTCCTCCCTCGCCCTCTTCGTCCCCTTCTGTGTGGCCGGGAGGTCTCCTTTTGGGCGGAACTCGGGTGCCGCTCTCGGGAGGTGGGAGTGGGCATCGGCGCTCGCATATTGCAGGTTTAGAAATGGGCACCGACACCCACACCGAGGGTTGCTTCCACCAGGGGAAGGTGATCCTAGATTTTGGTGTTGGTAATAATATTTGGGCCACCTTGGAAACCCGAGTACTACCACCATCACCGAGATCGGGATCATCTTCCCTCGTCGCAGACACATCGCCGATATTGGTGTTGATGTCAACCTCTAGACCTCCGAGTGTATCCGTGGTCGAAAGCAGGTAGATTCTGGCATAACCCTCGGCGCCTCATCTGCGCTAATCGGGCTCAGTGGCCCCTTGATCAGGCACGCGGTGGGGGCGTTGGTTTAGGAATGTGCCCAAGGGGCTTCAGACCCTGGGGTGTCCCTTATCTAAGGACGGCGGCGGAGATCTCCATGGCCCATCCACGATTGGATTTCCACCGGCTTCCAGAGCCTGGCTTCCTTCTCCAAGGGTTCCCCATCCGGTGCCCTCACCGTATCCCCCAATCGTTCTTGCGAGGACTCGGCGGCGGGCGAGGGGGGGAAATGAGAAGGAGAAGGCCTTCTCAGAAGGCGGCGGGACTTCTGAGAAGCCGTCGCGTCTTCGGAGAAGTTTTTTGTGCCTTCGTGGAAGCTTCAGAAGACTTCTCAGCAGGGCGGGGGACTTCCGAGCTTTCTGACTGAGAAGACCCGCCCCTTCGCGCTTCCCCCCCGTGCTCGCCGCCAAGAGACCTCCCATGAGTTGCCTCCCCAGGCATGCGACGTCCTGATTTTCCAGTACGGGGCCCCTGGAAGTCCCGACCCTTTCCCTGGGACCGGTTTTTTCATCCCGTGTCCTTTTCTGACGGTCCCGAGGCCCGGTGAGGGCCCCCGGATGCCGCAAGCAGCGAAGAGCCGCCCGTCGTGAGTTGTTCTCGCAGCGCGAGGAGGTCTGGGGAGGTGCCTCTCAATGTTAGGTCGGGCGTGTCCCCCATACAGGCGGATTTTGGACGAAGCACAAAGCACATAGCCTAAACATATTCAAAGATGGGCAGACATCATAGGGCAAACAACGCCACCATACTATTTGTTGATTCTTTGTCGGACGAGTCACAAAAAAAGCTAAACAATATGAAAAGGTGGGCAGACATCATAGTGACACAGAAAACGCCACGGGACTATTTTTTGACTATTCCTGAACGCTTTCCTCCTGCCCAGACCCCCGACGTCATGATTTTTTCATTACGTCGACCCCTGGAGGTCTCGACCCATTCCCCCGGATCGTTTTTTCATCCTGACTCGTTTTTCACGGTCCCGAGGCCCGGTGAGGGCCCCCTGAGGCCGAAAATAGCGAAAAATCTCCCGTCGTGAGTTCTTCTCACAGCGCGAGAAGGTCTGGGTGTGGAGGGACATGCCCGACTTGATCCCAAGGCCAGGAGCCGGGGGGCACCCCGCCTCGGCAGGCCCCCCCCCGAGGAGGAGGAGGAGGAGGAGGAGGAGGAGGAGGAGGAGGAGGA
>CAUYUJ010012644.1:7500-10000 GCA_963575745.1 Prorocentrum cordatum | reverse complement strand
CAGCGGAGGTAGGTCCCACGCGGATCACCTCGGTACCTCGCCGCCCCTTTAGGGGGGGCTTTGCGATCTGCGCAACTGTCGCCACTTTCGTGGGCTCCTGGGAGGCCCAGCGGAGGTGGGTCCCACGCGGACCACCTCGGTACCTCGCCGCCCCTGGGGGCTTGCGATCTGCGCAATTGTCGCCACTTTCGTGGGCTCCTGGGAGGCCCAGCGGAGGCACGTCCCACGCGGATCACCTCGGTACATCGCCGCCCCCTGGGGGGCTTGCGATCTGCGCAATTGTCGCCACTTTCGTGGGCTCCTGGGAGGCCCAGCGGAGGTACGTCATACACGGATCACCACGGGACCTCGCCGCCGGTGGGGGGCTGCGATCTGCGCAACTGTCGCCACTTTCGTGGGCTCCTGGGAGGCCCAGCGGAGATGGGTCCCACGCGGATCACCTTGGTACCTCGCTGCCCCCTGGGGGGCGTGCGATCTGCGCAATTGTCGCCACTTTCGTGGGCTCCTTGGAGGCCCAGCGGAGGTACGTCATACGCGGATCATCCCGGGACCTCGCCGCCCGTGGGGGGATGCGATCTGCGTAATTGTCGCCACTTTAGTGGGCTCCTGGGAGGCCCAGCGGAGGTAGGTCCCACGCGGATCACCTCGGTACCTCGCCGCCCCTTTGGGGGGCTTGCGATCTGCGCAATTGTCGCCACTTTCGTGGGCTCCTGGGAGGCCCAGCGGAGGTACGTCATACACGGATCACCACGGGACCTCGCCGCCGGTGGGGGGCTGCGATCTGCGCAACTGTCGCCACTTTCGTGGGCTCCTGGGAGACCCAGCGGAGGTAGGTCCCACGCGGATCACCACGAGACCTCGCCGCCCCTTTGGGGAGTTGCGATCTGCGCAATTGTCGCCACTTTCGTGGGCTCCTGGGAGGCCCAGCGGAGGTACGTCATACGCGGATCACCTCGGGACCTCGCCGCCCCCTGGGGGCTTGCGATCTGCGCAACTGTCGCCACTTTCGTGGGCTCCTGGGAGGCCCAGCGGAGGTACGTCACACGCGGATCATCACGGGAATTCTTGCTGCGCTCTTCTGAAAGCATTGTTGAGTGCTCTTTTTGCGCACTGCGGGTCCTCCATAATGCCAGTCAGCATTGAGTGGTCCTGAGTATAATCGCCACATGTATAGAAAGGGTTGGGTACGTCACAGGGTCATGTTTTTTCCATGCGCTGGAGGTCTGGGAAAGCCAAACCTTCAGTGGGGCATGTTCTTCTACAGGAGGAATATCCAAGAACGGTCGAACCATAGTCCAGAGACGAGTTTTCGGAAGTTTTTGGCCATGTTTAAGGGTTTGTGTTGATGTTTGTTTGTTTGTTTGTTTGTTTGTTTGTTTGTTTGCTTGTCGTTGTTGTTATTGTTGTTGTTGTTGTTGTTGTTGTGGTTGTTGTTGTTGTTGTTGCTGCTGCAGCTGCTGTTGTTGTTGTTGTTGTTGTTGTTGTTGTTGTTGTTGGTGTTGTTAATGTTGTACTTGCTGTTGTTGCTGCTGTTGTTGTTGTTGTTGTTGTCGTTGTCGTTGTCGTTGTCGTTGTCGTTGTTGTTGTTGTTGTTGTTGTTGTTGTGGTTGTTGTTGTTGTGGTTGTGGTTGCTGTTGTTGTTGTTGTTGTTGTTGCTGCTGCTGCTGTTGTTGTTGTTGTTGTTGTTGTTGTTGTTGTTGTTGTTGTTGTTGTTGTTGTTGTTGTTGTTGTTGTTGTTGTTGTTGCTGGTGTTGTTGTTGTCGTCGTTGTTGTCGTTGTAGTTGTTGTAATTGTTGTTGTTGCCATTTGTTTGTTTGTTCATTTTTCATACAAAATCCGCCTGTAGGAGGACACGCCCGACCTCAGTCAAACCCCTAGATGCTTGTCGGCGGCGGGCCCGACTGCCCGAGGCTTTGCCGAGCCTCCGAGCGTCTCGAAGAATTCGAGATGGCGCGTCACGAAAAAATCGAGACGGAGGTTGTTCACAGTTTTTGGCCTCTCGGGGCCCTCGCCGGGCCTCGGGACCGTCAAAAACGACTCGGGATGAAAAACCGGTCCCGGGGAAGTGGTCGGGAGGTCGGGGGGACGGCTCCTCAGGAGGCCGTAGGGCCTTTGAGAAGCCCCGCCGCCTTCGGATGAGGCCCGCCCCCCCTCCCAGCTTCTTCTCCCTCTGGTTCGCATGCACATCCTGGGATGTTAGATTCTGATTGTGCCCTGGTCCGAATTCCGGTTTCATCCGGCTTAATCCCGCTTAATCCAGCTTTTTCATTCCCGCTTCATCAGGCTGACTCCCGCTCAATCCCGCTTAATCCGCGGCCTAGTCTGGCGTAGCAGCCCCCCAATGGGGCTTCACCCTCCCTAGTCCTTCCGACGAAGACCTCCCAGTAGTTGCCTCCCAACTCTGGGCGCGCCACCGAGTCGTCCCAGGTGATGCTGGGGCTCTTTTTCGGCCACGCCTTCGGCAGCCGCGCCCCGTTCGAGGGCGGCGCGCTGCTGCTGG
>CAUYUJ010012644.1:0-2500 GCA_963575745.1 Prorocentrum cordatum | reverse complement strand
GTTTTCCGTATGTTCCGGGCGGATTCAGCCTCTCCTGAGCTTCGCCGATGCGATTTTGGAAGGCTTTCGTATCGAGGCTTCCCCCAGTTGCTGCTTTTATTTGCGCGCGTGTGGGGCGATTGTTGGGTGTTGGCTTCGCCCCCTCAGCCTTTCATCCTTCACTTCCCCCGAAAATATGCGTAGCTACTTTTTGGTTTGTTCTCTCTCTCTCTCTCTCTTTCCGTCGATGTCTTTTTCTCTTCCAGTGGGGGGAGGGGCGAAGATCGAGTTTCGACGGTCGAGGAGTTTGGCTCTGGGTATGTCGGTCGAGTTTCGAGCATTGACGGTCGAGGATCGAGGTTCGAGGATCGAGGCTCGACAGTCGAAGTTGTTTGGTTCCTGGGCTAGAGTCGGGATGCCCCTCGTCGCGGCTGGGTTCCCCAAGAGATTTTGGTCACAACGCATCCCAGGAGAGGTCGAGGAGTTGAGTCGGCCACGCGCAGAGGGGGGCAGGGGGAGGGTGGAAGGCTTCTTAGAAACACCCTTGCTTTTGAGAAGGCGCGGGCCTTATCTATAGATGTAGGGCTGGCGCCTTCGAAGAAGCAGCCTCCTTCTCAGAAGCCTCTCCCCTCCCCCTACCCACCTCTTGCGCGCCGCAAATTGGTTTTGACATCCGAAAACGAAGGACATCCAGTTCCGCCGAGGTATATATGTACATATGTATAAATGTATATATATATATATATATATATATATATATATTATATATATATATATATTAAAAACACAGGAATCGAAACAAATCTATTTCCCGATAGCTTTCGGGCCCAGGTTCCCCCCCTGCTGCTTGATCCTGGGATCCCTCTCCTCCTCGCCCTCATCATCCCCCTCCTCCCCTTCCTCATCACTCATATCCTTCTCCTCGTCCTTCCCCTTCTCTCCCCCCTGCCCGCCTGCCCCGCCTCACCGTTCTTCTCATATTCCTCCCCCTCCTCCCCTCCTCTTCATGCTCTTTCTCCTCTTCTTCTTTTTCGTCTTCTTCTTCTTCTTCTTCTTCCTGGTCCATCCCTTTTCTTCACATCTACCTTCTCCTTGTCGCCACCCCAGGCGTGTCGGTAGGGCGGTTTGGTGGTTTCGCTGGGGACTGACCTCGGTATCGAAACGGACGGGGGGAGAGTCGTTTTCGGAAGGGGGCTCTCGCTCCAGCGTCGCGCACACTCGTTCTTCCAGCTTGCACCGGTGACGAGAGTGGAATCAGCAAGGGTGGGGTGGTGGTTTTCAGAATGGGGCTCTCGCCTTAGCGCCGCGCGCATTCGTTTTAACAGCTTGCAACAGCTACAGGGGCGGATGTCTGGGGGGGGGTCGAAATAGGGCTCTCGTCTGAGCGCCCCGCAACGTCGTCCCAGAAGCTTGCAGCAGGTTGAACTACGGAGGGCGTAACCCTTTCAAAATGTGGCTCTCGCCTTCGCGCCACGCGCCTTCGTCGTAAGCACATGTGACAGTTATAAGGGTGGAGGGCGGCTGGTTTTCAAAATGGGACGCTCGTCCGAGCGCCGCGCACATCGCATTGAAATGTACAGCAGTTGCCAGGACGGTGGACGGCTCGCCTTCAAAATAGGACAATCGCTTGATTTTTCTTCAATCTTCATGACAATCATGCAGAATAGATGTAATAATTTCTTGGGTGGAGGGCGGTTCCTTTTCAAAATGGGGCTCTCGGATGAGACCACCTCAACTTTTAGTGGACAGAAACCCGAACTTCCGCAATTGTTTCACGGATGAAGGGTGGGGTGCGTGGTCTTTTTTGGGCAGAGCAGGGCTCTCGCTGGGCACCTCGTTGACCTTGGTGATATTTTTTTCGTATAATTTAGTGCCCGCGACAAGGGTGCAAGGCAGGTCCGTTTCAAAACGGGCTCTCGCCCGAACGGCACACGCCACCAGGCTGCTCATTTTTTGTCGTGAACGGAAGGTTTGTAGGGGTCTATGAAGAGGGGGCTGTGATGGGGTGTGTTGCAGCACCGCTCGTGCATCCTGGGTTTACTCTGTTCCTCCTGCTGCTCGTCTTCCTCCCGTCTTCCTCGTTGTTTCTCTCCTCCCCCTCCTCCCCCTCCTCCAATCCTCCCTGCTCCCCCCAGGCCTCTGGTCGTCAAGCCGCCGGATCTCGTCCCACAGCAGTTGACCCGCCCTGTCCTGCCCCGTCCCACTCCCCTCCCCTCCCTGCCTTCCTGTCTTCCTTCTCTCCTCTCCTCCTCCTCCTCCTCCTCCTCCTCCCCCTCCTCCTCCTCCTCCTCCTCCTCCTCCTCCTCCTCCTCCTCCTCCTCCTCCTCCTCTTCCTCCCCCTTTCCCGTTTCCCTTCCGGCCTGGTTTTCGGGCTGTGCGTCGGGCCTGTGGCAGCCGTCGGGGGCGCCGAGATTGCCCCCAGAGCGCTCTCGACGAGGCGCAGACGCTGGCAAGCATCCCGGGGGAGGAGGAGGAGGAGGAGGAGGAGGAGGAGGAGGAGGAGGAGGAGGAGGAGGAGGAG
>CAUYUJ010012643.1:0-14908 GCA_963575745.1 Prorocentrum cordatum | reverse complement strand
ACTCCTGCCACCTTCATCCCTTTCTTTTTCCTCCTCCCTCTTCCTTCCTCCCTCTGTTTCGCACTCACTTCCCACATCTTTTCACTTCGCTGGCTACCTTGTGCACGTCTCGTCGCTTGACGAGGCGACGGTTCAACCGAGGGACAAAGAAGGAGGCGTGAAAGCGTGATGGAAGGCGGGTTCCCCCGGCGTGGCGATCTAGAGCCAAGAGCCGCGCGGGCGTGCAGCGCACATTCTGGGCGAACATCTTGAGAGGGCCCTGCGGCGCGAGGCGCGAGGCAGCCCGACCGAAACCGGGGGCCTCTTGGGGCCCCCAGGCCAGACCCAGAGATCAGTGGCAAAGAAAAAATGGAAGGGCCGGCTTTCAGCAAGTTTCGGCCTCCCGGGGCCCTCAGCGGGCCCGGGAGCCGTCAACAGAGACGACCCAGGACGAAACACCGTAGGGAAGCTGTCCAAATTCGTGGGGGTCCGCGCATCCAGAATAAACTGGAGCGGCGGACGTCTGGGAGGACGCCAGCCCGCGCGAGAAGACTGCGGCCGTTCGGGACGACCGACATGGGTACGTAAAGAATGTTTACAAAGACCGGCAGCAGTTCTTGTTCATTTTGAACAGGATTCGCTGTCGGCGTCGCCGCGGAGTGTGTCCATTTGATACACAAGGCCACCTGCCAAACAGCAGCCGTTTTGGTGCGGGACAGCATTTGCCCATTCTTTCCGTACCCATTTCGGGTGTCCAAGGCCTTGGGCCGCACTTTCGTCCTTCGTCCCCCCACGCCGGAACTTTCAGTCTTGGTGTGCAGCGTGCCGGCCTCAAGGGCCTGGGCCTGGGAGGTCCCAGGAGGGGTCCGGGGTCAGAGGCAAGGGGCCCCATACAGCCGCCGATGCGATTCCCCAATCAGTGCTTGCACTTAATGGGTCCTAGCGGAAGTTGCAAGATTTAGCATAGGTTTCCCGCCGATTCTGGTAGCAAGCTGGGTTCCCGGGTTCCCGGTTCCGGCCCTTCCCGGGTTTCCGCTTATTGGTTCCCGTCTGATTTAAGTGGGTTCTGGGTTCCCGGGCTCCCGGGTTCCCGGTCGATTTCCTCAGCGAAAACCATCCACTGATTGGGGTTGTTCTCTGGTGCAATCCTGTCAACCCGCGGCCCTGGTGGTCCTGCGAGGACCGAAGTCGATGAAAAAGGCTGGCTGACAAGATCAGATCGTCGGAGGCCTGGGTCTCCACAGAGGGGGCGCGGGGACAGAGACGAGAGAGCGGAGACCTCCCACAGCCCTGGGCCGAAGGCTACCAGTGCTGTCGAGTTGCGCAGACGTGGTCGTGGCAGACCGCGAGGAGCAGGGCCTCGGGCCCTGGCTAGCCGGGGCGCCTCAACAGTGGGCATCTCGAGCGCGCGACATCCTCCTCCTCCTCGTCTTCCTCTTCCTCCTCCTCGTCCTCTTCCTCCTCCTCCTCCTCCTCCTTCTCCTCCTGCTCCTGCTCTCCCGTAGCCCTGGCTCAAAACGGAGCTGACCTCCCGTGCCGACCCTCGAAGTTCGAAAACCGAGAGGGGGCAGCTCCTTCCCCAGGCCTCCCCCTCGGTCAGGCTTTCGGCCACACACCTGCCCAAGATTCCCCGCGGCCACCGCCACCAGTTGCCCAGATCGTGCTGGTCGCCGCATTGCTGCGGGGTGGGTGGAGACTATGGTCAGAGTGAGGGGGCCGAACGGTCATTCACTGTCCCTGGGTGCGTGGCTGAATAAGGAATTCGTGATGAAAACATCGCTTGTTGCGTTGTTGTTGTTGTTGCTGCTGCTGTTGTTGTTGTTGTTGCTGCTGCTGTTGTTGTTGTTGTTGAGCTCTCACTTCTGAAGAATAATTATTGTTGATCCCCCCGCACCGGTGCATGCTATTTGTTCAATCAAAGTGTGCCTCTCGACGCTCGCACCCTGTATTTTTGACGAAGAAAAACTTCGTGCTCAAACTAAGCCTCTGGCCCCCCGGATTACAGCAACAACGGCTCCCGCCTGAGACTTCCTCCGAATGGACTCAGGACCCCCGCTCCTGAGACTTCCTCACACTTTACTCAAGATCGGTGCTCCGGCCTGTGACTTCCTCGCAATTTAGTCAGGACCCCCGCTCCCATCTGAGATTTCCTCACAATTTACTCAGGGACGGCGCTCCCGCTTGAGACGTCCTCGCAATTGAATAAAACCTTCCTCGCAATTTAATCAAAACCTCCGCTCCCGCCAGAGAACCCCCCACATGTTATTCAAATACTGCGCTCTCGCTTGTGATTTCCATGCATTTTATTCAGAAATCGCGCTTTCGACGCTCAGGAAACACTCTGCGCCTAGGACGCCGCCACAATTTACGTAATAATCGCGCTCTCGCCAAACTTAGACATCCCGCTTGAATGCCCCACCCGCCCGACCCGCTCGTCAGGGGATCGCCCGCCCGTCGTGGGCTCCCGCCCGAGACATCCTTCAGGAACGGCGCTTTTGCCTATGACTTCCTCGAACGTCCACGTTCTTACCAACCTGCTTCTCCTCCCTCTCCCTCCTCCCTCCTCCCTCCTCTCCTCACTTCTCTCTCCCTCCTCTCCCCTCATCCTTATGCCCTATCTCCTCTCCCTCCTCTCCCTCCTCCCTTCTCCCTCCGCTCTCCTGCCTCCTCCCTCCCTCTTTTTTTTCTTTCTCTCTCTCTCTCTCTCTCTCTCTGTTTCACTCTCTTTCCCCTTATGTTATTTCTTTATTTTTTTTCTCTCTCTCTCTCTCTCTTTCCCTTTCGTTCTCTACCTCTCTTATATGTAGTTTTCTCTTTCGCTCTCTCGCGCTCTCTCTCTCTCTCTCTCTCCCTCTCTCTCGGCCTCTAATCAACCGCCCCCGTCTTCGCTCCTTCTCTCCTGGCGTTTTCCCTCTTCCGTCGTCCCTCCCCCTCCCTTCCTCCCACTCTCCCTCGTTTTCCCCCTCCTCTTTTTGCAAGGCCCACACCAAATCCAATGGCGGGCACATGTACGCCCACGAAAGATTGTCCGCCCGTTCAAGTTTGCCCGCCTGTCTAAGCCCGCCGCCCCCCGCAAAGAGAAACAATCCCCCCAAACGGGGTGTGATCGAATACCAAAAGGGCAGGTATCGAGGGTGTGGGGGGACTCACTTTGCACTACACACGGGAAAGTAAGAGCGAACAGTCTTAGAATGATTGTTGTTGTTGGTGTTGTTGTTGATGCTGTTGGTGTTATTGATGTTGTTGGTGTTGTTGTTTGTCGTCGTCCCACCCGCGACCCACCCGGCGACCCACCCCGAGACCCATCCGCGACCCACACGCGACCCACCCCGCGACCCACCCGCGACCCACCCCGCGACCCACCCTCAAGGGAAAAAAAAACACCCATACCCGACAATTGACGTTTACTGAAAGGCCCTGGGCGTTGCCTAAACAGCCATGCCCTGTTCGATTCATTCCTTGTGTGCGTTTACTGAACGGCTTCGCTTGTCGGGGTGACCATTATGGGGTGGACCTTCTGCCCTCTATGCCCGCGACCCAATAGCGACCCACCCGCGACCTACCCAGATTGGTTTAACGAAAAATCGGCGCCTGCGGCGGGCTCGTTGTATCATTTGTGAATTTTTGACGCCTGCGGCGGGCTTCTCCGGAGTTTCGCACACTGCCGACGTCCCAACCGCCCCCTCATTCTTATCCGCGTCTGCGGGGTGCTACGTATGGATGATTTTTGTTCGTAGTGAATTGTCCACTCCACTGCTCGCGCAAGCATCCCACCCACTCACCCGCAACTTGGTTTGCAAACATCATGCTGTTGCGATTAAGGTGTATGCTCGGTGCTGGCTGGTGCATCTCTGCGGCCGCGCCACCCGACGCACGCGCGCGCAGCGGCCAGGTAGTAGTTTGGTGCGACCGACGCGGCCGCGGTGGTGCTGATCGCTCGGCACATCCCAGCGGGCACTTGAATGCGAGTCGGCGACTTGGGCGGGCGCGGTATCATGGCAACGTCGACAATTGTAGATACGATGATGATGATGATGATGATGATATTGATGATATTGATGATGATGATTTTGATGATGATGATGATGATGATGAGGATGATGATGATAGTAGTAGCGATGTTGGCGACGATGCTGACAGCGCCGACGGCACGGCCAGTGACGGCGCCAATGCTTATCACGCCGGCGACGATAACGGCGTCTTCGCGTCGGTGACGAAAGTTTGGAGAGGAATTCAACATGCGCGCGCGGCAGACGCGAAACAGTGGCTCGCATGGTATTAAGTGACACGGATCGTACCACCCCAGCACGCGCCAAGCCCGTCTGGTAGCATATAACGATAACTGTCGACAAAAACGAATGGCTTTTCAAGAACTCGCAAGAGCGCGCGGGCATGCATTTGTTGAACATCCACGTTGCGAAACCATGTTTTTTTGCATGTTTGTTTGGGCACTCGGTTGTGCAATCCTTCCAGAATCGAAAGTTTTAAGGGTTCCGGCATGCGCGCGCGACGACGCGCGCACGTGCACATCGTCTCATCTGTTGCTGATGATTTTCGCGACGGCACGCGCGCAAGGGCGTTGGAGCGATTTTGATACGCGCGCGCGTGAAATTTGTTTGGTAGCATGTTCTGATGACTGTTGAAAGCCACGCACGGTTTTCTTAAGAGTTCGCAACAACGCACGCGCACGCTTGTGTTGAACATCCGTGTTGCAAAACCATGTGTTTTCGTTTGTGTTGTGGGCGCGCGGCTTTGAAACCCTTCCGATATCGAAAGTTTTTGAATGATTCCGGCACGCGCGCGCGACGACGCGCGCGCGCACTTCACCTCTTGTTTTGCAAAGGGTTTTCGCGACGGCGCGAGGGAAAGGGCGTTCGAACGATTTCGACATGCGCGCGCGAAGCCCGTTTGGTCGCATGTTCTACATCTGTTCATATATATATATATATATACACATATGTGTATATATATATATATATGTATATATTCGATTTGGCTTAAGAAGCCGCAAGAGCGCGCGTGCATGCTTTCTTGAACATCCTCGTTGCGAAACCCGATGGTTTTATGTTTTTTAGACACTCGATTTTGAAATCCTTCCGAAACCAGAACGGTTTGACAAAGATTCCGGCATGCGCGCGCGACGACGCGCGCGTGCGCACTTCGCCCCATTTGTTGCAAAGGATTATTGAGCACCTCTGAATTTTGATAAACGAATGCGCGCGCATAGAACGTTTTGCAAAACATGGCGGGGGGCGGGGGGGGGGATGCCGGTTTGGCTGGGAATGATATGAGTTCGCAGGTAGGATGGACATTGGGTCAGAAACATGCGCAAATTGTAACGCGAAAGCGTGCATATTTAACCCCGGGGGGGAGGGCGGTATAACCACTTGCATTTAGAGACGAAGCTCCAGCAGCACCAGCAGCACAAGTCTGGATGCGACCGAAGAACGCGTCGCAGCGTAGCGTGGGCAAAGACCGCGCACGCAATATGTTCGACGCCTTCGCGCGGAGAAGGTGGCGCAGAGACCTCGCGCACAAGCACTGCAGGCAATGTGGTCCCGCCTTCAATTATAGTCGCGCGCCTGCCCAACCAACCCATATTTCGAACGCCTCGGAGTCCAGTTTGACGCGCAGGCCATCACCAGCCATAACGACGGCGACGACGACGGCAAGGCCGCCGACCCAGTCCAGATACGCATCCAGGAAATCAACATCTGGCGATATCTCGAAGGGTCAGGGTGAGCCCAACGCAATCAGGCCCCGCAGGAACTCGAGGCCGCAGAGGCCGCAGCCCTCGCAACCGCGACGCCAGATAAGGTGGCCCACTGCGAACCCCAGGCGTCTACTCAGGGGGGGTACCCTTCTCAACATTTTCAAAGGAAGAGCTCGCGATGACCCAAACGCCATCCCAGAAGGGCCCGAGGAACAGGGAGATCACGTTGCAAACAGAACTGCCAAAGCTGTCGTCGTCAAGCGAGGGGGGGGGCCTTAGGCCGAACTCCAGGAGAACGCCCAGGATGGCAGGTTCCTTGCCATATTGTTTCGCCGCGCCTGGCGCATGGTCTACCTTCTTGGCCAGCGATCGCACCCGAGCCCGCCTCCGACCCCATTGCAATCAAACGTAGGATTAAGAACATTATGATTTGAAAAAGCTGGGCCAGCTTTTCAAAAGTCCCACCGGCCCTTTGGGCGTGAGTGGTTTAGAGAGCTCTCTCTGTTCTCAACCCCCCTCCTCACCCCACCCCCATCCCCCTTCCTCTCTTCTCGCCCTGCGCGTGCTCCACCTGCTCCTCCTCTACACCTCCTCCTCCTCCTCTCTCCTCCTCTTCGTCCTCCTCCTCCTCGTCATCAACATGATCAGAATCATCATCAACATCATCATCATCATCAATCATCATCATCTCATCATCATCAACAGCATCGTCATCATCATCTCATCATCATCATCATCATCATCAACATAATCATCATCATCAGTCATCAACATCATCATCAATCATTATCATCATCAGCATCATCATTACCAGCATCGTCATCATCATCATCATCATCATCATCATCATCATCATCATCATCATCAGCATCATCGTCATCACCATCATGATCATCAGCATCGTCATCATCATCGTCATCATCATCATCAACAACATCATCATCATCAGCATCATCATCAGCATCATCATCATCCTCTTCCTCTTCCTCTTCCTCTTCCTCATCATCATCCTCTTCCTCTTCCTCCTCTTCCTCTTCCTTCTCCTCCTCCCCCACCTCCTCCTCCTCCTCTCCTCCCCCACCTCCTCGTCTTCCTCCGCCTCCTCCTCCTCCTTCTGCTCCTCCTCCTCCTCTACTCCTCCCCCTCCTGCCTCCTCCTCCTCCTCCTCCTCCTCCTCCTCCGCCTCCCCTCCATCCTCCTCCTCCACCTCCTGCTCGTCTCGGCCCCTCCTCCTCCTCCTCCTCCTCCTCCTCCTCCTCCTCCTCCTCCTCCTCCTCCTCCTGCTACTCCTCCTCCTCCCCCTCGCGCCAGGCCACCGAGCCGTCAAGAGACGGCCCGGGAGGCGATGCCAGCCCTGGGGGCAGAGTAGGGCCCGGACATCCGCCGACATGATTTTGTTGCACTCCGCGGCCCTAGAGGTCCCGACCCCTTCGGGGTTCGCTTCGATTCGAGTTCGATGGCTTCCGATTCCGATTCGATTCGACGTGGGACTCCGATTCGGTCTCCGATCGCTTATCGGAGGCATACCAGCCTGCCGATTTCTGCCGATTCGACTTTTTCTGACTCGGCTGCCGATTTCCGCCGATCCGATCCATTCCGATTGCTGGTCCGACTCGTCGAATCGATTCTGGGCCTCCTGCCCCTTCCCCGGGAGTGGCATTCCATTCCGCCCCAGAGCCATTTTCGATGGCCCCTGGGCCCGATAACGAGCCCCGGGGGCCGAAGTCCAGGAAAAACTGTCGGATCAAGCAAAGATCACATCCTCGGATCTCTGGGGGGTTTCTTCTGGGGTCTTGAACTCAAAAATCAAGACGTTGCATGTCTGGGGAGATCTGTGCGTTTTCGCGCGGTCTCGGCGCCAGGGCCATAACATGTTGGTCCAGCTCGGAAAATGCCGCAAGAAGACGGGGTCTAGGGCTCCTTTGTGTTTTGTCGCGATGTTGTAACCTCTGTTCAACGTCAGATCTCAGGGGACAGATCGTCGACACGATGGCCACGAGACCCGACGTCGCAGAAACCATGCAGCATCCTGAGAAGTCATGCTTGCAGCCCCAGGCCCAATCTCCCCAGACCCAATCTTTATGTAGCATCGTTTCTCGAGCCAGGGATGGATGCGTGGGGGCCCCAGGGCCCGAAGCTTGGCGACATCGCTGGTCGTGGCAGAAAGCTGCGACGCCAGGGGGCCTCCAGGGGGTACGGCGCCCAGCTGCCCTGAGATCCGACGCTGCGACACAGTCACAAGATCGCGAAAAATCATGACAAGAGCTGCTGTGGTCGTGATTTTTCGCAATGTTGTACTTTGTGTGCAGACAGGTGGTGTCCAGGAAGATGGGGGCCCTAGTTTTTCGCAGAAGGACGGGGTCCACTGCTGCAGTGGACCCCAGCTTTCCGCGTCGGGGGCCTCCAGGGAATGCGGCGCATCCGACGTTGCGAAAAGAATGCAACCCTGCGAAAAATCGCAACCAGAGCAGTGGATCCCATCTTTCTGCGTCGGCGGCCTCTCCCGGCGGTGCGGCGTCCAGCTCCCTTGAGATGCGACGTTGCGACCAAATTGCAATCCAGCCTCCCGAGGCATCGCGGCCAGAAGAAGTGGCAGCGTCGCATGTTGCCGATGACTCTTCTTCGCGAGGCTGCCACAAAGTGGCAGCACCGCGAGGCATCGCGCACATCGAAGACCGTGGCAACGCCGCGTGTTGCCGAGGACTTCTCGCGAGGCTGCCAGAAGGTGGCAGCCTCGCGAGGCACCGTGCACATCGAAGACAGCGGCAACGCCGCGAAAGCGTGGCCACAGCTGCGGCGTCCTTCGAGCCGCATCGGCCTCGATCCGTCGGGGCCCCGTGGCCCAGACGGCGGGCGCTCGACCGCCCGCCGCGCGAGAGAGCTGCGACGCCGGGATCTCGGGGCCCCCCCTCCCCAGACCCCGGGGCTCATCTCGAGTCTTTTGACTCGATTCGACCTCGGGGGCTTCCGATCCCAACTCGCTTCGGCTCCGGATTCCGACCTGGGCCCCGATGTCTGCATGGAGGCCCACCGGGCCGCCGAGTTCCGCCGATTCGGCTGTTCCCGACTCGCCTGCCGATTTCCGCCGATCCGGTTCATCTCGATCGCCGATCCGACTGATCGATTCGATTCTGGGCACTCCAGGGCTGGAATGCCCAGAATCGAATCGAGCGGGGCTGGAATAGTAAAGCGGGAATTCCAGGCCCTACTTACGAATTTCCCCAAGGGCGGATCCGGAGTCAGGGCATCGCGTCGTACAAAAAAAATCCGGACGGAGGTTTATCGTCGTTTTCGGCCTCTCGAGGCCCTCGCCGGGCCCTGGGGCCGTCAGAGAACGACTCCGGATGAGGAGCCGGTCCCGGGGAAAGGGTCTGGCCGTGCGGGGGCGCCGTGTCCCGAAAGGAGCAGGACGTCGCGTGTCTGGGCCCCGAGAGCCGACGCCCCCTCGCGCCCCTCGCGCAACGGCAAAATCGCGACGGGAAGCCCTTCGCCATCTCCGGCCGCCGCAGGGGCCCTCGCCGGGCCTCGGGCGCGCCTGCAGAGACGACTATCGGGAGGGCGCGCCGGTCCTGGGCAGGGGTCCGGCAGACGACGGGGGGTCGACGTCGTGACAGGGATCACGGCGTCGGGGGTCTGGGTCGGCCCCCGTCGTCCGCCAAGGGGGGCTCTGTGTCCGTGCTCGGCCCCGGGTCGCCGGGCGCGCTCCACTGCTCGCAAAGGGCCCACTCACAAACGTCCCGAAGCAAAAAGGCAAATTGCCTCCCTCTATGCAGTGGATCGTACATCCACCGCGGGGGATGCAGGCCTTCCCCAGAGATCCAACGTATTGAAAAAGTCAGGACGGAGGTTACTCGTATTTTGGGCCTCGAGGGGCCCTCGCCGGGCCCCGGGACCGTCAAAAAACGATTCAGGATGAGAAACCGGCCCCGGGGAAAGGGTCGAGACTTCTGGGGACCCCGCATTGAAAAAACACGACATCGGATCTCAGGGTCTGTGAGCAGTTATTGTGCGAGTAGTGGAACGCGCTTTCCCAGACATCTGGCTGCTCAAATTTTATCGATGCGTGTGCCCCGGAGGTCCAGACCACTGCTTCGGGACTTGTTTGCGTCCCGACTCGTTTTTTGACGCTCCCGAGGCCCGGCGAGGTCCCCCCCGAGGCCGAAAAAGGGCAAAAGCCGCCTGCTCCGATTTTTTGCTGGCGTCGGATCTCAGGGTTTCTACCAGAGGTCCCGAGTCCCCTCTCCCTGGTGTGGGGGGGGCGCCCTTCGTCCGGGGCCCGCCTCTTTGATTATCTAGGTGCCCAAAGCCGGCCCCCCAGCCTCCGTCCTCCGCCGAGGCGCCTTTCGCTTCCATGCTCGGCCCCAAGACGTGATCGCGCCGTGATTAAATCAGGATGGCAAGTTTTTCACTATTGGAGAGGCCTGACGGCCGGGGCCGCCGACCCTGATCGAAGGGGCTAGGAGGGGGAGGAGGAAGCGAAGGAGGTGGAGGAGGAGGAGGAGGAGGAGGAGGAGGAGGAGGAGGAGGAGGAAGAGGAGGAGGACGAGGAGGAGGAGGACAGGGACGAGCAACGAGGACGAGGAGGAGGGGAGGAGGGAGGAGGAGGATGGAGGGGAGGAGGAGGAGGGAGGAGGAGGAGGAGGAGGAGGAGGAGGAGGAGGAGGACGAGAACCTCCTCGCGACGCCCTCTGGCTCGGTCGAAGTCTCCGGTGGGAGTCGGATCTGGGTGGGGGGTCCCGGGTCCCCCTAGGACCCCCCGGGTCCGCCCCCCCCCCCCCCCCCGCACTGGGGAAGGGAAAAGGGAAGGGGCTTCTCTTCGAAGTATTGACGACGTTCAGTCAATTGCTTGGCACGGCATGTGCAAGGCAGAGGACTCTGCGGACGGAGAGCGGGAGAACGGAGAGCGGAAGCTGGATGCGGCTAGAGAAAGTCGAGCAGGAAAGAAAGCACGACGACGGAGAAGCCCCTCACACACGCCGACAGGGTCGGCGGATTTTCGGCCCCTGGGGGCCCTCGCCGTGCCCCAGGACCGTCAAACCGTTTAGTTGTAATGTTTTGCCGGTTTGTCATCCCGAACCTGTTCAGGATGACAAACCGGCCCCGGGGAAGGGAACGGGACGTCCGTGAGCGCCGTCTTGAAAAAATCAGGACGTCGCATGTCTGGGCCCCAGACCCTGAGATCCTGGCGACTCCATTTTCTCGAGCCGGGCGTTTTCGCCCGGGTTCGGGCCCAGGGACCTTCATTGATCGATGCGGCTCGAAGAATTATGCAGACAGATGGGGTCCGGGGGTCTCCGAAAATGGCGAAAGGCTTCCCGTCGCGATTTTTTGTCGTTGCGCGAGGGGGTCTGGGGGCGTCGGCTCTCGGGGCCCAGACACGCGACGTCCTGCTCCTTTCGGGACGGCGCCCCCGCAAGGCCAGACCCTTTCCCCAGGACCGGCTCCTCATCCGGAGTCGTTCTCTGACGGCCCCAGGGCCCGGCGAGGGCCTCGAGAGGCCGAAAACGACGATAAACCTCCGTCCGGATTCTTTTTGTACGACGCGATGCCCTGACTCCGGATCCGCCCTTGGGGAAATTCGTAAGTAGGGCCTGGAATTCCCGCTTTACTTTTCCAGCCCCGCTGATGCCAATTTCCGCCCTTCTTTTCTGTTGTGATTTCCGCCCCACTTTATGTTGGGTGCAGAAATTTCCGCCCTACTTTTTCGGCTTCTTATGGGTGGATTTCCGACGCAATTTCAAGTGGGAAGAAAAGCCGAAGCAGGGCGGATCTGGAGTCAGGGTCCTGTCTCGGGGGAGGTCCCGCCCCCCCTCTCCCTGTGGGGGGAGCTTCTCGTCCCGGGCCCGCCTCTCTGAGAGCCACTGGGCGCCCGAAGCCGGCCGGCCCGCGGGCCAGAAGCCTGTAGGAAAAGCAGCCAGCAGAGCAAATCAGGCTCTCGGAGATCTCCAGAAACCCTTGTGATCCCAGACCCCCTCGCGCTGCCCCAAAAAATCGCGACGGGAGGTTTCTCATCATTTTCGGCCTCTGGGGGCCCTTCCCTGGCCCCGGCACCGTCAAACAACGATTCAGTATGTAAAACCGGTCCGGGGGAAGGGGTCCAGACCTCTGGGGGTCGACGCTGCGAAAAAATCACGACGCCTTTTCTGGCATCGCCGCTATAATAATGTTATTCGTTATCCTTCCTCCATGCTTCTTTTTCTTCATTTTCGCCATACCCTGCGCAGTCTCCCCATCCTCCTCAGCTCTTTTTGCGGAGGCTCCTCGGAGAGCCTCTGGGGGCCTCGCAAAAGTTATGTCAGGCTTTCTTAAGGCCTTCTGGAGGCCTCTTGGGCGTGTTCTGGGGGCCTCTGGGCGCTTCCTCGGGCCACCCTGCCTCCAACCGCGGTCTCCCTGAACGACCAGGTCACGATTTGGAATGCTTCGGAGGGTGTCTTGGGACCATCTTGGGCCGCCATGGGGCTCTCTGAGGTCCATCTTGTACCCCTGTTGTGCCGTTTTGGGGCTCTCTTGGACTGCCTGGAAGCCCTTTGGGATCCCAGGCGGCTTCGGACGCCCAGAAGACCGCCGTCTTGGAGCGTCCGGAAGCCGAAAAGAGGAGAACCCCCAAATTCACCAAAAACCAACGGAAAATCTATAATTTGTGCCTCTTGGGGCCTTCTTGGGAGTGCTCTTGGAGGCCTCGTGGGACGTTTCGGGACGATCTTTGGGAGTATGACGGCTTCTTGGGGGTCGTCTTGAGGTCACGTCGGTCATTCTTGGAGCGCTCTTTTGCTGTCTTCGGGGTCTCTGGGACGTCTCCGATGACCCCCCCGATCGCCCTAGGTGTGCTGGAAAGGCCTGGCAAAACGCCCTGCGAGGCCCGGGGGGCCGCTTCGAGGCCCGTCCAGAGGGTCCCAAAGCCCCAGATCCCGGGAGTCCGTTTTTTTTTGGGGGGGGGCGGGGTGACGGGTTTTCCCCCCGCCCGGGCCTGTAGTAAAAATATAGGAAGAGGAGTATACGTAGATGTACAGACAAGTGTATATATATACACATATATGTATGTGTGTGTGTTTATAAACACATGTGTAGGCATGTATATATATGTATATACTCAGAGACATCTGTATATACACATGTATGTAAATGTATATATATATATATGTATGCATTCATACAAATGTATATATATATATATATAGAGTCAGAATGAGAAGCCAGCCCCGGGGGGCGGGTCGGCATTTCCGGGGGCCGCGCGCTGATCAAATGCTAACCCAGACGTGGTCGCGTCGGAAAAAAACAATCAGGACATAAGGTTTTGGCCACTTTCGGCCTTGGGCCGGGCCCCAGGAGCGCCAAAAAACAACTCGGGATGAAAAACCGGTCCCGGGGAACGGGTCGGAATTTTTGGGGACCCGGCATTGAACCAAAAACAGGAGGAGGAGGAGGAGGAGGAGAGGGAGGAGGAGGGAGGAGGAGGAGGAGGAGGAGGAGGAGGAGGAGGAGGAGGAGAAGGAGTAGGGAGGAGGTGGAGGGGGAGGAGGAGAGGGAGGAGAAGGACGGAAGACGAGGAGGAGGAGGAGGGTGGAGGAGGAGGAGGAGGAGGAGGAGGGGAAGGAGGAGGAGGAGGAGGGAGGAGGAGGAGCAGCAGGAAGAGGAGGAGGAGGAGGAGTACGAGCAGGAACAGGAGCAGGAGCAGGAGGAGGAGGAGGAGGAGGAGGAGGAGGAGGAGGAGGAGGAGGAGCAGGAAGAGGAGGAGGAGGAGGAGCTGGAAGTGGCCGCAGGAATGTACGGGAGCGTCGCATCTTCGGGTCTGGGGTCGTGGCCGGCCGGGGCAGGGCATCCGCAAGAGCCCGGAGTCCTACCCGAACCTGCCCCCCGCCGCCACGTTCCGGGACGTGCAGGATCGGCTGGGCGTGCCAGTGACCTTTCGCCCGAGTCACGTGTTGGTGCGGGTCCACACCCAGACATGATGGCGTCGTAAACAAGATCAGCACGGGAGGTTTTGGACCATCCTCGGCCTCTGCAGGGCCCTCGCTGGGCCTCGGGACCGTCAAAAAGCGACTCAGGATGAGAAACCGGTCCCGGGGAAGGGGTCGAGACCTCTGAGGGTCGACGTAATGAAAAATCATGACGTCGGGGGTCTGGGGTCTGGGGACCCTTCGCCCGAGTCACTTGTTGGTGCGGGCCCACAGGTGTTTCGCCCAGCAATCCCAGGCATACTCGCGCCGCGTGCAAAGCACGGCGGGAGGTGTTCAGCACTTTTCGGCCTGGGGCCCTTGCTGGGCCCCAGGACCGTCGAAAACTACTCCAGATGAAAAGCCTGGCCTGTGGGAAGTGTTTGGACTTCTGGGCACCGCGTATCGAACAAATCTTGACATCGCGTGTCTGGGATGGCTGGCCCGCTTGGATTTGGTCTCCCCACGCCGCCTTGGCCCCCTGAAGCAGGCACCAAGCTCTGACCCCTCGGGCCACGAAAAGATCACGACGCAAGGTTTGTGATCGTTATCGGCTCGTCGGGGACCCAGGATTGTCAAACACGGCTCAGCATGAGAAGCTTGTCGGGGAAGGGGTCTAGACCCTTTTTGGGGGCCCACGCTGTGAAAGATCATGATGACGTCGGGGAGCTTGAGGAGGAGGAGGAGGAGGAGGAGGAGGCGGAGGAGGACGAGGAGGAGGAAAAGGAGAGGAGGAAGAGAGGCAAAGGAGGAGGAAGAGGAGGAGGAGGAGGAGGAAGGAGGAGGAGGAGGAGGAGGAGGAAGCAGACCAGAGTGATCCCAGCATGCAGGAGCAGGAGTAGTAGCAGGAGCAGGACGCAGGAGCAGGAGCAGGAGCAGGAAGCAGGAGGAGGAGGAGGAGGAGGAGGAGGAGGAGGAGTAGGGCGGAGGAGGAGAGAGGAGAGGGGGAGGAGGAGGAGGCGAGGAGGAGGAAGGGGGAGGAGGAAGGAGGAGGAGGAGGAGGAGGAGGATGAGGAGGAGGAGGAGGAGGAGGAGGAGGAGGAGGGAGGGAGGAGGAGAGAGAAGGAGGAGGAGGAAGAGGAGGATGAAGAGGAGGAGTAGGAGGGGAGGAGGAGGAGGAGAGGAGGAGGAGTGAGGAGGAGGAGGTGTGCGGGGATGGGAGGTGGAGCCAGGGCTTGGCTGTGAGGACGCTGGGCGAGCCAGGATCGGCGGCGCGCCGAGAGAGAGGGCAGCCCTTCTGAGCAGGCGGCGGGGCTTCTCAGGAGTCCACCGGCCTCCTGAG
>CAUYUJ010012642.1:0-12500 GCA_963575745.1 Prorocentrum cordatum | reverse complement strand
CTCATCTTCGCTCCTCCTCGCTCCTCCTCGCTCCTCCTCCCCTCCTCCTCGCTCCTCTGTCCTCCTCGCTCTCATCGCTCCGCCTCGCCCATCCTCCTCTCAGCTAAGCCTAGCCACCATCGACCCGCCTGTCCTGCTGATCCTCGCTCCTCCTCCTCCTTCCTCCTCAACATATCCTCCTCCTCCTCTCCTCCTCCTCCTCCCTCCCTCCCTCCCTCCCTCCCTTCCCCTCCTCCCTCCCTCCCTGAGACTTCCTCCTGCCCCCTCCCTCCTTCATTTCCCTTCATCGCCTTCCTCCCTCTCCCCCCCCCCCCTTTTTTCACCCCTCCTCCTCCTCCTCCCTCCTCACTCCTCCCTCCTCCCTCTCCCTCTCCCTCCTAAATCCTCCTCCTTCCCTCCTACCTACCCTTCCTCCCTCCTCCCTCACCCTCCCTGCTCCCGCCCTCCTCCCTCCTCGCTCTCCCGCCCTCTCCTCCTCCTCCTCCTCCACCTCTCCCCCCTCCTCCTCCCCTCCTCCCTACTCCTTATATCCTCTCTCCACTCCTCCTCCTTCCTTCCTCCTCCTCCTCCTCCTCATCATCACATCATCATCATCATCATCATCATCATCATCATCATCATCATCATCAGCATCACCATCATCAACACCATCATCATCATCATCATCATCATCCCTCCTCCTCCTCCTCCTCATCCTCCTCCTCCATCCCTTTTCCTTAAACAACAATTCCTCACTGTCGCACCCGAAGCTAGTTTTAGGGCCGACCGGGCGTTTCGCCTGAAACACCCTCACCATGTATGACCCTGATGGTTAAATTACCATGGCGACGCATCCAACCCCAACACAATGCGGGACACGAGTAGCTTGGGACACGTTATACAGAGGTGGTGACGTGACAAGGGCGCATATACTTCTGCGAGCGGCATTCGTGAGGCTCGCGGCACCCCAGGGATGGCGAGGTCCCGCTCAGATCTGCGTGGTGCCTCACTCCGCTGGACCTGCCAGGAACCATCCAAAGTTGGCGGCAATTTCGCAGACCGCAGCCCCCCAGGGACGGCGAGGTCTCGCTCAGATCCGCGCAAAGCCTCACCCACCCCGCTGGACCCGCCAGGAGCCCTTGAAAGTGGCGGAAGTTTCGCAGATCGCAGCCCCTGGGGACGGCGATGTCTCGCTCAGAACACCCACCACCAGCCCTCGCAAGTGGCGACAATTTCGCAGATCGCACCCACCCACCCCACCCCCCAGGGACGGCGCGGTCTCAGTCAGATCCGCGCGGTGCCTCACTCCGATGGACCCATCAGCAGCCCTCGAAAGTGGCGGCAGCTTCGCAAATCGCACCCCCCCAGGGACAGCGCGGTCTCGCTCAGATCCGCACGGTGCCTCAATCCGTTGGACCCACCAGCAGCCCTCGAAAGTGGCGGCAATTTCGCAGATCGCAGCCCCCAAGGGACAGTGAGGTCTCGCTCCGCGCGGTGCCTCATTCCGCTGGACCCGCCAGGAGCCCCCGAAAGTGGCGGCAGCTTCGCAGATCGCAGCACCCCAGGGACGGCGAGGTCTCGCTCAGATCCGCGCGAAGCCTCACTCCGCTGCACCCACCACCAGCCTTCGAAAGTGGCGACCATTTCGCAAATCGCACCCCCCCAGGGACGGCGAGGTCTCGCTCAGGTCCGCGCAACGCCTCTTCACCCCGCTGGACCCACCAGCAGCCCTCCAAAGTGGCGGAAGTTTCGCAGATCGCAGCCCCCAGGGACGGCGATGTCTCGCTCAGATCCGCGCGGTGCCTCAATCCGTTGGGCCCATCAGCAGCCCTCGAAAGTGGCGACCGTCTCGCAGATCGAAGCCCCCCCCAGTGACGGCGGCGAGGTCTGAGACGGATACCGCAGGCAAGGACGGGAGGCGGGAGGCGGGAGGAGGAGAAGACGCGACAAAGTGGTTGATTCAAAACGAATATCAAACCAAGGAGGGTTGGGAAACATGGCAACAGTTTCACACATGGAGGGCGGTTAATTTTGAAAACGTGGCTCTCGCATTAGCGCCGCGCATAGTCGTTCTAAAACGTTGCCAAAGCGTCACCTATTGAGGGAGGCTGCGTTTCAAAATGTGACTTTCGAGATAGCGCCACGCACATTTGCTTCACAAATTTGCAAGAACTTCAAGGACTGTGGACGGCTCCGTTTCAATATGTGGCTCTCGCCATTGCGCCGCGCACATTCGTTCAGAACACTTACAGGGGCTCCACGGAATCCCAGGATCAACGTACCAGAAATCGCGTTTCGAAAGGTTCAGGGTTATGCTGGTGCAACAGATACGCTGATTCGCGGTGTGGAAGTCCCAACACTGGCGTTCTGGTACGTTTCAGACTCGTCAAAACGCGACAGTCAGGTTGATCCGCGGCAATGGAATCTCGAGACCAATGTTGTGGCATGCTTCAAAATCTTCAAACGGTTGTCTTCCGGCGAAGCAGGTCCATCAGTGGGGATGAACCGTTATAGTAGCCTATGATGAGGGAGCTTGGAGGGAGGATGTATTCCAACATCGTTGATGACTCTTGGGTTTACTCTAGTCCTCATCCTCATCCTCCTCAGGCAGTGCCGACAGAAATGGACAAGTAGCTCGCCGCGAGCCAACTTGTGCAAACACCCTCTGAGCTCGACAGACACACACACACACACGCACACACACAGACACACACGCGCGCGCGCGCGCACACACACACACACACACACGCGCACACACACACACACACACTCACACACACACACACGAACCGAAGGCAAGGGCGTCGGCCAGGGGGCGCTCCTTCTCCTTCTCGGCAGCCTCCATATCCGCCAGCGCGTGTGTGTGCAGGCACCTGCAACCAGAGCGGGCACCATCACCTCACCATCACCATGATCACCACCACCACCATCATGATGATCAACATCATCATCATCATCATCATCATCATCATCATCAGCAGCAACATCATCACCATCACCATCACCATCATCAGTATCATCATCAGCAACATCCGCATCATCATCACAACAACCACCTCCATCGTCATCATCAGCATACTCATCATCATAAGAATCACCATCAGCATCCTCATTATAATCAGCATCAGCATCAATATAATCAACAACACCAACATCACTTTCATCATAATCATCATCCGCATCAGCGTCATGTTCGTCATGCTCAGCTTCATCATCATCATCATCATCATCATCAGCAGTAGCCGCATCCTCACCAGCATCACGAACATCATCTTCATCCTCATCCTCCTCATCCGCATCACCATCGTCACCATCACCATCACCACCACCACCGTCACCACCAACTTTCAATCGGCGTGCGGAATGATCCTCCGCAATTCGCATTCGACGTACTCAATGTCAATACTGGGTCGCAGCGTCTGCTCATGATACGCGCCGAAATCTCCAGACACCCTGGGGCCCGGCGCCGACGCAGTCGAGTCATAGGGCAGGCACACCAGGTCAGCGCTGAAGGCCGCAAGGTCCACGGCGCCAGTCTCGAGTTCGCAAGGGGACTGGCCGCGCAGGAGCTGGCGAGAGGCACCCAGCCCGGAGAGGGCCTCCCGCACGGGCCCCCGCAACTTGACCGGGCCTCCCACGTGGGCCAGGGCCTCGGATTTCAAGAGTCCATTGGAGGCGACAGGTCCCAGGCGCGGTGGCTGGCAAACCCATTCAGTCCGTGGGCGGCCCAAAACCTTCGCCGCCGAACGGATCGACGCGGCAGGACCAGGAGGCACGACGGGCGCGGGCAAGGGAAAGGTTTCCCGCGCAGGTCTCGTGGATGAGGAGATCCTCAAGCGCCTCTTCCATATACCCGATGGCCAAAGGGCGAGACCTCCAAGCGGGGCTGCTGCTCACCGCGCGCCATCGATCCAGGCTGCTCATCGGTGGTCCTCGCCGAAAGGGAAAAATGCCCACGCCCGAGCGATGCCGAGGGAGGCGTGTGCGGGCTGCGCGGCCACGAGAGCGCAGCAAGGCGAGCGAGAGGCCGCGAGAGGACGGTCGGATGCCTCCGGAGGCGGCGAGCAGCAGGGGGCGCAGGGGTCGGGGATGGACAGACCCCCATTTAGCAAAACGTGGTTTAGTGAAAACGACCTGAACCCCAAACCTGGTGGGCGCAAGCCTGGAGAAGTAACGGCCGCGGCGCCCGCTCGAGAACCGCAAACGGACAATTCACTGATCGACGTGCCACTGTTGGGGGTGCTGTCCACCCCCGAAGGGGGGACACAGGGCACCGACCCTTCCTGGGTGTCGCAGCCGCGCGCGCGGTGGCGAGGCGAACTGATCGAGGAACACACACACAACAGTGAAGGGGCTCCAGGACACACAAGTGAGTACACACACAAATAACAGGAGATTCCTTACATGTTTCCCATAGTTTGGGGGCTTTCGTCTTCATCCCCACTTCCCATATGTTTCCATGTTTCTGGGGGATCGACTCTTCATTGTGTCTGTGTGTACTCCTCCCTCCTGAAGCAGGGCTGCTCGCACTCCGCTGCTCGGGCCGCGACCGCTGTGACGGCGCGAGCGAGCGAGCTTCTCAAGTCTGCACGCGAGCCACAAGCAGACCCGACTCCAGCAGAAGTACACTCGGCCCAGGGGGGGGGGGGGGGGCAGGGACGCAATGAAACAGGAAGGGTGCCATGAAATCTGGGGAAATATGATGACCCACGCCATGATACCACCCCCCCTAGTCATCACTCCCCTCCTTGCCGCCCCCGAAGGGGGAGCCCCGACGCTCCCGGGCACGGCGGGGGCTACCCAGGCCCCGAGCGGCGAGGCACTGGCGCGCACAGAGACATACCTTGAGCGGCCCCCGTTCACGATAGCGCTTTTCTCCCAAAAATTAATTCTCCCGCGCCTTGAGAATTTAACCAAAAAGAGCTAAGTACTGGAAGCCGAAACTCTATCACTTATATATTTATATATATATATATGTGAAATGAAGGAAGCAATATATATTATATAATATATATATATATATATATATTATTTTATATAATATAAAAAAGGGAGAGAAAAAAAAAAGAAAAAACGATTGAAACTCTGACCGCGAGTACGCCGCCCTGCGAAGCGATACCCCCGAGCCTGATCAACACGGAGCAACGCCAAACATGGCCGTTGCGCTGGGCAAGGTGAAGAGAGATCGCAAGACGACGCTGCCCAGACAAAAAGCGACCACATATTGAAATTGAAGCCGTGCCTCGACAACGATCGCGGGCCCCCCATCAAACGCTCCACATGGGCCGCGCGACGCCTCCCCCACCGCACAAATGACAGCACAAGGATGATAGCAGCAGGAGGAGCAAGGGCAGACGAATGAGGAGGAGAAGAAAGGCAGGAGGATAAGGAGGAGGAAGGGCAGGGGGTGGAGAAAGAGGTGAGCAGGAGGGGGAGGGAGAGGGGCAGGAAGACAGGGGGAGGAGGAGAAGTCCCGTCCCGCCGTCCTCGATCATCTCCTCACCGGCCGCGCATTTACATCTCACAGCGGCGTGGCGACGCCGCGGTGGTCTCAGGACCGCGGGCGAAACTCCGCGATAAACCAGACTTGGTGCACGCGTCGCGCGGGCGTTCCTGACACCGCGCGCGGTCGTTCGTCTCATGTCCTCCGCTTCCGCGGGTGGCGAACATCCCTGAAAGCCCTGCAAAACAGATGGCATGGCTCCTGTAATGGCCGCTTTCCCCCCCCATCTCCTGGTCCTCTACTGGTCTCATCCTCTACTGTCCTACCGTCCTCCTCATCTTCCTCCTCGAAGTCCGCGGGGGCGCCGCGAAGTCCGCGGGCTCGCCTACGCTGGGAGCCGCCGGCGTCCAAGGACGACGCGACGCACGCCGGCAGCTCCGACCGCACCCCCTTGTGCTGGAGTTCCGTCTTCAGCTTCTCGGCCGCGCCCTGTGGCGAGATCGTCGCGTTGCTCGTCGCCCATCTCGTCGTCCGTGTCCTCCTCTACCTCCACCGCCTGTCATCAGCCTCCTCCCGTTCTCCTCCGCCTCATCATAATCATCATCCTCCTCCGTTCGCCGCCTTCTCCTCCGCCATCCCCCCCCCCCCCCCCCTCATCTCACTCATCCCCTTCTCATCGTCGTCAGCGTCGCCATCGCGAGCCTCGAGGTTCTTCGGCCCCTTGAGCAAGGGGAATGCCCACTTCATCGAAAAGATGACGTACGTGAGCGAGACGGTGACCATGCCCGACCTCGCAGCCGTCTCCCAGCCACACACACACACACACCAGCTCGGAGGTGAAGGTGCCTGGGAATCGGCGGATCAAAACGATGCGCCTGTCCACGTCACCGCGCAACTCGGCCAAGGCCTTGAGCTGCGCGTTGGCAACGAGCTGTTTTGCCATGGGGTGAGGCGGCGAGGCGAGCAACGCCTCCGCGACTGGCTTCCAGTCAGGCTGCCACTCCTTGATGCTCACCGTCGCCGCCTCGAAGCCACCTATCCACCGCTGGCGCGTGGACGTCAAGCTGTTGTTCATCTGCGCCAGCGCGCCCGAACAGGACGGCCGCAAACGGAAGATGAGGCGGGCGAGAGGTGGAAGCGGAGCGGGGAGGGGGAGTGGGAGAGGACAAAGTGGATGATCGGCGGGAGACGGAGGTCGATGAGGGGCGAGGCGGAGGCGAGGGGATGATTGAGGAGGGAAGGCGCAACAGGACGCGGGGGCGGGACGGGGGCGGGGAGCGGGATCGGAGTCGAAGTAGGAGGGTGGAAGAGAGGAAGAGGATCGAACACACACTTCGATATGTGGTAGACGCCCTGCATAACTGCCACCATCTCTATCGCGCTCTGCCCATAAACCCCCATCCTCGATCACCAACCCCCTCATCCTAGCGTCGAGCGGGCTGCTCCCGAAGACGCGCCCTATCGCGAACGGCGCTGCGAAATGGGGTAACGTGCGCGGGCGCAAGAGTAAGTGTGGGAGGAGCTGGAGCTGGGAGGTTAAGAAGCAGGGGGAACCCATCGGGAGGATAACGCTAGTTGAAAGTCGTCCGAAGCTGGAAGAGCATAAGGATGAGGATGGGGAGGAGGCGGAGGGGGTGGGGGCGAGGAGAGATGGGCGGATGCGAATGGGGGGGGGGGGGGGGGGGAGGAGGAGGAGGAGGGGCGGGAGGAGGGAGGGGGCGCTGATGGGGGAGGAGGAGAAGGAGGAGGGGGAGGAATATGCGGAGGAGGATGAGGAGGATGAGGAGGAGGATGTTCATATCACCCCGGGCCCCACTCGGCAAACTGCTGCCCGCTCTCCTTCTCGTGCGCACGACGGAAGGAGTTGGCGGTGCCCTGGAGGTCCTTGACCGCCTGCGCGCCAGAGAGCCACGCCTTCGCCGCCTGCTCATCAAGATCGCAGTCGCACTGCACGAACGGGAGGCCTGCCAGCCAGACCTTGACACACCCAACAATGAGCCCCACCCGCGAGCGGAACTTGACGTCGCAGAACCGTGCCGCCTCGACCGCGTCCTTGAATGACTGCTCGGCGTCCTGCGTCATGGCCGCTCTGTAACCTGTTCCTACTACCAAGTGGTACTGGCCCAGGATGTCGTCACGCTGGCACAACTCCGCGGCCCAGCTGGCGGTCCAGAAGCTGTCGCCGTAGTTGCCGAAGATCGCCCCATCGCACATGCGCAGGAACGTTGACATGCGATCCGCGCGCCGGGCAGCCGACATGCCCTTGACCTCTGTGACCCCTGCCGATGAGATGAACTTGTCGAACAACGACTTCATGTCCGTCTCGAGGTCATGTCCATCCCAGAGCTCCTCCAGTATTTTCATGTTCTCGCCGAACGACTGGATGTATTCTGGCACCTTGCTGATTTGGCAATCGGCGCCCTGACGGGAGTCGAGCAACTGGATGGTGGCAGCCGCATTCTGGAGCAACTCGACCACGATCTGGTATTCAACCATGTCAATGCCCTTCATCTTCTCGCTCAGTTTCGGCACCTGCTCGCATGCCGCGACCAGGTCAGTGGTCAGTTTGACGCCTGCGATCCACTTCTCGCCATCCCAGCGGGGCTCCTCCTGGGGGCGATCCAGCCAGCCGATCATTGTACCGACGAGCTCCTCGGGAAAGGCAGATGATGGCCAAGCACGTGAAGGAAGGCGACGGGAAGATAGATACACATTGAGAGGGTGGGGGGGGGGGACTGACTGAGTAGGGCAGTCGAAGGGGGCGGCAGCAGATGGCACGCAGTCCTGGCCCATGCACAGAATCAGGTCCGCGGAGATCGCCACGTATTGATACAATGGATCGTCGACGATGTCCTTGCACAGGTACCTCGTAGAAAACGGCGTTGCCTTTCAAAGGAGCCTCGTGATGCGGTCGAGGTGGCTCAGCGCGCTGGCGACACGGGACCTCGCATCCAGGGTGGTTGCGTCCTTCCTGGCGTAGTCAACGGCCATGCTGACAGCGTCCACCGTTCGTTTCTGCAGGTCTGTACCAGCTGAGTATCCAGCGATGGCTACCTCGACGTCACGAAGGAGCTTCTTGGCTTGCGGCCACTGCACTGCCGACGACGCCATCGGCCACCGGTTATCAAAGATACCACGAATACAATCCGAGGCCGTCTCCAGCTCGACGACCCCTGGCGTCGCGTCCTCGTCGAGCATGCCCATGACCGTTTTCAAAGCAGACGTGTCGCCCTTGAGCTCGGACGATGCCAACGTCGGCACTGAGGACGCGATGCGGAGCAGGTCCTGCCGGAGGATCTTGGGGTCGCCCTGGGCGGCCATGCTGATTTTCATCTTGAGCATGTCCACTGTCATGGCAAGCTGACCATCTGGTGTCGGGAAGCCAGCCTCAGTAAGCTTCCCGGGCTCTAGCTGCGTCCACATGTGCTCGTCCAGTGGCGCAGCCTTCGCGCGGCGACTAGGCGGCGATAGCTCGGCTGATCGCGGCGTCCAACTAGCTGGCCCCATCCCCCTCTAAACCCTGACTCCACCCTCCATGTGCCAAACGCTCCCCAGCCCAACCCCCATTCAAGGCCGCCCTCCATTCAGCCACCCTTCCGAGGAGATCAAGGGAGGGCAAAGCGTTCGACCAGATACTTTGGACAGCCACCACTGAGCGCCGCGACCCAGTCCAGCAATCACATATAGTCAGTCTCGTGCGTGCCTCCACCTGTTTCGCAATGAACTCCTGAAGCATCCAGTGAGGGAAAGGAAGCGCTGGCCACTGGCGGAGTGGCAAAAAAACATGAGGCTCTGCTTATACGCGGAAGCGAACGCCTTGTCAAAAAACTCCCTGACTTCATCCAAGCCGTAGCCATATTCAATGCCTCCTGGCCCTGCTTTCGCAACGCCTGGACTTCATCACTGTCAATGTACAGCTCGGGCGCGTTATTGCCGAGCTCCGCGGCAGCCTGTCTCAGACTTGTAGGCGCTCTCCGCAGCGATCGCGTCTGAGAAATCACTGAATGCCTTGGTCAACTGCCTGACAAAGTTCTTATCGAGAAGTGCTTCTCGTCTTGGTTCGAGGCGCGGTAGTCGTCTAGGTGGGTCAGTTGAGCGGCGCGCCTGTTGCCGCGGGGGCGTCCAGGGCCGCGCTTCTTGGCATCGGGCTCCTCGCTGCCGGCGCTGCTCGACGACTGGAGGCGTTTCTTGCTCGCGCCCTTTGCCTTGACCTTGGCCTTGCCCTTGGGGTCGGCCTTCGTCGACGCCTTGCCCCCTCGAGCTGATTGGCTCGCACCGCCCGGGATCAACGCGGGGACGTTGCCAGCCTAGAAGCCGCCGAAGACGCCGGGCTGCGTGACCGAGCTCGACGGGGGCTGCGGCGGCGGAGCTGGCGGCTGCGATGACGATGGCGCGATGGCTGGCGCAGACGCCTTCGCAAAGATGGATGGGGCTGCCTCGCCAGTGGGGCGAGCGAAGGCCGCGGAGAGGCTGCCCGATAAACCAGTAAAGGCGCGGTCCAGTTGACCATCGAAGATCGCCGTGTCCGACGCGTGGTGAGTGCGCTCCTGCCCGACCCCCTGGAGCTGAATGTGATTCACCATCCACTCGAGTTTGCCCGGCATCCGGACGCACTGGTGCCCTTCGTACATGACGACCTGATGCCCTTTGCCGTTCGCGTAGGGGTCGCCCATCTCCTCGTGGTAGTCAGCCAGCAACACAATGCGGCCAGGAGCTCGCTCGCTGTGAACCTCCTTTTTTTTGCAAGACATGACTTTCTCATCCACGGCCTCCCAGGTGACCCTGGTCCCACGGGTGCCCTTCTCTGAGATGAATACGAGCACGGCCTCGTTCCTCCTCATAAAGAACTCCGCGCGCGTCTCCTTCGACGCGCCGATCACAGGCGCCAAGAGAGCACACGTAGCCGTCGATGCCTGCTCGGCGTAAAGCCTGATTGGGGGGGGCGATGGGGGTGCGACTCATCCACCATAAGCCTCGGATCCTCCGACGCGTCCACCACTGCCGCCGCTTCGACTTACACTCCTCCAGCTACTGCACTGCCTCCCCCTCGCCACCTCCCCTGGGCCCCCATCCCCTGAGCCCACCCCCCCCTCCTGAGTCCCCGACTTCCCCACCCCCCTGAATCGCATCGCGAAGCTGACTCGTGCTAAATCAACCGATCGCCAGCTGGCTGGACCCCGCCCCGTCCGTCTATCTGGCCCCCGCCCCGTCCGTTCTCCGTCGACCGTTCCCCATTGAAATCCGCGGGGCCTGCGTGCGCCCGCACGCAGTAAAAGCAGAACCCGCCGCGGTTATTGTGCCCCTTCGGCTTGTGGCCCCAGCGCAGGCACTCGAGCGGGAAGACATGGTCAAACTCGGTGCCCCTCCGGCCGCAAAGCCCGCGCTCGCGGCCGCCCGGCATCACCTGGGAGGCGCGCAACACCAGTGAGGGAGGGCGACGGTGGAACAAGTAGAAGGAGGATCACAAGGAGAAGGCGCACAAGGAGCACAAGGACAGGCGCCGGCGCACAAGGACCACAAGGACAGGAGCAGGAGCACCAGGAGCACAAGGACAAGAGCACAAGGATAACTGGATCACAATGGGAAGGACAGGACGACGTTCGACGAAGGAGAAATAGGGCGGGATACGACGGTGAATGGGGCAGCAGACGCGGAGAGAAAGCGCGCGGGGAGGGGGGGGGGGCAGGAGCAGAGAGGAAAAGAAAATTGACGAGGAGAAGGACGCAATAGCAGGCGGAGATAACGCGGGAGGACAGGCGGGAGGAAAGGGCGGTGGACGGAGGAGGAAGACGATTGCGGGTAGAAGGAAGCATGACCTCAACGGAGACGCCGCTCTCGGCCGTCTGCTGCACGACGACCTTCTCGACGTTGTCGGCCCCCCATGAGCCGTAAGTCGCCGCAGAGAGTTCACCGCGGCCGTAGGTGAGGTCAGGCATCTCTGCTTCCAGGTCGCTCATGGCGGCGAGCTCTCGGGAGATCGGAAGAGGGGTCAGGGGGCGGTTCCCTGACGAAGAGCGCGCTCGAGCAATCGAGCTGGGGGGCAGAAACAGAGGGGCCGACTTACAGCGCGTGCAAAACCTGCGACCCCGCTGACCCTGGACCATGGACCGAACGGCGCGTATTAACCATGGACCCCGCGGACATGACAGGATGCCTGGAACGCGGAAATGCCAAGATGCCTGGATTCCCTAGGACCGCCAGCTGAGACCCAGGCGGAACCGCCACGCGTTTCGAACGCCGCATATATCGTCTACCATCCGGCAGGCGAGAGCAAGCATCACGGGAAGGACAGGACACCGCGGAGGAGGAGGAGGGCGCACGCGGAGGAGGGCGAGCAGGAGGAGAGGGAGGACAATGACACGCAGGATGACGGGGAGGAGGATGACGAAGCAGGAAGTGGACGAGGAGGAGGAGAAGGAGTGGCGATGTCAAAGTCGTTCACCAACGCTGAACGGCCCAAGACACCAGCAATGGCATCAGGTCCCAGGAGGTGGAGACGGGGCGAGGAAATTAAGGGCGTCGGAGTAGGAGACACCGTCTTGTGCACAACTCCTCTCGGATGCCACTGGAAGTCGCGAACCCCCGGGCCGTGGCAAACCCGATGCTCGAAAACCAGACTCCCGCGAGTCCCGGCGAACGGCGGGGGGGGTTCATCTAGGCGACGATCGGCGCGCGGCATCTTGTGCTGCGCTAAGAAAAAAACAAGAGAATGCAGTCCAGCGGAGTTCCTCCTACTGTCCACCTCCACCTCTCACGACCCGCCCTCCTCCCCCTCATCGTGCTCACCCTCCTCCTGCAGCCGCCGTCGAATCCGATTAGAGGCGACGCCACTTAGCGACGTCGACCCAATCCCACGAAGGCGGCGAGAGTTACAGCCGCGAAGGGGAACGCGCTGTACGCGTTCCCCACCAAGAGCCTAGCGGTCGTCTCATCCAGGTCAGCTGCGGCGCCGAAGAAGCCGATCAAGCGCAGGAGCAGCTCGCCAGCGATGAGCCTCGTCGGCGGCAGATGAAAGCAGCTGGGGGAGGAGAGATTGGAGACCATCACGACGTTGCGAAATGGAAGGGCGCTACTGGGG
>CAUYUJ010012641.1:2500-10000 GCA_963575745.1 Prorocentrum cordatum | reverse complement strand
GGCTCCCCCAAGAGGGTCCCAAGAGGGGCCCAAGAGGTCTCCCCGAGAGCGCCCAAGAGCGCCCCAAGAGCGCCCCGATGCTTTGGGCTCCCGAGGAGGGATCCTAATTGAAGCTCCCCTCTTTGTTTGACCGATGCCTTCCAAGATGGCTACAGGAGCGCCCCTAAAGCTCCCGAGAGCGCCCCAAGAGGGCCCCAAGAGGCGCCCAGACGGCCCCAATCGGCGCCCAAGGGGCCTCCAAGAGGCTCCCAAGAGAGCCCCAAGAGGCCTCAAGAGGATCCCCGAGGCACCCAAGACGCTCAAGGACGGCCCTGGGCCCGCCAAGATGCCCACCCCTAACGCTCCAAGAGGCACCTAACAAGCTTCCAAGAGTCATCCGAGGAGACTCCGAGAGGCACTCAAAACGCGTCTGGCTCTTCTGTTCGCCTTTTTCCTCCTCCTCACATCCTCACCGCCCTTCTTCTCCTCGTGTTCCTCCTCCTCATCCGCGTACTCCTCATCCTCCCTCGCCTCTAATCCTTCTGCTCGCCCTCCTCCGCCTCCTCCTCCTCCTCATCCTCTTCCTCTTAGTCGGCGTCGGAGCTCGAATCTTGCCCCGACTCGCAAGGAGAGTCAGACACTGCACACGACTGGCCCCCGCACACCGCGATGGCGAGCATATTGTTCGCGTATGTTCTGATGCGGATTGCCTTTTGCAACCCTCTGGCCGCAAATTCGCACGAACGGCTGGAGAAAATAAGCCCGGAACTGCGGAGCTGGGATGTGATTGTACTTACAGGTGCTCACAGATGGGCGATAGCAGAGGCGGTCATCAGTACACGAACGGACTTTCACTGGGGATTGCAGCTGGAGGGGAAGAAGGGACGATGGGTGTCTAAAGCGTGTGGGCTGTGTTTCTTGATAGGACATCAGATACAGACACGATCGTTGAGAGCACTCTTCACACCACCAGCTTGCTACCAATGGAGGGCAGCGGGAATCCGACTCACCACGAAAGAGTTCGATTACACGATGTTCGAGACCTACCTGCCGCCTACCTGTTACAAGAACTACGGAAATGTATCGGAGCGAATCTTAGAAAGAGTGGAAGGATGTGCAGACGGGGTCGCATGCAGGTCTAAAATTGCAGTAGGAGGGGATGTCAACAGCCAGCTCGGACTGCATCGTCGCTCGGATGGAGGGATGGACAGGAGCAGGTCCCACACTATCGGACCAATGGCGAAAGAGGTCGAGAGTGAAAACGGCGGGGCTTTCCGGCGCTTCTGTGCGCACAGCGAGCTTGCGGTTGCGACGACGTATCATGACAGTGGACCGACGTACTATGGGAACAAGGGGGCAAGCTCAAAAATTGACCGTGTGACCGTCCCTGTGGCTGCACTCCCCTTGGTCCAGACCTGCACCACCTCGAGAGGCTCAACAAAAAAGCTCCAGAAGATCCGAAGTAGAGGCCACCGAGACCATCTTCTTGTAATAAGCCCAAAACAACGTTTCCCAACTCCCCGCCAATATAGGAATGCAGGAAGTGTCGACAATGATCAGCTCATGGAGTGCCTGACGACGGGGCGGAAGAGAGCCGAGCTGTTCGAAGCGTTCGACACCAAACTTCGAGAAGGGGGGAGGGTGCATGGGAGCAGGTCACGGGTAACGCAACTCCAGACGAAGTTTGGAAGTGGTCTGCGACAGCAGGGGAGGCAACGGAGGAGGTCTTCCCCAAGCGCAGGAGAGAGGATGACGAAGGAGTGCAAATGCCGAAGAAGCAGAGGTCCGAGCTTTTGACCAAACGACGGGATCAGCGGGAAAACATTGTGGATTGCGAGACCCAACCAGAGTTTGGCGCAATCTGCGAAGACTTGGCGGAGGTGTCTGCGGTGCTCAAGACAGTGAAGGAGGCTGCGGGGAAATAGAGAAGGGCTCGCATTGTGGAAGTAATCTGGCAAGCATAAAAAGCTAACAACCACAATGAAATGTACCGACTGAGAGACTCGAATATCAAAGAAACGGGACGGTGCCCCCAAAGCGGTACTATTTCACTCCAAAAGTCTGGTGGGACCGTGCTGAGTGGGAAAGCGAACTCCAGAAGCACCCCCACGAGGGAAGACTGGCTGCCGAACCACCGGACCTCGAGACTTACGTTGCAGACCATGATGAACAAATTGCTGAGCATGTCCCACTTCTAGTAGACCACGAGACGACACGTGCGGTTGAGAAGGATCGAGGCTTAACACGATCATGACGTATAAAACGGGCTGGAGCTCGGGCGAGGCGCTGGGCAGAGGAGGGGGAGGTGGATGACGGCAGAGCGTTGCAAGATTGCGATGTGACACCGCACCACGCGGGCAAGTTTGCAGGAGCAGGGGCAATCTTGCAAGGGCTTGACCATGTACGATTGAAGTGTCGGACAGGACAGGTGACCCCACTGGGCTGGCATCGCTCGGTCTCTTGTGCAGCAGCGAAGCACGATGGCAAGCAAGGCGTTGCAAGCAAAAGGGTGATGCATGCGTGCTGCTCGATGGGAATGGGGTGGTACAGAAGAACCCACTTTCGAGGGCAAGCCCCTGCCCACCCGAGTTGGGCCCACGGAAGCCCCGCCCACAGGTGTCAGGAAAATGCCTTAATCTGTTTGTCGGCCACCCAATGGAAAGCCAAGCAAGCAGGAACGAGCCGCGCATAGCACCTACGATGGCACGAATGCGCTCGCAAATACCAAACGCCCGTTGTTGCAAGTCTCTGCCGGGTCGACATCAGCCAAAGCGGACAAGCCCTGCGCCGCGCAAGCTATTAACTATACGAGCATGAACACGGAGTGTTCCGTAGGATGGTTACATGCGCTGACGACACAGGGGGGCACACATGTGTTTCACACTGTGCCCGAGGCACTTGAATAACACGTATAACTTGTACGTGGAAAAATGGCGGGTCCAAGAGCGAAAAGCAGACCCCGACCAGACTCTCCACGACTGTGATATGGATGGCGCGCGCGGCGCGACAGTGTTTCAGTCGAAAGAGAGCGCTGCTCGATCAATCTGCGTAGCTCTAAGGCCAAGGGCCCTTTTCTAGAATAAACGGCGGCGGCCGGGATAACTACAAGCAGAGGGGACAAACAGGGACAGAGGAACAGGTGAGCAGCCTCTGGGCCGTTCTAGGCTTTCTGGGGAAACCTCTTCGGGCCTCTCTCTCTTCCTGGGGGTGAGCTTGAATCACACTCCTCCTGGTCACCGTCTAGGGTGCCCGTAGCGGGGACTAAACACAAGTCACTCGCAGCTTCGTTCTGAGCGGGAAAGATTACCCTTGATCATCGAAGTAGCGGGAGTGCAAAAAAGACAACACTTCTCGCAACACGTCCGCGGGCAAACAGGCCCGCACGGCTTGCAACGCAGGCTTCCCACGGGGCGATTTAACGGGAGCTCGCACGCACCTGCAACACACATTCTCGTACATACGGGCACTCGGCTCGATATGATTCTTCCTATTCCTTCGTAATAAGACAGCAATAAAATCTGAAATGGATGTGGTCGTCACTACTTTAAAAACAATAATAATAAGCTGTGCACGCTGAATGAAGATTCTGCAATGCGGAGATTCGTGTAGATCTTTGGCTGGGTGTGACAAACAACTAAATATAAACTTACATAAACGGAGCCGGGTGTAAATTCTTCTCTGCAATGCGGACTTCCGTCAACGGGGGTCGCGACAGGCGACCATCCGGCAACAGCAAAGACGCCCAACAGGCCAGAGATCGACGTGCCGAAGACCTCGTACAGTTCAGAGGAGGCCAGGAACATGCAGAAGTGCGCGCCCAGAGCTCAGAGTGCATCAAGACCAGACCGCTGGGAATGACGTCGGCAATGGCATCCCGACGGACGACCTCTCATCAGAGCGTGAATTACCTCCCCCGCTTTCGCTTCCAGGCAAAACCAAGCCATACCACGCGCCTCCTCGTCAAGCGGCCTGACCAGTACAGGCCGCAATTTGGCATCGTTTGGTATCTCTTGGAAGCGAGGGTGGTCAAAAGCGAGGTAGGCTTGTTTTCTCCCGATCTCAGACAGGGGGTGCGTGCCGGAGAAAAAAAACTGGCCCCAGCTCAGGCGACGACCAGGGACCGACCTCCGGCACAGGCGGGGGGGGGGAGGCGTTCCGGGGCCACCGCGCACGTCGGGAATTCGTGGAGGATTGTCGGGGGCACACCACAATCACCGCGCGACTCTCTAGAGGGGCCACATGCGAGTCCTGCCCCTGCCCCCCACGGTTTCTGAGGGGGGGGGTGGGGCTCACTTCGCTCGGGAGCCCCGCCCTCCCCCTCAGAAGTCGTGGGGGGTAGGGGTAGGGTGCGCATGTGGCCCCCTGTCATTGTCAGGGGTACACCATAATCACCACGCGACTCTCACGAAAAGACTCGAGAGGGCCCGAGAACTGTTGTGTCGATGTCTGTTCTGGTCTTCGTCTCCCGTGTGTGTGCTTTCCGGTTCCCTGGAGGCTCTTTGGGGGGGGGCCCGCCTCGTCTCTCTTCCTCTCGAGGTGCCGTCGTCGTCTCCTCACTGCTTGGGCCCCCCCCCATCGCCCCTCTGAGGAGTCTGGGGGTGAGGCCCCTCTGTCTTGCTCCGCAGGGCTCTCTAAGAAGAGCGTCCTGCAGTGCGGCCCCCCTCTCGGACTCCCCCGAGGGGCGCCCTGGGCCGGCCATGGCAGTTGGCTGGGCCCACTCCATGCCCTCGCAGAGGCCCAACTGTCTTGCTCACGGCAGGGACATGCCTCCGATGTGCTTATCCTTATCCTTATCCTCGTCCTCTTCCGTCTCCTCCGTCTCCTCCTCCTCCTCCTCCTCCTCCTCCTCCTCCTCCTCCTCCTCCTCCTCCCCCTCCTCCTCCTCCTCCTCCTCCTCCTCCTCCTCCTCCTCCTCCTCCCCCTCCCTCGAACGACAATGACTGTTCCCCCATGTGCTCCTACGCTTCCATGATCGCCTCAACTCGCCTGGGCGTGGGTTTTGGATGGGATGGTGGGGATACGCGAAGCCGCGAAGCGTCAAGAATTGCTCCATTCTTGTTTTGCACGCCAAGATGGGGCCAAACAATGTGAAACAACAACACGCGTCACCCCGAAAACCGTGTGAAATTGTTCCACTCGTGTTCTGGACGCCAACAGAAGGCAATACAATATGGAACAACACAAGGATGACACGTGTTGCCCCGAAAACCGCTTCATCGGGCGAGGCCCCAAAAGTGGTCCAAGAAGGCCGCAAGAGGGCCCCAATAGGCGGCCAGTGGTGGGAAAGCGAAAGGGTGTTCGGAGCCGTGCCCTCCAAAGAGGCCCCCAAAGCCCGCAACAGGCCCTCAGGAGACGCCCCGAGGCCCCGAAGAATCCCCTAAGGGGCCCTCCGTTTCAGCCCAAGACGGCCCCAGAGGCCTCCGAGATTGCCCTAAGCAGCCCAAGATGCTCCAAGAGAAGGCCCAAGACGAGCCGACGGGGCGCCGATAAACCCCCCAAAGCGGCCCCAAGAGAAGGCCGAGAGGGAATGCAAGCGTTGTGTTCTCCCCATCCCTTCCCATTGCGCTGTGTTTTCTCTATCGTCCGACGTGAGTCGTAGCGGACCTGGAACTCCAACGAGGACCTCATCGTGCTATGCGCAATCGGAAAGAATGGACCTGCGTAAATTGGAGGACGAGGTGGCGTATAAGCCGGATAATGAGCAGGAGGAAATGGAGGATGATGAGGAAGGAGGACGAGGAGGGCGAGCACGAAAAGTAGTAGCAAGATCTGGAGTGGAAGGAGCGGGAGGAACAGGAGGACCAGGGGGAGGCGGAGAAGGTGAAATGAAGGAGGCAGCAACGATGAAACAGGACTCGGATCCAGAAAAGTGGCCCGCGCTGGGGTAGAATGCCATTCTGAACGACGGACGCAGAGCGCCGATCTGAAAATGACGCCCACGGTGCAGCTGGAGCACCATTATACCGAAATCAATCGGATTGTAAAACCCGTCAGAAAAACCAACGTTTGAAACCCAGGGTGGCAAAACGTACGCGGAATGGGTCGAACATCCCCAGGACATATTCAGGGGAGAGAGAAGAGTAGTCTCATAATGTGTCATTATGAATGGGCCATGGAAGTCTTGCCCCTCAACAGATCCCCCCGACGCAATCAACATGCCGTTGCGAGACACCCAGCTCCCCAGAAACCCCTCCGAAGTCCAGGAAGCCCTCAAGATGGGCCCCGAAAGGCCCCTACGGAGCTATAATACGCTTCCCAGAAAGCCCCAAGAGGTTCCCAAGAGGCCTCCTGGAGGCTCTCCAGGGGGTTCCGAAGAGGCCCCATGAAAGAGAACAGCATGACAAAACGTCATGGAAATGTTTGAGTTTGTTCAGAGTGGTGCTCAAGAGAGGGACTTCCTGAACAAACTGGAGGATGAAAAGGGGAAGCAGAAGAAAGACGAGTACGCCGCGACAACAGGTCAAGATCGACTAACTGAAGCTCGGGTTCAGCCTGAGCATACCCAGGAGCGAAATTGATAAGCGCGCCGTCGGAGGAGGCGGAAGACGCGGGGGAGAAAGTGGAGAAGCATGTGGAGGAGGAGGGAGGATGGTGCAGAGCGAGTGTGTTCAGGACGGCTCTCGCGAGAGTGTGGCTCTGGAAAAGGACGGAGGAAGAGGCGGGGAAGGCGGAGAGGGCCTAGGAGTAAGGAGTGGGGTTCGTCAGGACAGGAACTATTCGGGCTTCTTCCGCCGAGGTGCCTCTTCCGGAGCACAAGTGGTTCGGGCTCTGTCTGTCGAAGGGCCCCTCCCAGGCTTGCTCAGGACTGGCCCTCGTGATGGGGCTCTTCCCGAGCAGGGAGGACGAGCAGAGGCGGTCGAGAAGGATGGGATGGAGGCAGAACGCCTCGGAAGAGAGAGAGAGAGAGAGAGCGAAAGAGAGCGAGAGCAAGCGAGAGAGAAAAACAGAGAGAGAGAGAGAGGAAGCAAAGAACGGAGAGAGACATCATTTCCCTGGCGCCTGATGCTGAAAAAAAAAGGGCGCAAGCAGTCACAGCAGAGGCCCGGCCCTTCGCGCTGCCGGAGGTCGGCTGCCGGGCGCGGCGGAGGGGGGGCAGGGGCAGGCCCACGCACCCTTGCCGCTGAGGCCCGGCAACGCGCGAGGCCGCCGCGCGTACAGACGTGAGCTTACCGGCCTGGCACTTATCCCTATCCCTACGCCAATCTTAGGGATCCCCTTCTTGTTGACGCCAATCTTGGGGATTCCCTCTTTTTTGGACGCCTGGCACCTCCTCGTCACGGTGCCAATCTCAGGGACTCCTTTATGTTTTGAGGGCGAATCACCAAGATCGTCATCGCCTTTTGGCGTGTCGATCTTGGGGATAGGGATACGTTCGAGGCTGGTACATGAACTCCTGTTGGGTTCATAACTGTGGCTCTTCCTGGGTTAGCTTCCGATGACCAGCTCCTGCCGGAGCCGGAGCCGGCGACGACGGTTACGCCTTGCCCCTCGCATTGTCGACGCTGGCGTGCTGTTGTACAT
>CAUYUJ010012640.1:10000-14941 GCA_963575745.1 Prorocentrum cordatum | reverse complement strand
CCGCCTCCGCCTCCGCCTCCTCCTCCTCCCCCTCCTCCTCCTCCTCTTCCTCCTTCCTCCTCCTCCTGGCTCAAGCCGCTCTGGCTCAAAGCCTACCGTGGGCAGGTGGCGCCTGCTTCCATCTTTTCAGCCTACCGTAGGCAGGTGGCGCCTGTTTTCTCGCTAATCAGCAGCGCAGCCCCAGGCCAGCAGCCAAGCCTGGGGCCTCCCTCGTTCCAATCAGACATGGGCGGCCAGCGACAGCCAAGCCGTGGCAGAGGCGACGGACGGAAGTACCTCTGCTGCCAGTCTGGTGGATGCAAAGGATGGACATGGGCGGACAAGCCGTTCAAGTATTGTGGTCAGTGTGGCTCAGCCTTCAAAAGACGAAAGACAGGTCAGCCTGCTTCGGCCCCCCAGTCACAGACTACATCAGGCGGCACCCCCAACAGGTGGCGCAGGCGCTCGTCCAGCCCAGCGCCGAAGAGCCACCAAAAAGGAGCTGCAGTTGTGCGTGAACCCGATGAACCAGATCGAGATCCAGTTGCCGTGTGCTCGGCAGCTGTTCAGTTCTGGAAGAAAATGGAAGGCGTCAAAGGGAGTCACTACCTGCAGGCCGTGGAGGAGTTAAAAGCAGCGAAAGCATCGACACTGGCAGCCAAACCTTGGGACCAGCAGCGGAAGTCGCTGCACGACCAGCTCGAAGCCGCCAAGAAGAAGCTGCTCAGTGCCCAACAGAATTGTGACAAAACGTGTGGGGCCAGGGTCACCCTGGCCAATGACTACACCAACCAGTGCAAGCTCGTCGCCGACCTGTCAGCGGAGACGCAGCAGTTAGAGACCCAGCACAAGATGGCAGTGGAGCAGGCGCTGAAAGAGCACGTCAGCTCCTCGGCCCCCTCGCTGGAGACGTGCATCACCAGCCAGTTCCCGCCTGGGCTCGCGCCGTCCGCTGAGGTGGAGCAGGCCGTCATGCAGTTGTCGGCGAAGCTACACGACGAGTGGCAGGCAGCCCAGGCAACCCAGGCCAGCTCTCAGCAGGCCCAGACGGCGCCCCAGGTGGCGGCGGCGTCCCAGACGGGCGCCGAGGAGGTGGCCGCAGGCCCAGCCGCTGCAGCTGCCGACCCGATGGCGCCGCTGCTGGCCGCGGATGGCACCCCTGCCAGCCGTCCCAGGCCGCCACTGCCACCCCTTCGGGAGACGTCACCCCTGAGCTGGCTGCAAGCCTGGACGTCGAGGCCGAGGCCATGCAGCTGGACCAAGACGAGGCAGACAAGCGGGGCCAGGGCATGAAGCGCGCAGGCGACGCGATCGACCAGGTTCTGAACATCAGCGGCCAGAACACGGCGCTCACGCCCCAGTAGCAGATGGCCAACGCGGCGCTCCAGTCCAGCGCGAAGGCCCTCTGCCTGGCCAACAAGGGCAAGGGCGGCAAGGGGGCGGACGGGATGCCGCGTGGGTAACACGGTCAGGTTCGCCACAATCAGTGGAAGCTGCTGGAGATCCAGTCTGATGTTTCTGAAGTCAAAAGCAGCCGAGACGGTGGACATCATCTGCTGTCAAGAAATTCGGGTATTGAAAGATGCGCTCCCTTTCATCGTACAATGGTGCGAGCGAGAGGGGTGGAATGCGATGCTCTCTCCAGCCGTGCTCAGCGAGAAAGGGTACCCAGCCAAAGGGACAGGGAGTTTGATTCGTGACGGGCATGACTTTGGAGTATCTCGTGCGCCAGTGCCTGCAGGGGTAGCAGAGTCACGGTGCACAGCAGTTTCACTAGAGCTCCCTGGACATCGTCCATTCGTACTAGTATCACTCTACTTGGCCGACGGGGTGGGCCTTAACAAGTATAACTGAGAGCTCTTAGCTGGGGTCGCAATGATTCAGGGCGCTGCACGACAGCCACTCATCATTGCTGGGGATTTCAATGTTCCGACGAGTAAGCTTATCGAGTCGAACTACCCGCTGAGAGCTGGCCTTAAGATTTTGGCCCCGACCAAACTAACATGTAAGATGAAGAAGTCTGAGTCCATCATCGACTTCGTTCTCGCCTCGTCGTGTTTCGTCCAGGAGGACCTCTCAGGGGCCACTGTTCTGGACGAGTACCCCATGGGCCCGCATAGGCCCGTGCTGTTCCAGCTGCGCTGCGGGAAGCCCTTCATGGTGCCAGTCTTGGAGAAGCCCCAACTTCTCGCTACTTCCAGGCCTTGCGGGCCGACAAACCATGTGCCGTCTTGGGGCCGTGCGGAAGCCGCCTTGGATTTCCGGGGCCCGGTCATTGATAGAGAGTCTGGGATTGAGGCCCGCTTGCTGGCCCTAGATTCGGCGTACCAGCACATCGCCTCGGACATGGCGAAGACGATGAGCATTCGCACTGGCACTCCGATTAAGCCGCCCACCGCCCCGCGAGTGGGTCCCCCACAGATCCGCTGGGCACCGTGGAACCCAGGGCCAGTTGGAGGAGTCTGCCAATTCCGATTCGGTGGCTGAAAACAAAGTTATGGATGTCATCCGACGGGTTTGTTCCAAGGAGGAGTTCTACCTTTCGGAGATTCTGACCAGCATCCAGTCACCACCCCCAGAGCTCGAAGGCACCGAGGAGTTTGCCCGTTTGTTCGCCAGTGTTAGGACTGCTCTAGGCGCTGCTGCCCAGGACCAGGACAATGGCCAGATGGATCCCAAGCTCGTGTTGAAGGTATTTGAAGAGCTCGATGATGCAGTTGGCCGCGCGCTCCAAGCTGAGGAGGCCAAGGACCGACAAAGTGAAGCAACGTCTCGGAACAACTGGGTCCAGGAGGCCATGTCTCGGGGAGTTGGTTGGGCCCATCGCTGGACCTCGAAGCTCACGTCCTGGCAACCTCAGAAAGTTTGGCGCCCCGAGCTGCAGACATGTTCAGGTCGGCCTTCAGAGTTGCCCCAGTCCGAGGCAGCCCGCCTCGCAGGACTGCGGCAGGCCACGCCGCAGGAGCAAGACTTTAACTTGCCGCCGGCCGAGCGTGACCGCTTGGAGCCCATCACGCCTGGCCAGATCAGATCGGCTGCCAAAAGATTCCCGAAATCTACCAGCCAGACTTGGGATGGGTTTCACCCTCGCCACTTCGCTTATCTCAGCAATGTTGAACTTGAACATGTGTAAGCTTTTGGCAGCGATCGAGGATATTAATATTTCCGACAGCCATCCGTGGCGCCATTATCACGCTGATTGAAAAGCACAAGCCTGACCAGTCTGCGCGAACCAAAATTCGCCAGGAGGAAGCTCGTCGGTGGGAAAGGGCCAACAGGAGGCCTTATCTTGCTCATCAGTCTGGTCGCGGTGTGCTTGAAACTGTTTATACCCAGGCCTTGAAGGCTGGACTTGCTGGCTATCAAGCTGTTCACACTGGTGGGTTTTATGGGAATTATCTAAATATTATGAGAATGCCACTCGGAAGAAATGGAAATCTCGGGCGATCTCTTCTGGATTTTCGGAGGCGCTCACGCGTAGTATGATGAATCAGTGCGGGGGCCCCAGGGCTGTCGCAACCAGAACATTGGCTATCTACGCGGGGTGTGCTACCAAAGGCTTCCCTGCTGGCTGCTCGCTTGCGACTTACAACGTCCAAATGTATACGGTTTCCCCCATGGACCCCTGGGTTCCGAAGTTCCCCACCGTGGACCCCTCAATCTTCATAGATGATTTCACGTTGACAAGCAACAACACAAGCGTTCGCCTGTTGGCGTCGGACCTGGCGCAGGCCTCCGACAGCATGCTAGATTTAATCGAGGAGGACCTCGACTGCTCGGTCGCCTTGCACAAGGCTGCGGTGCTGGGCTCGTCTGATGAAGTCCAGCATCGCCTGGCCAAAGCTCTAGGCAAGCACAGCGGACCAGAGGGAGTCAACCAAGCACAGTCTGCGCCAAACCTCGGCGTCGATTTCACCATGGGCAATAGGGTCTCGGAGAAGGCCCGAAAAACTCTGGCGAAGCGAACCTCCAAGATGAAACGTCGACTCCACCGCATGGCCCAGATTAGGCGAGCAGGTGCGAATATGCGGAAGGTTTATCAGACAGGTTTGAAAGCAGCCGCCTACTACGGCGCCGAGGTCGTCGGCCTCACCAACCCTGAGTTGCACGAAGCCCAGTCCCTCCACCTCAAGATTGTAGGGCCCCGCTGCGCTACAAGACCCAGGTCCCTGGCATTATCGATATCGGGGGGCCCGACGTGGAGTGCTGCTCTGGGGCCGGCCTGTTATTGGGCCAACCTGATCTGGAGAGTTGCTCATTATCCTGGTACGATCGGCTTTTCTCTGGTGGGTCTCCGTGAACAAGCCCTCCAGGTCCTCCACAAGCCCCCGAAGAAATGGCACCAGATCCGAGGGCCCTTAGGGGCCACGCTGCTCAGCTTGAGTCGTCTGGGGTGGTCCATGCCCGACCCGCTCGTCTTTCGAGACTCGCAAGGCCAGGACTACCCTCTCATCACTACTTCCCCAGCCCTCATCAAGAAGCTGTTTCAATCTCAGTGGCAGTTGCAGTTAGACGTGAAGGCGGGGCAGAAGCTCGGTTTCGACGAGCCGCTCGACCCGTCGGTCATGCAGCGCGCGCTGCAGGATAGTACAGTGCAGGCCTACAAAAGGAAGACGCTGCTTTCATATGGCTGCCAGTGTATTTGGTCTAAAGAAAAGATGGCCGAGGCAGGCTATCAGAATGAAGTCGAATGCCAGCTGTGTAAGGGCCCCGTGTACTCTATCCCCCACAGGCTCCTCGAGCGCCCGCAGACCCACAACTTGAGAGAGGAAATATTAAAGGAAGAAGATATCGAGGAGTTCAAGGGCCCGAGGAGAGGATTTCCAGATGTGTTAGGAATTCAACTTCGACCTGAACCCATAGCTCTGAGACCCCCTGGTTTAGGACTAGATCAGGCTGTATATTGGTCTCGCGATGGGCTGCCCAAGGAGGTGGCCATGCAAGGAGAAGTTCTCCACGACG
>CAUYUJ010012640.1:0-5000 GCA_963575745.1 Prorocentrum cordatum | reverse complement strand
CATAATTGATTTTAGCGGGGCCCAGGAAGGGGTTTGTCATCATGGCCTGGAGCAGGGGCGCAAGGGCCGGGGGGGTCGGGGCGGCCGCTACAATGGCATCGCGGGCATCTTCGCACGCGTTCAAAGGCAGCTGAATCCCACGCACAACCGTATATAACCAGCCTTGAGGTCCGCGAAAGCGAGAACGCTAGAACTCTTCTGCTGCTCAGCGCAGGCCTGGAAGGCCCGGACACAGCGCCCCGCTACGTCAATCCCCCTGACCTTGCACCCCCCGCATTGGGTAGACAACAAGGGGGGCGCAGCAATGTCATAAACCCGTTCCCACGCAGAACGGCGGCGGCACTCGGCAATAACACTCCTCGGAAGAATCTGGCGATAGCGGGCGGACAGAGTGGGTGCCCGATCCTCTATGCAGTGGATGGAACCATACCCCTTTGAGCGAAGAGGGTTCTCTTCCCAGAAGGGAGGTTTCGGCGAGGAGGTGGCGGGCCAAACGCGCGCAAGCTCCGGGGGCAGCTCTGACCAGATAGCCAGTCACGAGGTCGAGGCCCGCCGCGTCGTGCCTTCTCTGAAAGGCAAGAGCTTGGGCCAGGGTGTCCAAGGGCACGAGGTTGTCCTCCGATCGCTGCAGGACTGAAGTCGGGGGGAGGGCGTTGTAGCTGGCCCGCTGATCATCGCTGCTCACGGTGAGGGCACAGTCCTGAGAGGCAAAGAGCTCGTGCACATCTTCGGCCGCGGCCGAGGGGGCGTCTAAGACTTGTCCATCAGGGCACAACCGAGGAGCAAGGTGGGGCTGATGGAACTTCCCAAATCGCCCCCCGAATGCCAGAATGGCGCCGATGCATTGCCGCCGCGCCCCTCGATCCCCCCCACGGGCGCGCGCGCCGAACTCGTCAGCCACGCTGTCAAGCATGGCAACGCGGTCAAGCTCTAGCCATTTGGCCAGGACGTATTTGCTGGCCTTGGGGAAGATTACAAACTCCTGTAGCTGATCCTCAGGGGTCAAGTTGTGCTCCACAATACAGAAAGCACTCAGCCGAACGCGGGCGAAACAGACGATGCCTTCCGAGCGTGGATCGCCCACCCGAGGGTCCGAGGCCGCGAGCTCGGACGCAGGGTCAAGGCGGCTCGGGCCAGCTAAGGCTTGGAAGCCGGCAAAAAAAAAAAAAACGTTGCTGCGCCGGGTCTGGATCAGATGCTGAACCCCTATGGAGACAGGAAAAACTTCCGCGGCTGTCTGGTGGGCGGGGGAGACGCCCGAAGCGCCGCCCCCAGAATCCGGCCCCTCACAACGTCGGCGCGCGCGTTGGGGTCGATTCCAAACGGGGCCAGGGGATAACTGAGCAGGGCAGATGTAAAGACTTGCCGGCAGTGGGGGTCGACCAAAGATTGCCCGTCGAAACCCAAAGGGGTGCGGAGCTTCCGCTTGGCACTCCATTCAAGATAAGCGTAAACTGGGTCATGGTCAAGCTTGGCGCGCATGGAATCGAAGGCGTGCCAGACTCCACGGCCGGAAAGGGCCTGGTCTAAGTCAGCAGAGAGAATGACAAAGTCAATCCTGTGGTTCCGCGGGGCATCCGAAGCCCACGAGTAGGATTCGGCTTCAGGGGCCCTCAGGGCGGAAGACGCACGGAGCGAGAGTTCGGCAACGGCGTCGCAGAGCCCACGACCGTTGTCATCCAGGTGTTGGGCAAAACCCAAATCCCTCACCCCCACGGTTTCAGGCCCAAGACCGACTCGACCATTGGCATCGATCATGGTGCAATCGGGCGGCCATCTGCTTAAAAGACGGTTGGTTTTCTCCCGCCAGGCCGCTCGGACCCGAGGGGTGCCTTGCTGCGAGGCGCATGCAGCACCCAGAATACCTCGTTGAAAGACGGGGCTGCAACCCGAGCCCCCAACCGTCTGGGGTCTAGGTGCAGGGGGGCGGCATGAGCAGGCTTGAAAAAGAGCTTACCCCCTTCGAAGGCCGCATGAGGGACCTCGGCGTTGACCCAAAGCTCGCATCCCAGATTTCCCTGCTGGCCTCCAGAGGCCAGGGTGGAAAACTCCCCACCCTTGCGCTTTCCAGCCTTCGCGCGGGCCTCCTGAACCCCCGCGAAATGGACGCCCCACCCGCGGAACTGGGCGCGGAGCAAGGGGCCCTGAGCCCTCTTACCATGTCGAGCCAGTGCTCGATTGGAACGACAAACCGATAAGACGTCGTAACTCGCAAGACCGAGGGTGAAGTGCGCGATGTCGTCGCTGACGGCTGCGCCATCGCCGTCGGTGACTGGGGCCGGCCTGGGCCGGTCATCGCCATGAGCTTCCCGGAGCGCCTGAGCTCTGGGAACCTGCCGGAGAATAGGGCAGCCTTTGGCCGGTGGGATAAGCGAGGAGCAAGCCTGGGGTCGGGGCGGGGCGAGCTCAGAGAAAGCGAGGGTCGGCAATTCTCCCGACCCCCGCCGTCGGCCCCGCCCGGCGTAGCGGGGGGGCCCCAGGGGCGGGTGGCTCTGCTGCCCCCCCACGTCTTCGAGGCCCGATTTGCCGCAGGGACGGGCGCGCCAAGCGGCCCTCGGCCGAGAGGCGCGGGATCCAGGACCAATCGTTTTTAGAAGGAGACGCGAAAATTCCCAGGAATTGGGCAGGCAAGATGCAGCTCTCACCCTGGGCCGCACGTTTGGCAAGTGAATCGGCTATCTCATTCCAGGGATGGTCTGTATGGGCCGCCACGTGGTAGAGCAGAAATTCCCCCCCGACGCGGGAACTGACCAACTGCCGGACAGCTCCCCCGAGAGGGGGATGCTGCTTGCACGAGTCGGACCCCAGGGTCACGGGCACGCGGGGGGAGTGGAGGGAGACGTAGAAAGTCGCCCAGAGGCCATGAGTTCGGGATCCTGGCTGGATGCGGCCCTTGGCATCCTTGGGATGGCATCCTCCAGATTTCCCCATAAGGCCCCTCCAAAATCCATGCCCCTCTGGGCAGTCTCCCAAACCAGCACAAACGACCATCCACACTTGGAGTGGCCATCAGGAAAGCGCGAACCATCCGTAAAGATGTGCAGGGCCATAGGGGTCTGAATGATGCGGGGCGCCAAAGTGAGGGCGAGCTGGGCAGAAGAGTGGAGATCCCAGGGTGGACGCAAGCCACCTCGAACTTGATAGGAAGTAAGCCTGATATCTGCACAACGTCGTGGTCCAGGTTGTGTATACTCGGCATAGGGCGGATGATGCTGTCCTTTGAGCTTTCGAATTCCTGCTGCAATTCCAAGTCCAGGCTCACTGGGACGGGGGCAGGGTTCACAACCAGGATATGCATGCCTCCAGGAGGCGGGACAGAGGCCCCAGGGCCCAAGCAACCATGAGCGAAGGCAGCATGAGGGAGACGAGGTGAGGGCATGTTGTGGCGCTTCGTTGCGAAAACGTGTTTTCTCCAGCAGGACGGCAGGGTGGCTACACTGGCCAGAACGCTGCTGCCACTGACGCAAGAGGCAGAACAAATTATGGGGTGTATCCTGCGGGATACTTCCCAGGAGCTGTACCGCGCTGGCCGAATTGCCACCGTCTTGCGAGCTCCTACCCGAGCTGGCTGATGGTGCAGTATAGGTATTCGGGCCAGTCTGAACGACTGGCGACGGCGAGAAAACTGGCGCACTGGCTCGTAGGGGGCTGGAGAGGGGCGCGGCCGTGCTGCAAGTCGGCTGACTTACTGAGGGTCTGAGACAAGCGGGCTCTTACCCAAGCCGGCTGTTGAATCTATGGCGGTGGCGTATGACAAGCTTCTTCCCAAGCGAGTGGCCTGTACTGGGCGAGGCTCATTTCCTGCAGGCGCTGTGCCCTGGCCGGCAGAAAATGCTGCAGCTAGGTTGAAGCGCTCATGGCTAGGAACGCTCAGTAGGGCTTCGACTCTGGAGCTGCTGACGACGGGGGTGGGGTAGGCCTCCGTGCCGAGCGAATCGGGCTGGATGACCTGGAGCGCTCGCCGAAGGCGGGGAGGCCCTTCCCCCGCCCTGCGCGAAACCCCACGTCCTCGCCCCGAGACGCATGGGTCTCGCACCCCTGTCTGGCAGCGGCCGCCATGACCTCGTCCTGGCCGATCACCCGGGCAGCAGTTGGCTCTGCAGCAGCCGCGGGCCCAGCTGGAGGCGGCGCTGCAGCGCACGCCTCGGAAGGGAGGAGGGCAGCTGCAGGCCCCGCCGCGGCAGGCCCGGGCAAGCCTGGCAGAGGCGTGCCCGTCGCTGCGGCCACGCTCTGCATCAGCGCGGCCATCATGTGGAGCGTCTGCTGCATCGGCTCCAGGCTCGCCTTCAGCTTCTGGTCCATCTTGGCGTCGAAGGACTGCTGAGCTCGCCAGACTGGGAACCCCGACATCGGGTCTCTTGAGCCGCAGGCGCCTGACGGAGGCGGCGGCGGCGGTGGCAGCGTCACCTGCGGCGCCCCCGACTCCTCGAGGTTGATCACGGGCACCCTCATGTACTGGTCGTGCATCGCCTGCTGCATGGCAACGTCCTCCTCGTACTCCTTCTCTACCTCCTGCATTTCCATTAGCTCGACCTTGGTGCGCTTCATGCCCTCGAGCTGGTCGGTCTGATCCTCGAGCTGCGCCATCAGCTGCTTCGCTGTGGCCTGGGCGGCATTGAGCTGGTCCCTGGTGTGCTCCTACTTCTTGCCGATTCGGATGATCGCCTCGTCCACGTGCTTTATCTGGTACTCCGCGTCGCGGTGGGCTATGAGCAAACGCCTGCAGACCAAGACCTCCTCCTCCTCCTCCTCCTCCTCCTCCTCCGCCTGCGCCTCCGCCTCCGCCTCGGCCTCCACCGCATCCTCCTCATCCCCTTCTCCTCCTCATCCTCCGCCTCCTTCTCCTCCTCCTCCTCCTCCTCATCCTCATCCTCTTCCTCCTCATCCTCATCCTCCTCCGCCTCCTCCTCCTCCGTGGCCTCCGCCTCCTCCGCCTCGTCCGCTTCGTCCGCCTCGTCCGCTTCCTCCTCCTCCTCCTCCTCCTCCTCCTCCTCCTCCTC
>CAUYUJ010012639.1:12500-14964 GCA_963575745.1 Prorocentrum cordatum | reverse complement strand
CCCGCGGGCGCTTTGAAATGTGTCGCCTGGTTGCGGTTGCGGTTGCGCGCCCGCGGGCGCTTTGAAATGTGTCGCCCGGTTGCGGTTGCGGTTGCGGTTGCGCGCTCCCGCGGGCGGTTTGAAATGTGTCGCCCGGTTGCGGTTGCGGTTGCGCGCCCGCGGGCGCTCTGAAATGTGTCGCCCAGTTGCGGTTGCGGTTGCGGTTGCGCGCTCCCGCGGGCGCTTTGAACTGTGTTCCCCGAGCTGTCCCCTGACGTTCAGTCAGTGAGTCATCAGTCAGCCGGCGGGCACGGAATTTCACCCGGCTCCGCCGGGAAAGAAGAGGGGGGGTATCGAGGATTGTGGATGTACGTGCCAAATGGCACGCGAGCAGGTAAGAGCAAACAGTCTTAAAATGATTGTTGTTGTTTTCGTTGTTATTGTTGTTGTTGTTGAACATTATTAATTCTAAAGAATAATTATTGTTGGGGCCCCTGGTGCACGGCCCCCCTGCGCCGCCTGGGCCGCAGCTACATTTTCATCATTTTCGTGAGGAAGCCTCAGGTAATTCGATGTGATCAAGATCCGGTTGTTTTGTTCCCCCCCGCTTTCCCTTGCAAAAAACACTATAAAATGACATTTCTTGTTCTAATATAATCAAATTTCAAGAATCCTTTGCAAAAAATAAGGTAAAGTGGACATTCGCGCGCGCAAGACGAAATCCTTCCAAAAGCTTAGTGTTCGGAACGATTTTAACATAAAAACATCAAAAAACCAATGGTTTTTCAACAAAAAAATGTCAAAATCTCATCCCGCGCGCTCTTGCGGATTCGTAGGAAACCCAACACTTTTTAAACATTTCTGTCAAACGGGCTTTTGCGAGCAACTTTTTCGAACTTCTGCGACAACGGTTGCGCACCTGCCAGGGCCATCATCCCTGTCAAATAATACCATGCGGGACACATTCGTTTTTTCTTCGCGCGCGCACGCCGAAATCTCCAAAAACCATTGGGCTTCTTAAGAATTTTACCACCGCGCATCATAAAATCACACGAATCGCACCGTAGGTCCTCGAAAAACACCTGCACGACTTTTCAAAATTTCTACCCGCGCGCGCTGTCCGTCGAACGTAGGCTTAACAACTTCTGTGGGTGTGTACTCCACGCCAGTGTAGTAGCCACGGTCGTCCGCAGGCCACGAAGTGAAGTGTCCGAACGTCATAGGGCGGGAAGCTGGGTGTGGGTGGTGGCGAAGAGTCGTGTGGATATTTGGTAGAGCTTGCACTGCCCCCCCACAAAGTGGGGGTATTGGCTGGCGTCGCATGAAAACCCTGGCACTGGTGAGAACACTGAGCGTTCGGGTAAAGTGATTGTTGTTTTTGTTGTTGTTGTTGTTGTTGTTGTTGTGGTTGCTGTTGCTGCTATTGTTGGTGTTGCTGGTGTTGGTGTTGTTGGTATGGTTGTTGTTGTTGTTGCTGCTGTTGTTGTTGTTGTTGTTATTGTTGTCGTTGTCGTTGTCGTTGTCTTTGTTGTTGCTGCTGTTGTTGTTGTCGTTGTTGTTGTTGTTGTCGTTGTCGTTGTCGTTGTCGTCGTTGTTGCTGTTGTTGTTGTTGTTGTTGTTGTTGTTGTTTTTGTTGTTGTTGTAGTTGTTGTTGTGGTTGCTGTTGGTGTGGTTGTTGTTGTGGTTGTTGTTGTTGGTGTTGTTGTTGTCGTCGTTGTTGATGTTGTTGTCGTTGTCGTTGCTGTTGCTGTTGCTGTTGTTGCTGTTGCTAGTGTTGTTGATGTTGTTGTTGTTGGTGGTGGTGGTGATGGTGGTGTTGGTGATGTTGTTGTGCTGGTGGTGGTGGTGGTGGTGGTGGTGCGTGTGTGTGTGTGTGTGTGTGCGTGTGTGTGTGTGTGTGCGCGAAAAGATCAAAGACCACGACTAGAAGCTTCGACCCCCAGATCTTCCCGCGGCGGCCCCTCGACCCGACCCGGCCCCGTGCTCGGGCCCCCCCGGGGGCCCCGAGCACGGGGCGGGCGCGCCCGCCCCGACCCCTCTGCGCGGAGGAGGGGCGCGCGCGCGCCTCGGAGGGGAGATCGCTCCTGCGGCGGGGGGCGCCCCCTCGGCATCCCTCGGACGTGTGCATTTTTTTTTCCTCGGCGAGGACCATGGAGAGGAGCATCCTGGATGACTCAGCGCAACAACCGCGCACGAGATCGAAAAATACACGAGGAAGGGCCGTGTGCATTTTTTTCCTCGGCGAGGACCATGGAGAGGAGCATCCTGGCTGACTCAGCGCGGCAACCACCACGCACGAGATCGAAAAATATACACGAGGAAGGGACGCCCGAGCGATGGCAAGACCCAGCTCGGCCCCGCGGCGGGGCTGAAGGCGCCCGGGGCCCGGCCTCTGCCCACGGCGCACCCCCTGGTCGGAGAGGGCCGCCCCGCGGCCCGGCCGTGTGGGGCCGCCGGCGCCACCCCCTCGTCGACTAGGCGTGAG
>CAUYUJ010012639.1:0-7500 GCA_963575745.1 Prorocentrum cordatum | reverse complement strand
GAGGGTTCGCGTATTCTCACCAACGCGCAAAGAAACGATGCTTAGGCGAGTTGCCTCGATCAAAGAAGTGTAGGAGCATGCCGTGGAACAAAGACGGGGGCAGTCGTTGCCTGTCGAAGGAAGAGGATGAGGAAACGGAAGAGGAGGACGAGGGATCAGTCTAAACCCAAGGCTTATCAACGATGCTGCAAGAATCCCTCCCTCCAAGCTCCCTCTTCATAGGCCCCTGCAAGGCCTCATTTTCACTGAGGGCCGTGCCCCTTTGGAGGGCAACCGTCTGAGAGAGCTGGACGGCTGCCCTCAGGGAAGAGGAGGAGGAGGAGGAGGAGGAGGAAGAGGAGGAGGAGGAGGAAGAGGAGGAGGAGGAGGAGGAGGAAGAGGAGGAGGAGGAGGAGGAGGAGGAGGAGGGAGGAGGCGGACGCAGCGAGGGGGGAGAGGGCGGGGAGAGGCTGCCATAAGAGCCGCCCGCAGTGAGACGTCCCTGGACGGCATGCCCGCTCACGCTCCGCGGCACGTGCGCCCCCTGCTGGAGGACCGGCGGCCGGGGGGAGACTGGCCGCGCGTAAGGAGTGACCCCTCGCCAGGGTGACCATCGGTGCGGGCCCGCTGGGGCCCTCCGATCGCCGCATGCGATGCGGCAGTGGCGACCTGCGCGCTCGTGTCTGGTCCTTCCGCGGCCCCCCAAAAGATCGGGGGTGGACAGAACCCCCAACAGTGACAAAACGATGAGTGAATTGTCCGTTTTCGGTTCTCGAGAGGGCGCCGTGGCGGTTATTTTCCAGGCTTGCGCCCACCAGGTTTTGGGCCTCAGGTCGTTTCCACTAAACCACGTTTTACTAAAGGGGGGTCTGTCCATCCCCGAATGGAGCCGCGCACCAGGGGTCGCTCTTGCCCGGTGCCACTCCTGCTGCATGCAGCCGACGAAGCCGGGGCGCCACTCGGACCGATGCAGGCGGGACTCCACCTCTGCCTCTTCCTTCTCCTTCTCCTCCTCCTCCTCCTCATCCTCCTCCTCGTGGTCCTCCTCCTCCTCTTTTTACGTTAGACCGACATTATGTGCTAGCCTTCTTCCTCATCCTCCTCTTCCTTCTCGTGGTCCTTCTCCTCCTCCTCCTCCTCCTCCTCCTCCTCCTCCTCGTGGTCCTCCGCCCCGCCGGCCCTGCGCGAGGGAGCTCCGGGAGGCGGCGCCCGGGCTGGTCCGGGGCGGGCCTCCCCGCGGGCCCCGAGATCCGAAGTGTGAAGTCGGGCTGGTCCCTCCACAGGAGGAAGATCCAAAAACAGTAAAAAGATAGTCTGGAGACCATGTTTGGAGCATTTTGGGACCTTTTTTGAGTATCTGTGGGGGTATTTTTTTAGCCGGAGCCTCTGAGATCCGAAGTGTTGAGTCGGGCTTGCCCCTTTACAGGAGGAGTCTTCAAGAACAGTAAAAAAATATAGTGATAGCCCTTGTCGATAAGTGTGAGGAATATGCAAAAATAGTAGTAAAATAGTCCGGAGACTATGTTTTGAGCATTTTTGGGACATTTTTGAATGTTTTGGGGTGTATTTTTTATTTTCGTCGAAAATCCCCCTGCAGGGGGACACACTCGACTTAACCGAAGTGGGGGAGAGATTGCAATCGGCGTCAACCCAACGTACTTATACTATATGTGCGTCGCCCCCACAGGGGCGCCGCGCGCACCGAGAACTCTTACAGTATGCGTGTCTTGGCGGGCGCTCTCTGGCCACACCGCTCGGGAAACGATCCACTACAAGATGGGTATACTACTTGTTCGGGTCGGACGCGCGCCTCGGAGGAGGACGTATAGTATTAGTATGTCTCTGTGCGTCCCATGCAGCATCGTGAAAGATTACGCCCGCAGCACCAGACCCTGTCTTTCCGCGCTATATTCTTCGAGCCGACTCGATCTGCGAGGGCCCCCGGGCCCGAAACGCGGGCGAGGAGACGCCCTCGGGTTCGCGCCCGCCTTTACCCCTTGGGTGCCTGCTGCTGCCGCTGCTGCTCCCGCCGCTGCTCCGGCCGGTGCGTATACCCCCGGGTGCCTGCCCGCTGCTGCTGCTGCCCCTCCTCCTGCAGCCGGGGCGCGGAAGAAGGAACCCTTTTTCCGTTGGGGAGGGGCTCGGTGTTCCTTTGCTAGTTGTGCAGTTTGCTCTGGGTTTTTCCTTTCGTGTTCCATGGGGAATCAAAACCTAACTTTTGGGAGCAAGGGGCCTCGTTGCTTATTTAGAGTTCGTCAGGTCAACGCCGCGACTGTACTCCTCGCCACCCACCAAACCACCCCAACCCAACCCGAAGGCCTCAATTTGCCGTCCATTGCCAGTGGGGGGGGGTCGGGGAGCGTTGAAAAACCCCCCCAACCCAAAATTCGGATCAGATTCGGGTCTTCGGGTTGGGTTGGGGTGGTCTGGTAGGTAGTCATCTCCTCCTGCCGCCCTATCCTGCCTCCCCGGCGCCCGCTTCCCGGCCCGCTCGGCGTCGGAGCCCACCTGGCGGCCGAGCGGATCCGGGGACGCAGGGCCCCCCTCGGCGACGGGGGAGGCCTGATGCCCACCGCCCCGCGGGAGCCCGCTCGGGCTGCCTCTTCCAAGGAGGAGAGAAAACACGCACACACAGGCACAATGAATCGTCGAGTGCCAGGAAAAGATGGGACAAAAATTAGGAGTGGGGGGGAAGACGACGACCCAGAAAAGGTAGGAACATGTGGGGCATCCTTTTTCTTTGTGTGTACTTCTCTGTGTGTCCTGGGGCCCCTTCGTATTCGATGGCCGCGTGGGCCCCGGCGCTGCGGGTCTCAGGAGGGAGCCCTCCGGGCGAAGGCCGCAGCCGCTCGATGCGCCCGGGATCTCTGCACCTCTCGAGCAGTGGCGAAGCGTCCTGGCTCGCCTGTATCAGGAGGGGGAAAAAACACAGACACAATTAATCGTCGATTCCAGGAAAATATGGGAAAATATGGGAAGGGGGGAAGACAAAAACACAGAAATATTAGGAAATATGGGGAATCCTTTTATATGTGTGTATTTATTTGTGTGTCCCAGGGCCCCTTCACTGTAGTCCTACCACAGAATGCTCTAAGAACGTGTGGTTTCCACGAAGGGTTCTCAGAACATGCCTGGCCGAGAGCGTCTTGTTCTAAGAGCATTGTTTTTGTTCTTAGAAAGTTTTTGGGGTTCTGAGAACATTCTGCGGCGGTGCAGCACCACTGCGGCCCATCCTCCCCCTCTGCTTCTCCCCTCTTCGTCCTCGCATCCGCCCGCACCCTGCTGCGTCTAAGTCAGTCCATGCCTGTTGGCTGGCGGCTCCGCGTTCGGGGCGTCATGCCTCTTCGGGATGTGTGGATGTGTGGATGTTGTTGTTGTTGTTGTTGTTGTTGTTGTTGTTGTTGTTGTTGTTGTTGTTGTTGTTGTTGTTGTTGTTGTTGTTGTTGTTGTTGTTGTTTGAACATTATTAATTCTAAAGAATAATTATTGTTGGGACCCCTGGTGCGCGCCCCCCCCGCCGCGCCTAGGCCGCAGCCACATTTTCATCATTTTCGTGAGGAAGTCTCAGGCAAAACGGGTATACCGGATCCGGTTGTGTTGTTACGATCGGTTTTCCCTTGCAAAAAATAAGGCAAAGTGGACATTTCTTGTTCTAACATAACCAAACTTCAAGAATCCCTTGCAAAAAATAAGGTAAAGTGGACATTCGCGCGCGCAAGACGAAATCCTTCCAAAACCTTAGTTTTCGTAGCGATTTTAACATAAAAACATCAAAAAACCAATGGTTTTTCAAAAAAAAGTGTCAAAATTTCATCCCGCGCGCTCTTGCGGATTTGTAGGAAACCCAACACTTTTTAAACATTTCTGTCAAACGGGCTTTTGCGAGCAACTTTTTCACGTGCTTCGAACTTCTCCAACAACGGTTGCGCACCTGCCAGGGCCATCATCCCTGTCAAATAATACCATGCGGGACACATTCGTTTTTTCTTCGCGCGCGCACGCCGAAATCTTCAAAAACCATTGGGTTTCTTAGGAATTTTAGCACCGCGCAACATAAAATCATACGAATCGCACCGTAGGTCCTCGAACAACACCTGTACGAATCTTCAAAAAAAAAAAGCTAGCGTCCAGAAAATGTTACCACAACAAGTCACTGTACCCATGCGCCAGTGTAGTAGCCACGGTCGTCCGCAGGCCACGAAGTGAAGTGTCCGAACGTCATAGGGCGGGAAGCTGGGTGTGGGTGGTGGCGAAGAGTCGTTGGGAAATTTGGTAGAGCTTGAACCGGCCCCCCCACAAAGTGGGGGTATTGCCCGCCTCCTATGAAAACCCTGGCACTGGTGAGAACGGAGTGTCCCCACGTGCTAGTAATTGTTGTTGTTGTTGTTGTTGTTGTTGTTTTGTTGTGTAAGTTGAACATTATTACTTACAAAGAATAATTATTTGGGCCGCCCCTGAGTGCGCGACCCCCCCGCCGGCCTCGGCCGCAGCCTATTTTCACATTTTCGTGAGGAAGTTGAGGTTAAAACGGGTTGGGTACAGATACGGATGTGTTGTTCGACGGGTTCCCTGCAAAAAGGGTTAAAATGAAATTTCTTGTTCTAAAATAACCAAACTTCAAGAATCCCTTGCAAAAAATAAGGTAAAGTGGACACTCGCGCGCGCAAGACGAAATCCTTCCAAAAGCTTAGTGTTCGGAGCGATTTTAACATAAAAACATCAAAAAACCAATGGTTTTTCAACAAAAAATGTCAAAATCTCATCCCGCGCGCTCTTGCGGATTCGTAGGAAACCAACACTTTTTAAACATTTCTGTCAAACGGGCTTTTGCGAGCAACTTTTTCGAACGTCTGCAACAACGGTTGCGCACCTGCCAGGGCCATCATCCCTGTCAAATAATACCATGCGGGACACATTCGTTTTTTCTTCGCGCGCGCACGCCGTCGTCGTCGGCCGCGGGTCCCTGAATAGTAGCCACGGTCGTCCGCATGCCACGAAGTGAAGTGTCAGAACGTCATAGGGCGGGAAGCTGGGTGTGGGTGGTGGCGAAGAGTCGTTTGGAAATTTGGTAGAGCTTGAACCGGCCCCCCCACAAAGTGGGGGTATTGCCCGCCTCCTATGAAAATCCTGGCACTGGTGAGAACGGTGTGTCCCCACGTGCTAGTAATTGTTGTTGTTGTTGTTGTTGTTGTTGTTGTTGTTGTTGTTGTTGTTGAACATTATTTATTCTAAAGAATAATTATTGTTGGGCCCCCTGGTGCGCGCCCCCCCTGCGCCGCCTAGGCCGCAGCTGCATTTTCATCATTTTCGTGAGGAAGCCTCAGGTAAAACGATGTGATCCAGATCCGGTTGTTTTGTTCCCCCCCGCTTTCCCTTGCAAAAAACACTATAAAATGAAATTTCTTGTTCAAATATAATAAAATTTCAAGAATCCCTTGCAAAAAATAAGGTAAAGTGGACATTCGCGCGCGCAAGACGAAATCCTTCCAAAAGCTTAGTGTTCGGAACGATTTCAACAAAAAAACATCAAAAAACTAATGGTTTTTCAACAAAAAAATGTCAAAATCTCATCCCGCGCGCTCTTGCGGATTCGTAGGAAACCCAACACTTTTTCAACATTTCTGTCAAACGGGCTTTTGCGAGCAACTTTTTCGAACTTCTGCGACAACGGTTGCGCACCTGCCCGGGCCATCATCCCTGTCAAATAATACCATGCGGGACACATTCGTTTTTTCTTCGCGCGCGCACGCCGAAATCTCCAAAAACCATTGGGCTTCTTAAGAATTTTAGCACAGCGCATCATAAAATCACACGAATCGCACCGTAGGTCCTCGAAAAACACCTGCACGACTTTTCAAAATTTCCACCCGCGCGCGCAGTCCGAATCCTAAAAAAACCAATGGTTGTACTCCACGCCAGTGTAGTAGCCACGGTCGTCCGCAGGCCACGAAGTGAAGTGTCCGAACGTCATAGGGCGGGAAGCTGGGTGTGGGTGGTGGCGAAGAGTCGTGTGGATATTGGTAGAGCTTGCACTGCCCCCCCACAAAGTGGGGGTATTGGCTGGCGTCGCATGAAAACCCTGGCACTGGTGAGAACACTGAGCGTTCGGGTAAAGTGATTGTTGTTGTTGTTGTTGTTGTTGTTGTTGTGTAGCCAGTGTGGTCCACGTTTCCTTCCACTCCTACGTCACAAGTCTATGGGCACATTTTTGAAGTGACGCATCGCCGAATACCCTTCATCGTCCTCCTCCTCCTCCTCCTCCTTCTCGTCGTCGTCCTCCTCCTCCTCCTCCTCCTCTCCCTCCTCCTCCTCCTCCTCCTCCTCTTTCTCCTCGTCCTCATCATCATGCGCTTCCCTGGTGACTTAATACATGCATGCCTTGCTGTTCATGGCCGCTTGCTGGATGAGTTTGCGTCCAGAGTAATTATTTGCCTGCTTCGTGGCCGCGGGGAGCAGCAACAGATCCGAAGGACAGCTGGTCCTGCTGTGCTCAGAAGGTGCTTTCATTCGGTATCGTTTATCCGATCCCCATCCCCATCCCCTTCGAGACCCCCACCAAATTCCCACCCCAGTTCGGGATACACCTCTCGAAACCCGAAGGGAACGACCTATATCCCCATCTATGGGGGTGAATCGGCCAGTGGAGCCCAGGCCACGCCGCTGGGGATGGGGATCGGTTAAGCGATATTCATCCATGTTGAACCAGCATCTTGTGCATGTCAGCCATCCTGTTTCCTTACCGATCATGCGCCAGGACACCTCGAACATGGTGATCCAGAAGGGGACGCTGTACAAGCTGAAATCTGCCGGCAATCCAGAGGTGCCCTCGGGGGAGTGAAAAAGGCGGAGGGCACGGAGTGCCACGACCACGTCTGTGCCGCATCACGATGCCGCCTCCTGCCGCTCTCCCAGGGGAAGGGAAGGAGACAGAGGCTCAGGGAGAGAGGGAGGCACCACCACGAGCGAGATACGGTAGAGGGACACAATTAGTGACCCCCCCCCTTGCCCCCCAAACTGAAAGTTGGCACGCGCGGGGGGAGACTGCGGTCGAGGTTCAACTCATCAGACCCACCCCCAGCTTTGAATACTGGGGGGAGGGGGGAGGCGTTCACAGACGACTGTGGCACGAGTGCTCGCTATTTTTTGTCTGAGGCCTGTACAGTGAGCGGCTTGAGTAAGGAACACTTACTTTTCAAAAGGGGCTCGGTCGTTCCCTAGGCTTGCATGCGTTATTTACAGCTCCCTATGCGTTATTCGTTATGTATCGTTCCTTATGCGTTGATTCCTTGGGATAGAAAAATGGGGTTTCGTTCCTTATATCTATCCTTCCTGAGGTCAGGCCGAGGCCTGTAGTGGAAGCGCGAGCGAGCGCGCGCGCGAGCGAGCGAGAGCAGCGCGGCCACCGTGCCCCCCCCCCCCCGTCCTCCCCGCGAGTCCCCCCCGAACTTTGAATACTGGGGGGTGGGGGAGGCGTTCACAGATGAATGTAGCACGAGTGTTCGCTGTTTTTTTCCGAGGCCT
>CAUYUJ010012637.1:0-12500 GCA_963575745.1 Prorocentrum cordatum | reverse complement strand
CATCATGGCGCCCCACGCAGGCCCGGCTTTGCACAGCGGTCCTTCTTTGTCAACGTCTTGGGAGGAGGAGGAGGAGAGGAGGAGGAGGAGGAGGAGGAGGAGGAGGAGAGGAGGAGGAGGGGAGGAGGAGGAGGAGGAGGAGGAGGAGGAGGAGGAGGAGGAGGGAGGAGGAGGAGGAGGAAGGAGGAGGAGGAGGAGGGGAGGAGGAGGAGGAGGAGGAGGAGGAGGAGGAGGAGGAGGAGGAGGAGGAGGAGACTGTGCCCTTGCGTCGCTCGTCGAGCCGTCGGGAGCGGGCCGCGGGGCCGCGCGCAGCGCCGCGCAGGCGCTCGCGGGGAAGGCGGCGCTCCCGCCTCGGCGAAGGGCGCAGGAGTGCCTTCGCCGCTGAAGCGGGTGCGCGCGCGCGAGACAGCCGAGCTGTGCCTCCCCGTCGCTCGGGCGTCCTTTCCCTGTGCTTTTTTCGGCTTCGTGCGTGGCTCTTTCGCAGGACGATCCAGGATGCTCCTTGATAGTCCCCTCGAGGAAAAAAACAGACGTCCGCGCGTTGCCAAGCGGTGCTCCCACGGAGGGGCCGCGCAGGCAGCCTCTCAGAGTTCCACCCCCGCCTGCGCACGCCCAGGCGCCTCCATGGGGGCACCGAGGGCCACCCACAGGCCGCTGAGGGCAACTACAGGACAGTGTTTAATACATGGGATTTTTTAAACTACAGGATTCTTAATCCATGACTAATTTCTGAATGAATATATGCATGAGCTCATCGTTGTTTTTTAATACTAAATCCCTGCATTTCTAATACATGATCCGCACGCGGAGCATGTATTAAAAACGGCAGTGTATAGTGAAGGGGCCCTGGGACACACACACAAATAAGTGCACACAAAGATAAGGGTTCCCCATCTTTTCTCTATATTTTTTCTCCTCCGGATATAGAAGAAGAACAGCAACAGCACATAACAACAACACATAAACATAAACATAAACACAAGAAGAAGAGCAGCAACACACACACAAACATAAGCTTTTGACGCTCCGCGCGGACTTCTTGGCTTCGCGCGGGACCCCGAGCGCGCCAGGAGCGGCGCCGGAGGCACTGCCGGGGGGCCCAGGCGCGGGGCCAAAAGTTTACTTTAAGGTGGTTTTTCTTATTCGAAACGAAGACCATACGTCAATGTGATTAATGTCGGGTGTGGTCTACGTTAATGTCTTCTGAAGGTGCTTGTTAACGTTCATGTCCATGTGATCCATGTGCTTCATGCGATCGATGTGCTTAACGTCAATTGGGTCGATGTTCAACCCGTCATACGAATGTCTTCTTCGAAACGAAACCGACATTCTTCGGAACAACAATCAAGGGGACGTAAGACCTGGGTACAGGGGACTCGGAAATCTCCGACGAGCTCGTCAAAAAAATGACGAGGCCGATCCTGCATTTTGACGAGGTCTCCCGCTGCAGACATCCCACGAAACTCCTCCTCGTCAAAATCCGAGGCGCGGTCGTCAAAAAACGATGGCGAACCCGAGTCCTGGCAAACCCGGGTCTTACGCTCCCCCGATTCTTCGGAACAACAAAACCATACGACATGAACACCCCGCAGGGGCTACCCGAGCCAGGTCGTCGAGAGCGCGAGGCCACACGAGAGCGCCCCCGCTTTCGCGAGGCGCGGGCGCGCGCGCCGGCCCAGGAGTCTCCGGGGTTCTCCCTCTCGCCATCGCTCGGACGTCCATGCCCTGTGCTTTTTTTTCGGTTATCGTGCGTGGCTTTTTCGCCAGGTGATCAAATATGCTCCTCGATGGTCCTCGCCGAAGGAAAAATGCACACGTCCGAGCGATGCCAAGCCCTGCGCGGGCCCTTCTCTTATAGGAAGGGGGGCCGGAGTGACGGGGCCAACAGACTCGCTCGAGCTGGTTAGCTCGACTTCAACTCCTACACTTGCTGTTCCCCATGAAATGCCATTGTGGTATGCTCATTGGAATTCCAAGGGAATCCGTCGAGACCGGCTTCTGGGGAGTGGGGGCAAATATGAAATGGTTGACTTGACTATTCCCCCTGTACCCTTTTCTGGGATCCAAGACCGCACCGTTCCTTAACTCATCCTCTGGGCGCTCAGACCCCTCCGGAATACCCAACCATGCCTCCAAAGTCTTCGAAATGTTTCAGGATGGCCACATTGCCGCGTCGAAGGCCTCGGAGGCCAAGTACGGATCTGAAATGGCCCCAAAGCTTTGACACAACGCTACGGTTGTCCAAGGAGGTCTCCGGGAGTTCCAAGATGGCTGGGCGGAGGGCTCTGGAGAGCCCACGGTCGTCTCACTCTCTCCGAAACACGTCTCCGAGATGGGCTGCCGAGGCCTCCGAGGAGACCGCGGACGGCCCAAGATGCAGCCAACGTTGCCCCAGAGTGAGTATCGTTTATCCGATCTCCATCTCCAGCGGCGTGGCCTGGGCCCCACAGGCCGATTTACCCCCCTGGATGGGAATATAGGCCGTTCCCTTCGGGTTTCGAGGGGTGTATCCCCAACTGGGGGGGTCATTTGGTGGGGGTCTCGAAGGGGATGGGGATGGGGATGGGGATCGGTTAAACGATACCGACAGAGGCTCCCAGCTGGCCTCCAAGATGGCCCCCAGCTGGCCTCCAAGACTACCCAGGATCGGCCCCAGGCGTCCAGAGGAGTCCACACTCAAGGGGCCCAATGACAAATAGATACACACCAATAACAGGATTCCCCATAGATCCCCATATTTTCTGGATTTTCGTCTCCCCCCCAACTGCCCTGGGAGTCGACGATTAATTGTGTCTGTGTTTTTCCCCCTCTTGACACACGTGCCCCTCAAGCCTTCGAAACTGCCCCAAGACACCCGAAGGGCCGCCAAGATGGCTGTCTCAAGAGACCCAAGAGGGCCCTCACGAGAGCCTCAGACGGTACATGTTACGATACTGAGCAGCCGACGAGCGCCCTGAGAAGAAAACCCGAACGAGCAACACGAGCCATCTTCACGAGTTCCGTCTCTTGGGTGTCGGCTGCATGGCGTAAGCTTCTAGAGTAGCCAGAGTTGCCATAGGAATACACAGGAGAGCCATCAGAATAGCTCCAGAAGGGCGACAGGAATAGCTAGGACCGTGCAGGGGCAACATCTGAAGCCAGAAACCGAACGTCGTATCCATTCCTCAAAGCTGCATCAAGAACTGCAAGCCTGGCTACGTCAGGAGAACATGGAGCATGGAACGTTGCTAGATCAATGCAGTCTAGATGCCATGTGCATGCAAAGGATTGGTTGGTGTGACGTTTGCGCTCCCAGCCCTTAGAGAGACGCGGCCGGCGCTGTCCTCTGGCCAGGAATAACCCTCCCTGAGAGACCAGTCGATGCCCAGCTGCAGCGCCTCCTCCAAGTCGGACGGCTTGGTCGGGATTATGCCCTGGGAGCCGACTCCGACAGGTATGTGATCGAACATGGCCTGCGCCAACTGCTCCTTGATCGGCTCAACGTCGGATAGCAACAAGTTGGTCCGCAACAGCCGGACACCGCAATTTATATCGAAACCTACGCCGCCAGGCGAAACAACTGACTCGGGGAGGCTCATGTCGAACGCTGCCGCGTTACCAATCGCAAAGCCATAGCCGCTGTGGACATCTGGCATCGCCACCGAATACTTCACGATTCCTGGCAGCGCCGCGACGTTCGCAATCTGCTTCGCCGCGGGCAGAAAGCCACCCTGCGTGTGCGAATGGCGCGCGTAATTCCTGATCTCGTCGAGCATCATACCCTCAAGGGCATGATTCACATAGAAGCGACCCTCAACCTTCATGTTGGGGACAAAACCTTTCTTGATAGAAAACATGGAATCCGTCTCTCGCTTCAGGAACGCCATCTCCTCGTCGTAGGTCCGCTTCGTGTCCATCGGCTCTGGCTCGGCGTCCGGCTTGTCGCCACTCTTGTCGATGTCGTCCATGGCTGGCGTCCCTTCCCCTGTCCGGTGCCCCCGGCCACACTCCTCAGCGATGCTCTGGCATCACGTCACCTGAGGAAAATAGGCCTTGAGCCATTACGCCATGAACCATGATGTTTAGGAACCCTGACTTCGAAACCGTCTATGGCACCAGCACGGGCAAACAAATCAGAGCGAGGGGGCCGAACAGTTTTACACCATCCCTAGGCTCGTGGCTGAAGTGAGCTTCTTCAGGTGAGCGTTTTTTCATTCGGCGTTTCGACATTGGGCCGAAAGGGGTGGGGGAGGAGGGGGTCTGGCTCCAGACCCCTGCTCAGTGCGACTATTTGCAAGAGTTCGGCCTCTGGGGGAGACTCCACACGCTCGAATCAGGCGCCCCAAAACAGCCAAGGTCCACTCCCTGGGAGGGGGAGGGGGGGGGAGGAAGGCCGCGCCGATTGGCAAAACAATGAGTACAGAAACGATCACCAGCGCGTAGATTATTGCTGCTTGTTTGTTGCTTGTTCTGCGCCTGCCTACCTGGGCGTGCGCCTGCCTACCCCCCCGCACTCCCCCGTGCTGCCTCTCTCCACTGACGGGTCGCGACGCTGCGCGCGCTGCCTGTCGTCCCCCCATCAGCGCTTGCACTGAGGGGGTCGTAGCGGGAATTGAAAGATTTGGCATGCCGTCTCCCGCCGACTTTGGTGGCCAGCTGGGTTCCCGGGTTCCCGGCTCCGGGTCCCCGGGTTCCTGGTTATTGGTTCCGGGCCGAATTCGGTGGGTTCCAGGTTCCCGGGTTCCCGGTCGATCTCCTTGTCGATCAGACGATCCACTGATTGGGGTTTTCTCTGGTGTAATACGCTAATGCGGGTCCGCGCTCCAGAAATCAACATCCTTGCTGGGAATCGCAACAGTTCTGGGCGCCCGAAGCCACAGTTCCTGATATCAAATCGAGCCAGACTCGCAGACCTGCAGCCCATAGCGAATTCCTCCAGACTCGTGCCCACGAGGCCACCATCCGTTGTAGATGTTGCCAGGCCCACGCTCCCGATGCCACGAACAACGGAACTCACATCACGCTCGCGCTCCCGAAGCCACAATCCCTTTCTAATTAGAATCTAGCATCGGCGGCGCGCCCGGGGGAAGTGAGAAGGGGCAGGTCTTCTCAGAAGAAGGACTTCTCAGGAGCCCTCCCACCTTCTCAAAACTTCTTTGCGCCTCCAGGGCAAGCTTGGACAACTTCTCCCAAGGCCGGAGGCCTTCCGAGCCTTCTGCCTTCCGAGAAGGCCCGCGGCCTCTGCACTCCCGAAAGGTGCGTCCCCGCTGGCCCTCCCGAGGCCGCAATCACCTGCAAGTTACTGCGCCAGAGTCGCGCTCCCAAAGCGAAGATTCCCTGCCAAATACAAACCCTTTGTGAATCGCAACCTCAATAACTCACGCCAGACTCGCGTCCGCAAAGCCACAATCCACAATACATTGCACCAGTTCTCCGCTCCCGAGGCCAATCCCGAATACATAGATACAAGAGCCTGCGGCCCCGAAGCCCAAACCCTTCTTCAATCCCAACCCCTTGGCGCCTAAGCAGGCTGAGCAGGCCTCAAACCACAACGCCAACCAAATCACACCCGACCCGCGCTCCCCAAGCCGCAGCCCGTCGCAGCTGACACCGGCTTCGGAGGAGGAGGAGGAGGATGATGAGGAGGAGGATGAGGACGAGGAGGAGAATGAGGAGGAGGAGGAGGAGGAGGAGGAGGAGGAGGAGGAGGAGAAGGAGGAGGAGGAGGAGGAGAAGGAGGAGGAGGGGGGGGGAGGGGGAGGAGGTGGAGGATGTACGCCCTCGGAGCGACCGGCCCCCTCGTGACTCACCTGCAGCCCTGGCGCTCCCGAGGCCGCGCACGTGCCCGACGGAGGTCGCCCACGAGAGCGCCATCCCTCCGCAGAGCAACGGTCGGGCGTTGGCAGAACTGGGTTTCGAGTGGAACCTGGTTTAGTGATGTGCACCCTGGGGCGCCCCCCCCCCCGCCCCGTTCCGCGAACCGGAACTGCCGTCACCCGAAAGACACCAGTTGCGGCAAACCTGGTGGAGTGAATCTGGCCAATGGAGGGGCCCCAGGGCCCTACCACTGACCGGGTCCCCTTACCCGGGGTCCGGGCTATGCCCGAAACGGGAGACTGCCGCCTTCTGCATTCGGGATCTCTGCGTACCGCGGGGGCGCTCGTGGGCCCCCCCCGTCGTTCGTTCCCCGAGAAAGGTCGGCCCTCGGGACTCGAGGCACCGAACGGCCGTACATCCTCCACCTCCTCCCCCTCCCTCCCCTCCTTCCTCTCCTCCTCCTCTCCTCGTCCTCCTCTCCCTCCTCCTCCTCCTCCTCCTCCTCCTCCTCCTCCTCCTCCTCCTCTTCCCCCCTCCTCCACAATTACTCAATATGAATACTACTCTCCCTCTTCCCCTGATGACGTCCTGGGAGTGTCCGACCCCCCCCCCTGCATATGGTTTTTTTACACAAGAGGTTTCCCCAGAGTTGGGTTTTCGCCTGCATTTTACCTAACAGCGAAGACTGATAGGTTTCTAGTGGGGTCAAAAGAGAGCATCATGACTCCCCAAGGGGGTCTGGGCAGATGCCGGACGGGTGCCGCGGGAATCCGGGGACTCCTCTTTTAGCCAACAGTAACGCACTTCGTGGTCTTCGAGTTCCCAGAACTCCATTCCTGGGCATGATTTTGAATGCCCGGAGCCAGCTGTAGGCCACTTCGTGTTCTTCGAATTCCCAGAACTCCATTCCTGGGCATGATTTGAATGCCCGGAGCCAACTGTAGGCCACTTCGTGGTCTTCGAGTTCCCAGAACTCCATTCCTGGGCATGGTTTTGAATGCCCGGAGCCAACTGTAGGCCACTTCGTGGTCTTCGAGTTCCCAGAACTCCATTCCTGGCATGATTTTGAATGCCCGGAGCCAACTGTTAGGCACTTCGCTGTTCTTCGAGTTACCAGAAACATTCCCGGGCCACATTTTGAATGCGAGGAAGTGAGGCTGAGGCTGAGGCAGGCTGATGCTGAGAGGCTGAGGCTGATGCAGGCTGAGGCTGAGGCAGGCTGAGGCTGAGGCCGAGGCCGACGGCAGACTGAGGCTGAGGCTGAAGAAGGCTGAGGCTGAGGCAGAGGCAGGCTGAGGCTGAGGCTGAAGCTGAGGCAGGCTGATGCTGAGGCAGGCTGAGGCTGAGGCTGAGGCTGATGCAGGCTGAGGCTGAGGCAGGCTGAGGCTGAGGCCGAGGCTGAAGGCAGACTGAGGCTGAGGCCGAAGCAGGCTGAGGCTGAGGCTGAGGCAGGCTGAGGCTGAGGCTGAGGCAGGCTGATGCTGAGGCAGGCTGAGGCTGAGGCTGAGGCTGATGCAGGCTGAGGCTGAGGCAGGCTGAGGCTGAGGCCGAGGCTGAAGGCAGATTGAGGCTGAGGCTGAAGCAGGCTGAGGCGAGGCTGAGGCAGGCTGAGGCTGAGGCTGAGGCTGAGGCAGGCTGATGCTGAGGCAGGCTGAGGCTGAGGCTGAGGCTAATGCAGGCTGAGGCTGAGGCAGGCTGAGGCTGAGGCCGAGGCTGAAGGCAGACTGAGGCTGAGGCTGAAGCAGGCTGAGGCTGAGGCTGAGGCAGGCTGAGGTGAGGCAGGCTGATGCTGAGGCAGGCTGAGGCTGAGGCTGAGGCTGATGCAGGCTGAGGCTGAGGCAGGCTGAGGCTGAGGCCGAGGCTGAAGGCAGACTGAGGCTGAGGCTGAAGCAGGCTGAGGCTGAGCAGGCTGAGGCTGAGGCTGAGGCTGAGGCAGGCTGATGCTGAGGCAGGCTGAGGCTGAGGCTGAGGCTGATGCAGGCTGAGGCTGAAGCAGGCTGAGGCCGAGGCCGAGGCTGAAGGCAGGCTGAGGCTGAGGCTGATGCAGGCTGAGGCTGAGGCAGGCTGAGGCTGATGCCGAGGCCGACGGCAGACTGAGGCTGAGGCTGAAGCAGGCTGAGGCTGAGGCAGAGGCAGGCTGAGGCTGAGGCTGAGGCAGGCTGATGCTGAGGCAGGCTGAGGCTGAGGCTGAGGCTGATGCAGGGTTGGGAAAAAGGGGGGGGGGGGGCTGAGGCAGCTGAGGCTGAGGCTGAGGCTGAAGGCAGACGATGCTGAAGGAAGCAGGCTGAGGTGAGGCTGAGGCAGGCTGAGGCTGAGGCAGGCTGAGGCTGAGGCTGAGGCAGGCTGAGGCTGAGGCTGTGACTGTGACTGCCGTTGCCACTGCGTCTGTCATCGCGAATGCGACTACGACTGCGAGAACAGCAGAATTCTACAACTGGATTCTCATCTGAATCTTAAGGGGAATGCTTCCAGATATGCTCCTACACATCGCTGTTAGGTTGCTTTGCGGGCATAACGATCTTTTTCAAATGATGCTCTCGTGATGGGCCGGCCTCATTTTCGGGCCCCGCCGTCCGAATTCGTTACCGCTGACAGCGTCGCTCCGGCGTGTCTCCGCTCATTCGAATCGTGCTCCTCTGCAGCGCTGCCTCATTCGCGCTTCCGCTCGTATCGGACTTCGTGCTCCCCCCCTCCCTATTGCTTGCAAGCGCTGGCGTCATTTTCCCGTGCAATGCCCACGGCATGCAATGCAATGCTCTTGATACTACGCTTGCGGTGCTCTTCTACGCCATGCAGCCGTGCTATACAATGCACTCGGCGTACCTTTGGGGATCATTGTAATGCTACTACGACATCCGACTGTGCGAGTAGAGAGGGGATCTGCCCTGGAGGGATCAGGGAGAGGGAGGGTTATGATGTCAGATTATGACGCGAGAGTGCCCTAGTATACACCCCCCTCCTCCTCCTCCTCCTCCTCCTCCTCCTCCTCCTCCTCCTCCTCCTCCTCCTCCTCCTCCTCCTCCCACTCCCCCTCCCTCCTCCTCCTCAAGGCACCGGACTGAGGGGTGCGCGCTCCGGGAGCCTCGAACCCTTGCAAATTCTAATGGACGTACCCTCCGGAGGCCACCAACCCTGATGAACTATTGTAGACGCGCGCAATCAGCCAACCAGCAAACAGACCAGATCAGTTAAAATACATATTCAGACAACAAGCTAATCAGCCGAGTTGCTAGCCAGCCAGCCGACAAGAGGGCCAACCCACCTGCCAACCAAGCGTGGCCATGCAAGCAATCTGAGGGGGGGGGCTGGCAACAGAAGGCGAAGCTCTTCAGATAGTGCCACGAAGGAAACGAGGCCTGCATCGTGTCGCGTCGTGTCGTGCCACGAAGGAAACGACCCCGGGGCCTTCCCGCAGGACCAGCTCGTCGTGAGTCGTTTTTGGACGGTCCCCAGGCTCGCGGAGGGCCCTGGGAGCCCGAAAACGGCGCAGAGCCTCGGGACCCGTTGCCCTCCGGACCCGCCTGCTTCGTGGCGACGAGGGCGGGAGACCCTGCAGCCAAAGCCCCCCCCCCCCACACAAGCATGGGCGGACCGAGCCAGAACCGGCGGCGCGCCCAGGGGGAAGTGTACGGGACGTGAAAACGATCACAGCCGCTGCCTTTCTGTTGTTGCCGCCTTCCAGCCAGCAGAAGCAACGCCGTGGTTGTGGTCATTTTCATTAAGCTCGCGGCACCAGGGAAATTACCACAACCAATGCTTCTTTTTCGGCCGGCTGGAAGGCGGCGCAAACAAGAAGCAGTGGCTGTGGTCATTTTCCCGTCCCGCAAAGTGAGAGGGGGCAGGCCTTCTCAGACGGCGGCGGGGCTTCTCAGAAGCCCTCCGGCCTTCTCTCAGAAACCGTCTCTGCGTTCGGAGGGGGCGCAGCAAGACCCTCAAAAGGTCAGAGGCCTTCTGAGCCTTCTGAGAAGGCCCCGCCCCTGCTGCCTTCCCCCCTGGGCTTGCCGCCGACAGACGCCGAGGAAAGCGCCGTGCACGGGGCGGACCGGCGGCTCCCTCGTCGGCGTTGACCTGCGTGCAGCCCCAGGCTGGCGCACCGCGAAGGCCCTCCCGGATGCCCAGTGGTCCAGCTTCGGCTCCAGGGCCCACCCTGTGAGGCGAGGCGCGGCCCGACTTGCGATGCCATCAGGAAGCGGCGCCCGAACCCTCCCGCCACCAACCGTCGATGTTCCTGGATCGACGGGAGGCGGGGGTCGGGTTCGCATCTCGCCACGTGTTCGACGAGTTCCGAACCCTGCCCCTGCCGCACATCGAGTTGCCTCAATCGTCGATCGGCCAGGGCAGGGTCCAGACGTCGCCGCCGAACCTTCACGCTGGGGGGCTGGGAAGTGACTGGCGCGTCTCACCGACACGCTGAGGCACGTGTCCCAGGTCCTTCCTGGGCAGCGTGGCACTAATGTTTCGTCGGGCATGTCTTCCTACAGGCGGATTTTGGGAGAACAAAAGTCCATCGTCGAAGCATACTCAGAAATAGTTAATAGAGCACGAGCAAGTCGCCATCCGACTGTTTTTAGACTATTCTTGAACACTCCTCCTTTGGATGGGCATGCCCGACTTAACACGAATGCAGAACGAAATAATCACCCTGTCAAACAGAAACGCCTCACCAGAGCGACAGGTCAGGGAGGAAGCCAACAGGAGCGGGTCATCGGGGTTCAGGTCAGTCACCTGACGGCAATTTCGGTGGCAACTCATTGGAGCCTCTGGTACCATCTTGTCGGCTCTTGCGAATCGACGCTAATCGACGCCAGTCGACGCTAGCCGACGCTAAACGACGCCAATCGACACTAAATCGGCGCTGGCTCATGACTCCCAGGCGCTGCTCGACGCTAGTCGACGCTGAAGACGGAATTGAGAGGTTACACCAGGCTTAAGTCGGGCCTATCCCTCTACAGCGGAACTATTCAAAAATAGTAGCAAAAATAGTCAGGGGACAACTTTTTTTGGTCTGTTCTTTGACTATTTGGGAATCCTTTGGGGGTATTTGTAAGTTTTCGCCCAAAATCCACCCGTTGTGGGACAAGCCCGACCTAACACCAGGCTCCCATGACTTGCTACCGAGCGATCGACAGGTCAGGGACGCAGCCAGCAGGAACTGGCGAGCGGGGCCCGGGCCGGCCGTCCCGACGGCGCGGACGGGAGGCGCTTGCAGCCTCCTCCACCCTTCGCTCGCCCCTCCGCCTGCCCTGCCATCCCCTCTCAGGTCGGGCCTGTCCCCCTACAGGGGGATTTTGGGCGAAAACTTGAAAACACCTCCAAAAATACCCCCAAAGAGTCAAACATGGAGGATGACGATTAATAAATGACCGGGGGTCGTGTTCACGCGGCGGCGCCTGGGATGACGATTAGAAAAAACCGGCCGCGGGCTGGAAAACTATCTTTTTTAATTGTTCTCCTCCAGTCCGAAAATTATGCAGACATAGCAGAAACCTATTTTTTCAAACGTTCTCTCCCATCTTTTTATCAATCGTCATCCCGCTAGTCAAACAAAACCTGTACCCATATTATTCTTTTGACCATTTTTGAATCTTTCCGCTGTGGAGGGACAGGCCCGACTGAAACCGAGCAAAAGTACACTGAACACATGAGAACACTAACGGGCGGACTCTTCCGTACATTCATCCAGCATCCTCCTCCTCGTTCCTTCGCCATCGTCGTCGTCGTCTCCGTCGCCGGCGCATTCGTCTTCGTCGACTGAATAGCCGATCCACCTCCTCCCCGAGGGGGCAGCAGCCGAGCTCCTGGTCGAGGATCGAACGTACGGGACCAGGCGCTCCACCTCCCGCTCCTCTCGGCAGGGCCGCGGGGGGGGGGCCCCCCTCCGACGGGCTGCGCGCGTGCCGGAGGAGGAGGAGGAGGAGGAGGAGGAGGAGGAGGAGGAGGAGGAGGAGGAGGAGGAGGAGGAGAGGAGGAGGGGGAGGAGGAGGGAGGAGGAGCAGGAGGCGGAGGAGGAGGAGGAGGAGGAGCGAGGAGGAGGAGGAGGAGGAGGAGGAGGAGGAGGACGAGGCGCCGTGGGGGAGCGGGGCCCCGGGAGTGGCAGGGTGCCGGTGACCAGGGAGTCTAAGGCGGGGATCGTGTCGTGCCGACCCCGGCGTTGGTTCCTGGCACCGCGGGGATCGTTCAGCCGTCTCCGAACCGTCCGATCGTTCAACATCGACCGATTCTGGGTCGCCGGCGGCGGGGTCGCCGCCGCCGCCGCAGGGGTCCCTCCTCCTCCTCCTGTCTCTTCCCCTTCCTCACCCCAGTGTTCCCCAGAGGGGTTCCACAGCGGCTGGGGGAACACATACACTAGGAGCTCGACCACAAGAAACCTCCCACAAGAAGCTCAACCTCGATACCCCAGAACGTCCATTGATTTTTGGTGCGAGGAAGTCGCGCTTCCATAGCAAAGACAGTTAAACCCAGGACACCCAGGGCACCCTGGAGCCAGGCAGGGTGTTTCTTGGCATGGGCTTCCACTGTCCAATAGGTTGACTAGACTTCGGCACAGCGTTTGGCCGCAAAGGCGTTCTCCGATGGGGAGGGGCGAGGAGGAGGGGAGAAGGGAGAAGAGGAGGAGGAGGATGAGGAGGATGAGGAGGATGATGATGATGATGATGATGATGATGAGGAGGAGGAGGAGGAGGAGGAGGAGGAGGAGGAGGAGG